>JAJHZJ010000059.1:1359884-1794677 GCA_023548195.1 Bettongia penicillata ogilbyi
TAGAGCAGCAGAAGTCACAACATTACACAGTGAAACAGATGTCCAGCCCAAGACATCCTGGAAGGCTGACAGGAAGGGTCTATTGCACCAAGCTCAGAGTAGAGTGCAGCCCAGCCTGGATCATGTGGCATAGACAGGACTGGAGCAAGCATCAGGGCATGGAATCATGAGTAGCAGCTGTGGTTCCCAGATTTCTCAACCTACAAATGCCAAAAACAGCTTCAAAATTCAGTGAGAAAACTCTTTCAGCTGGATAAGAGGGGAGCAAGGTTTAGTCCCAGACCTGGCCCCAGGGTGGTGGCAGCCACTGAGGCAGCAGCATCCACTTTTGGAACCCTCAGCCTAAAGACTGTGGGGGAATCAAGCTGCAAATCTGGCTCTTAGTTCTGAGTGGTGGTCCTGGGGTGAGAAGGAGTGCTGGCATGGTGGAACTGGTGGTGGCTGTTGAGAGAATGAAATAAATGAGGGGCAGAATAGGACAGAGGGAAATGTGGTTAGTTTTTTACACCATAACTATTATGGAAGTGCTTTGCATTGTTATATATGTGTGGCTTCTATTGAATTGCTTGTTTTCTCAGTGAGGGTGGGTGGGGAGGGAGGGAGAGAATATGAAACTCAAAGTTTTATGAATGAATGTTAAAAATTGTTTTGGCATGCAACTGGAAATTAACATATACTGGCAATGGAGTATAGAAATCTATTTTGCCTTACAGGAAAATAAAGGGGAAGGGGATTGGAAGAAGAGTGGGTAATAGAAGGGAGGACAAACTGAAGGAAGGGATGGATAGGGTGTGTGCTGTACTGGGGTGGGTAGTGGGGAGAGATGGGGAGAAAATTTTGAATTCAAATTCTTGTGGAAGTGAATGTTGAGAACTGAAAAATAAATTATATATTTAATTTAAAAAGCAAAAAAAGAAAAACTTTGAAAGACTTATATGAACTGATGCTGAGTGAAATGAGCAGAACCAGGACAACATTATACACAGTAACAGTCACAGTGTGCAGGGACTGTTTCTGATCAACTTAACCCTTGCAAGGACTTAAAACATTCACAAAGAATTCTTGAGGCAAAATATCATCCACATCCAGAGAAAGAACTATGGAATCAGAACGCAGAATGAAACAGATTATTTTCTCTTGTGTTATGTTTTGTTTTGGTTTTTCTTATGGTTTCTCCCATTCTTTTTAATTCTTCTATGTAACATGAGTAATGTGAAAATGTAGTTAATAAGACATGTGGATGCGTAGAACATAATGTGTTGAACCCATATAAGATTGCATGCCATCTCAGGGAACAAGGGGGCATGGAGTGGGAGAAAACTTAAGACTTGTGGAAGTGGTTGTTGAAAATTGGAAACAAATAAATTAAATTAATTTTTAAAAAAATTAGTTGCAGAACAGTTGCTGATCTCCCTTAGTAGAGAGTCTCCAGACTAGGACTGTCTACATAGCCCAATTAATAATAACAATAATAAAATCCTTCATTGAACAATAAACATAAAACTTCACCCTCCCTTAAGTCTTTCAGGGCTGATACCCCTCATATTATTGTGATCATCAAACCAATTGTCCTCTTGGTTCTGTTCCTTTCGTTCTACATTTCATTCAAATCTTTCCATGTTTCTCTGAATCCACCACGTTTCTCACCTATCCAGCAAAACTGAATGTAGTACTTCAGGGGGAAATAGTCATTCAATTACATAGAGAACTTTCCAGCATTCTTGATGAAAAGACCAGAGCTGAATAGAAAATTTGACTTTCAAACACAAGAATCAAGAGAAGCATGAAAAGGTAACCAGGAAAGAGAAATCATAAGGGACTTACTAAAGTTGAACTGTTTACATTCCTACATGGAAAGATAATATTTCTAACTCTCGAAACTTTTCTCAGTATTTGGGTAGTTGGAGAGACTGTATACATATAGACAGAGGGCACAGGGTGAATTGAACAGGAAGGGATGATATCTAAAAAAATAAAATTAAGGGGTGAGAGAAGAATATGTTGGGAGGAGAAAGGGAGAAGTGGAATAGGTCAAATTATCTCTCATAAAAGAGTCAAGAAAAAGCTTTTTCAATGGAGGAGAAAAGGGTGGAGGTGAGAGGGAAAAAGTGAAGGTTACTCTCATCAGATTTGGTTTAGGGAGGGAATAACATGCACACTCAATTTGATATGAAAATCTATCTTACACTACAGGAAAGTAGGGAAGAAGTGGATAAATGGGGTGTTGGGGGTATGATAGAAGGGAGGGTAAATGGGAAGAGGGAGTAATTAGAAGTAAACACTTATGGTGAGGGACAAGGTCAAAAGAGAATAGAATAAAAGGGGGGCAGGAGAGGATGGAGGGAAATATAACTAATCTTTCACAACATGATTATTATGGAAGTCTTTTGCATAACTACACATGCATCACCTATATTGAATTGCTTGCTTTCTCAGTGGGGATGTGTGGGGAGGAAGGAAGAGAAGTTGGAACTCAAAGTTTTAAAAATGACTGTTAAAAATTGTTTTTACATGCAAATACATGGGAAATAAGACATACAGGTAATGGGGTATAGAAATCTATCTTGCCCTACAAGAAAATAGAGGAGACGGGGATAAGGGAAGGGAGGGGTGTGATAGAAGGGAGGGCAGATTGGGGGAAGGGGTAATAAGAATGCATGGTATCTTGGGGTGGGGAGAGGGGAGAGATGGGGAGAAAATTTGAAACTCAAAATCTTGTGGAAATGAATTTTGAAAACAAAAAAATAAATTAATTTAAAAAGAAAGTTATCTATCCCTATCTCTTGCCTAATCCCAAACCCTAGAATCCAACATAGAATTCTTTGCATGCTATAGACTTTTAAAGACTTTATTATTTATTTATATATATTTAACATTCTTTCTTTTAAAATTTTGAGTTCCAAATTCTTTTCCTCCCACCTATCTCCTCCCCATCCACTGAGAAGGCAAACAATTTATCAATCATATATGTAAAATCATGCCAAACATATTTCCAAAATAGTCACATTTCAAACAAAGCAAGAAAGAGAAAGAAAGAAAGAGAAAATTAGACTTCAATTTGCACTCAGCTTTCATCAGTTCTTTCTCTGGAGATAGATAGTCTGAATTTTGTAATAAGCTCATAATATGAGGCACAGTCAGCTCCAGGTCTTGTTTTAACTGACTGTATAACTTCTCCACCTTTGGCTGCAAAGTGTGTAATTGACCTGATTTTGATATTGACTGCCTAGTGATACCTAGTCACCTATTGGGTTGTTGAAAAAGAGCATTTGCTATGACCAGATGGGTAAGAGAATGGCAAGACCTACTAGCCTGGGTACTGAAAGAACTGAACTCATGAGTTTGCCATGAGTTCTGCTCATGTACCTTTGGGCAAGTCACTCAACTTCTTAGCCTTGGACTAAGGCTTGGATTAGTTGGTGTTTAAGAACTCTCCAAGGTCCAGTGCCTATGAAAGGTTACATGTAATAATAACAGCAATAATCATCATCAACGTCATCATCCTCATAATGATAATGACTAGCAGCTATATGACACCTCGCATGTGTTTCCTTATTTGATCCTCACAATATCCCTGTGAGGTAAGTACTGTTATTATCCCTATTTAACAGATAAGGAAACCCAGGCAGAAAGAGGTTTAAGTGACTTACTCATGCTAACACAGCAAGTTTGAGAGAAGACTTGAATATAGGTCTTCCTGACTCCAAGTCTAATGCTCTTATCTATTACCAGTCAGTTGTTCTCCACTTTGCAGTGACACCTAGAAATATATTAAGCCATCCTATTTTTCCATGATGTGTGTATTATACTTCATACCACATATCTCATTTGCCCCTCCTAGCGTAAATCTTATTTCCTTTTTTCAGAGGAGGACTTGCTGAGAGGGTGGCTTGCCCATGGTCATATGTCTATTAAGGATAAAAGCTAGAATTCAAATTCAAGTCTTGTAACTCTAAGTCTGCTGTTCTCTCTACCATATCATGATGCCTCTCTACTACCCCATTATACAGATATGAAAACTGAAGCTGAAATGACAATGGAGATTTCATTCATCTATTGACTCATTTCAAGAAAGAATTTAAGATTCTATAGCATGAGAGTGAGGGGGACAGAAAAGACTTTAAGTCTTCAGACTTAAATTGAAAAAGGTAGGGAAAACCATCAGACCATACAGGTATGACCTAAATAACATCCCTAATGAATATGAAGTGGAAGTGATGAATAGATCTAAGGGATTAGATCTGGTAGATAGAGTGCCTGAAGAACTATAGACAGAAGTTCACAATATTGTACAGGAGACAGCAAGAACAACAAAAAAAACATCCTGAAGAAACAGAAGAGCAAGAAAGGAAAATGGTGCTCTAATGAGGCTTTACAAATCATTGAGGAAAGAAGGAAAGGGAAGAGGAGAGGAGAAAAGGAAAGATATAACTAATTGAATGCAGAATTCCAGAGATCAGCAAGGAAAGATAAGGTTTTCTTAAATGATCAAAGGAATAGAAGAAAACAACAGAATAGAAGGAGAGATCTCTTCAAAAAAAGTAGAGATATGAAGGGAACATTCCATACAAAAACAGGCATGATCAAAGAGAAAAATGATAGGGACTTAACAGAAATAGAAGAGATTAAGAAGAGGTGGTAAGAATAAATAGATGAATTGAACAAGACAGTTCTTAACATCACTAATAACCAAGATGGTGCTTACTGATCTAGAGCCAGACATCCTGAAGAATGAAGTCAAGTGGTCCTTAGGAAGCATTGCAAATAACAAGGCTAGTAGAGGGGATGGAATTCCAGATAAACTATCTAAAACCTGAAAGTATGATGCTTGTTAAAGGGCTACACTCAATAGGTTGGCAAATTTGGAAACCTCAACCATGGCCAGTGGATTGGAAAGGATTAGTTTACATCCCAGTTCTAAGGAAGGAATGTTCAAATTACTTAACAATTGCGCTCAATCCACATATCAGCAAGGTTATGCTTAAAAATCTGAAAGCTAGGCTTTAACAATGTGTGAACTGAGAATTATCAGAACAGGATAGTTTCCAAAGAGGCAGAGGAACTAGAGACCAAATTTCCAACACACTGGCTTATGGAGAAAGCAAGAAAATTCCAGAAAAAAAAAAAAAACCTACTTCAGCTTCATTAACTATCCTAAAGCTTTTGACTGTGTGGATCACAACAAAATATGGCAAGTTCTCAAAGAGATGGGAGTTCCAGATCATCTTACCTGTATCCTGAGGAATGCAAGACAAGAAGGAGCAGTTAGACCCAAATATGGAACAATTGATTGGTTTAAGATTGGAAAAGAAGTACAACAAGGTTGTATATTGTCACCTGATTTATTTAACTTATAATCGTAGTACATCATGTGAAACACCAGGCTGGAGGAATCAAAAAAATTAAGGCAGTAGGGAGAAATATCAACAATTTCAAACATTGAGATGATAACACTCTGGTGGTAAAAAGTGAGGAGGAACTGGGAAGTCTCTGGATGAAGGTGAAAGAAGAAAATGTAAAAATTGGCTTGAAGTTTGATATCAAAAAAATTAAGATTTTAGCATCTTAGATCTTAGATCTTCTCCCTTAAATAGAGGGAGAAGAAGTGGAAATAGTGTTGGATTTTATATTCTTGGGCTCAAAGATCACTGCAGCCATGAGTTTAAAAGACACTTGCTCCTTGGAAAGAATGTTATGGTAAATCTGCACAGCCTACTAAAAATCAGAGACTCAACTTGCCAACAAAGGTTCATATTGTCAAAGCTATGGTTTTTACAGTAGCAAGGTATGACTATAAGGATTGGACCATAAGGAAAACTGAACACTACAGAATCAATACTTTCGAATTGTGGTGCTGGAAAAGACTTTTGAGAGTCTCTTAAACAGTAAGGAGGTCAAAGCAGTCAATATTTAAAGAAATTAGTTCAGTCTATCCACTGGAAGGTCCAATGCTAAAGTTGAACCTTCAATACTTTGGCCACAAAATAAGAAGAGAGGATTCATTGGAAAAGACCCTGATGTTGTGAAAGGTTGAAGGCAAAAGAAAACAGGCAGAAGATGAGATGAGTAGATGTTATTGTTGCTGAGTTGGTATTTAGTCATGTCCAACTCTTCATAACCTTATTTGGGGTTTTCCTGGCAAAGATCCTGGACTGCTTTGTCATTGCCTTCCCCAGATCATTTTACAGATGAGGAAACAGAGGCAAACAAGGCTAAGTGACTTGCCCATATTCATATGGCTAGTGTCTGAGGCCAGATCTGAACTCATGAAGAGGAGTCTTCCTGACTAGATGCAGCAACTCTCCACTGTGCCACAGTCACCTACCTGCCCCCAGATGGATAGAAGAAGTTTCATGGAAACAACAAACATGAATCTGGGCACACTTTGAAAGATAATAGAAGAAAGAAGGGCCTGGTGTACCATGGTCTATGGGGTCATGAACAGTCAGATACGAATGAACTACTGAACAAAAACAAACCCAAGTTAGCTTTGATAACCAGCATGCAGAAACATCCAAGCAATAAATGATAAATTGATGGGTAGAGGCCAGTTGGGGCTACTTGTACTTTATATGTTTTTTGTTTCATTCTCTTAATGGGAAGCATATTTGATTCAGGTCAAACATTAATTGAACTTAATGGTATGTAGGCAGGCTTAGGCAACAGGTCATCCCAGGATTCATTGCCTGGTAAATGTACAGGAGTCAAAAAATAGTCTAGGAGATGAGAAAGAAAGGGGCTGGCGGGAGAGGGAGAATTTAGAGTTCAGAATTTTTCAAAATGAATGTTAAAAATAAATAATTAATTTAATAAACTCGGGAGAGTAGCCTGGGCACCAGAATGGGATTTGGAAACGGTGTGCATTCTCTGTTAGAAGGGAACCCTCAGAAGTCATTTTGTTGATGCCTAGACCATCAGACAGGACTACCAGGAGGGAGATAGTACCCTGATGTGTTGAAAAGAAGCCAAAATGTCTACTCTAGGTCTTTTCATTGACTTGGAAAGCACTACGGAGCCTTAAGTAGCCAAGCACCTTGGTTGGACCCCAGGGAAGGAGGCTGAGCTGCCTTGCTAGACCTTGCTGGATCCTTTTCACCTACCCACTCACCCCCAAAGCCCACCTTTTGGGAAAAGACAGCGTAGCACTTCAAAAAGAACCTCGGACTTAGTGGCAAAAGACTTAGGTTTGAATTCCACTTCTGCCCCTGTATGACTTAGGTTTGAATTCCATTTCTGCCCCTGTATGTCTTGCTATGTAACCTTGGGCAAATCACCTTCCCTCTTCAAGTCTCTGTTTTGTCTTCCATAAAATGGGGATGATGCTAGTTGAACTCCTTATCTGCCAGGCTTGTTGTGAGGATCTGATTTAGAGCAGTAAAGTTTCATTATGAGTTATTATTAATATCCAGTATGCAACCTCATATTCTGTTGGCACTCCATTTGGACAAGGAGGGGATTGGACCTGTCATTGCAGAAGCTCTTTTATCCTACCAATGAAGATCTAGTAACTGATAGTTTTGAGGCTGCCTGGAGGCTACTTGTAGGTGTGGGGAACCTTTGACCAGACTCGAGGACCTAGAGGGCCACATGTGATTTCGAAGACACAGTTTCCCCTCCCCTTGCTAGTGATGTGCCCAGGATCCTACAGCATTGGATGTGTCAGAAACAGATCTCGAACCCAGCATTTACTGACTCTGAGGCAGGATTTCTATCCACTACTTTAGGTTTCCTGCCCAAACACTTTATAAAGAGACAAGGTGACTGATTTGTGGACTCTGATGTTGTGGATGTTATCTTTTCCCACTTAATTTAAATTAAGGCTTTTGATGATTCACAAAATATCAGTGCTGGAAGAAACCTTTTAGCTTATCAAGTAAAACCCCATCACTTGACAAGTGTCCCCAGTAAGTGGCTGAGACAGGTACTGGACTCAGGTCTCTTGGTTCCCAGTTCCGTACCTGGCTACTTATTCTTGTAGTATCTCTATGGGTAGAGGACAGTGAGCCTATTCTCCCCTATTTGATCTCAGGGGAAACTCAGGTCTGGAGCTCTCGCCCATGTCTTGTGACCCCCAGCTCCAAGCACTGCGGAAGCCGCTGGAATGTGAATCTTTGGAGACTCCCTAGGGTGAGAGCCAGGATCTCTTTCAGGAATTGGAAATGAGCCCTAATGATCCTTTCTTTTTCCCTTTTGTTCACTAACGATGACACAGCCTTGAAATTTGCAAATGTTCTTGGACAGATAATGCATTTTTTTCAGCCCTTCCAAGAAAGAAGAATATTGGGTAACTCTGTATTTACATGAAAATACCTTAAGGAGAAGAATAATCATCATTTTGCATTTGGGAGGCACAAAAGAATCGGCAAGGATCATGTTTTATGCAGATAGAAAAACCCGAAATGATCAGGGATGGCAATGCTTTCCACTGATCTAGTGGCTTTCTTCTCTCCGTTCTGCTCTTATTATCCTCCCAACTTAACTTTCATTCTCTCTATTCTTCCAAAGGGAAGGGGTGTTCAGTGATTTGCCCAAAATCACACAGCCTGTCTGTGGCAAAGACCAGAGTCATTGGAATGCCAATTTCCAGATACCCATTCCCATACTCTCAGAATAACTGATGGGGTGGGGATTGGCTGGGGGAACCTCTAATCCTCCTTCTCCCTTCTCTAAGTAATGAGATTCCAGAGTGTGGACAAGTGTTAGTTAAAAAGGGGGGTCTCCCACTGAGGAAGGGGAAGAACTGCTCCTGTTATTATCTCACATACTTTCACAATCACGGTCACCCTTTACACCCTCTGTTTCCCATTAACCCTCATTTAAAACCAGGGCAACTCTGAGCAACTAGTTTTGGGAAGAGGTGGGGACCAGTGGTTTAAACGTAATGGGTTGAAGGTCATCTCCAGTATTTTCCAACAGCCAGCTGGGTCAGAGAGTGTCATGGAAGAGAGAAAAAAAGAAATAAAGCTGTTCATACTGGTTCAAAAAAGTCGACCTCACCAGTACAGGTGGTGCAAGCTGAAATAGACAAGCCTAAATATACCTGAAAAAGATCTGTGGAAGTTACCGTACCACAAGATCAACGCAAATCTGCATTGTAATGTAGTAGCAAAAAAGCTAACACAACAGGTTGCATGGACAGACAGTGCCCATGAAAAGGGAAATGAGAATCCCAGTGTCTACTGCCCTGGGCTGACCATATCTGAAGTACTGGCTTGGGCTCTGGGTGCCACATTTTCAAAAGGAACCTGATAAGTTACTGAACGTCTAGAGGAAGGCAACCGTTGAATGGTGAAGGACCTCAGGCTTATAGGGCCTCTATACATGTGAAGATGGGTTGCAGGAACAGGGGTGTTCAACCTGAAAAAGAGAAAACCCAGGCTGTGGAACATAAAAGTCATCAAGTATCTGAAGGGCTGCCATATAGTATAGTCATATGTGCCACGATGTGGCACTGCAATGGATAGAGCTGAGTTCAAATCTGGCCTCAGACTTTTATTAGCTGTGGAACCCTGGGCAAGTGATTTCACCCTGTTTGCCTCAGTTTTCTCATCTGGAAAATGAGCTGGAAAAGGAAGTGGCAGACCACTCCAGTATTTCTACCAAGAAAACCCAAAAGGGATCATGGAGAATCAGGCACAATCCAAAATGAGTAAATGACAATAATAACATATAGTAGAAGGATTAGAATTGTTCTGTTTGGGCCCAGGAGACATAATTCAGCACACTGGGGGTAAGATGCAAAGAGGCAAATTTAGGCTGGAAAACAATACAAATTCCTTACCATTTCGTGCCCTCCCAAGGTTGCTGCCTCAGGGTGCAGTAGGTACTCTCCCACTGAGGATCTTGGTGGTTACTTCTCAGGAATGTTGTACCACACAGCTAACTGGGGTCCCTTCCACCTTCAAAACTCTTTTTTTTTTTTTTTTACTGTGTTTGCATTGACCTTCGCTAGTTTCTAGATGTTACATTGGAAAGAACTTGAGGTCTTGATACTTGGGAAGGCTAAATGGGTGACTTCCCCCCATTGCATCTACATTTTAACAGGAAATAATTCACCTCACTAAATGCAAACGAACAGATCTCTCATGGCAGAATTTGGGGGCACAAAGGAATGGGGTCATTTTTTGGTTAGAAGGATCTTTTCAGCATCCCTTAAATCACACCTCGCAAGCCCATCTATCTAAGACTAACTCTGATAATAGCCATAACACAATATTGCTACATTTTTAGTGCTTCTCCCAGTTTTTATTTTTCAGATAGTTAAACAAAGACAAGAGGAGGAAAACTCATGTCAAGCTTAAACTCATGTCCCAGCCAAAGATACAATTCTCAAGTCATCTTGTCCAATTGTCCCCATTTTACAACTGTGAAAGCTTTTACCTAGATAGGGAGAGTGAGTGACTTGCTTGTCCGGTCATAGAGTGAGTTAGAGGCAAAAGTAGGACTAGAAGCCAGGGATCCTTACTTTTAATACCCCACTGTTCCCTCTACCTTTGACATTTAGTCTGTTGGCTCTTATAAATAGGAGACCTGCTGAAAGCAAGCAATAATACAGAGGAAGTTGTGGAAAATTTTTGACTGAGGGGAGATGTCGTGTTTCCATGTCTCCAATGAGACCCCATAGGAGATCTCTTGTTCATTAACTGGTCTACTGATTATTACCCTGTCAGTGGTGTGTTTGGGAATTTTAGAAGCAATTCCAAACCACTCATTGCCACCTTATGGTTCTAATCCACATGTCAAGTCTGGAATATAATTACACTTTTCAAAACACCGATGAATTGGTCTCTGGAATATATTTTCCCGTTGCCAGAAGAGATCGATAATTTCTTTCTCTCCTGCAATGTCAGAGTTGATGAAGGAGGGGGAGGGGCATGGGGTAGTGAGGGAATAGAAGAAAGGAAACAGAAATTATGTTCCAGCAACTGTGCTAAGTACTTTCCACATACTAGCTCATTTGATCCTCACAAAAACCCTGGGCAGTAAGTGCTATTATTATCCCCATTTTACAGATGAGGACACTAAAACTATCAGAAGGGAAGTAATTGCCCTGAGGGGGGGTAGGCAGGATACTTTTACCTTTTATTGTATCCTCACACAGTAAGCACAGATAGCAAGTATCTGAGGTCACATTGGAACTCAAGTCCTACCTTTCTGACTCTAGGTCTATCACTCTATCTAGAATATTACTGAGCTGAGAGCTAAGTGGAGTGTCCAATCCAATGGGCTGCCAAAGCTTGTCAAGGTGAGAGTACGGCAAGCATGATGCCAGATGGGAAAGGACACAGGACTAGGTGGTTTAGCCTGCTTTGCCCTAAGTTTGTCAGTAACACCTCTGACTTCACGGCTGATGACTTTTCTCAACCTTTTTTTTTAATACAAAAAGAAAGAGAATAAAGAAAGTTACCCCTTATCAATGAACACACCAATATCTATCCTGATTGGAGAACCTGAGTTCAAATCTCACCTCAGACATTCACTAGCTGTGTGACCTTGGGCAAGTCATTTCACCCCAATTGCCTCATCCTGGGTCATCTCCAGTCATCCTGATGAATATCTGGTCACTGGATTCAGATGGCTCTGAGGAGAAATGAGGCCGGTGACCTGCACAGCCCTCCCTCACACAAAACAAAGTCAAGTACCAGGCATGTCATTATTTCTCTTATGGCACAGTCTTCTTTGGCAACAAAGGATGAACACACACACTATCTTGATTACTGGATCTACAATTCTAGCTAAAGGTAATCCTCTAGCAAGGCAAGCAAGCAATTGCTGAGAACTTTTGGAGTAGAAGTGATGGGGAGGGGGAGAGCTAGAATTGGTGTTGTTTGCGACACATCTAGGGGTTCACCCCAATTCATCTGAAAGTGGTCCCCTGGAGAAGATTACCCAGGGTCAAGATATTCTGTGAGTCTTCATTCCCTCCAGACCATAACTAACCAATATGTTTAAGTTTAATAGTAAGAGGATGCAATTAGTTCAAAACCAAGCCATTAATTCATTAGCATAGGCAGAAAAGTTGTAAGAACCCATTTTCCTTATCACTCTGAAAGGTATTCCCTTGCAAATAAATACATGATTGGTAAGAACCACAAACACAAAGGGAACACTCATGCTGGGGAACCCATGCCGGGATCATGTGTGGCTCAGGCACCTGCGTGGAAAGGCTGAATTGCCGAAACCTCTTATTAATGACATGGTACTGCTTCCCCTGGGCCTCCCAGACCCGTGACTGGCTCTGAACTGCTCTGTTGGATGTCTCTTCACAGGACGTGGCTCCATTGGGCAAGTAGTCTGCCAGACATGACTCTGCTAGACACCGCTCTGCTGGGCATGGGATCATTGCTGGACACCTCCAGGCACAGCACTGCTAGACACCTCCAGGCACAGCACTGCTGGACACAGAATGAGACTTTCTCTGCAAACTTCTTTCAGTTCAAAAGCCAGATGAGTATTTTATATGCCTTAAAAAAACAACCAAGCCTTCCTTATCTTGACCAAAAGAACGGCAATAAAGAAGGGGGAAAAAATCATCTACTCCTCAGATTTTTGTGAGCTTTTTCTTACTGAGCAGCCTGTCCTTTTTTCTCTTTTCTTGGCTCAGATGTCTCTCATCTCCTTAGCTCTTGCCCTTAAGCTCATGTGTCTTTTTTGAACTAAACTTCCTCCTTCAGGGGCTTGGGAATCTCTGTGAGTAAACTCACTCTAAGTTTTGGGTAAGCTTTCTAGGACCACACAGCTCACCTACATTAGAAATAGGACATAACACAAGTCTTCCTAATGAGGTTTGCTTGGTAACCATACCCTATGACTTCTCACGTACCATATGAGTTTCCCCTGGCTACATGAGTAAACCTTTCTCCTATTTTGACTAAAGTATCCTAAGCACTTTATCACTTTCTATATAGTTATGATGCTTGAAACCTGAATATTATAAGTATATTATAACTAGTACCTGCCCTCTGAGATTCTCCCATTTTTACTGTTACACCTGGTTTGTACTTGTCTCCTTCATTGCACTGGAGGTTTCCTGGGGGTAGGCAGGATGTTTTTACCTTTTTATGTATGCTTACACAGTAAGCATTTGATAAATGTTTGGTGACTTGTGCCATGTCTTCAGTCCTATTGGCCTCCAGTTCCAATCTGAGGTTTGGAGATGGCTCAGGCTGGTTAGCATAGTCTGTTAGGGGTACATTCTGTTCTCTAGAAGGTCCCACAACTGGAATGGTAGATTACAAAGATGTTGCCTTGGAGTTCAGACCTCCCTGTTCTGAATAGCGGTTAGTTAGGTTTCCTGACCCTTTTGCTAAGAACCAAAACACAGTTGCATCCTCATCTGACTCACCATCTTCCAAACTTTTATCAAGTCCTGGCAGTTCCTTTGCAGTCAATCTGTGGGCTCTCATTTTAGTTTAGCCAACTCTCTGTTGCCTCTTCATACCCATCCACTAAGAGGTCTGACAGACTCTTCCCAGAAGGTCCCAGACTTAGATCTGAAACAGTCCTTTGAAGTCACTGAGTCCAACCTCCTCATTTTATAGATGAGGAAACCAAGGCCCCCAGAGTTGAAATGACTTTCCCAGACTCATTACAGCTAGTGTCTGAGGCAGGATTTGAACCTAGTCCTTCCTGATTTCAATTCCTACTGCTCTATTAACTAAGCCAGGACAAGGTGATAGGACTTATGATGTGTTGTTTTTGTAGGCCCCTCACCTCTCTAAAACTCACTTGGAAATAGGCTGAGTTGCCTGGCCTTTTTCCTACATGGTAAAGAGTGGCTTTCCATCGTTCCATTCTCTCATCTTGAGTTCCTGCATACCAAGATTTCTTACCAGAACTCTATCACCTTGCTGAATGTGTTGACAATGAACTTGGGCCCTCAAACTATTACTTCCTTCTCTGATAACTTCCCTGGGCTGAAAAGTCAAAGCTAGGAGATAATTCAATTCATTCAGAGAGCTTTTAAGTGCTTTTAACTGGGGGATAAGTGCCTACTACGTGTCAGGGTCTGGGATGTAAGTGACTAACGTGCCAGGCATTGTGTTATGGGATGCTGACTCAAAGATAAAGACAAAACTGGCTTTACTATCAAGGAGTTCACATACCATTAAGGAGAAACAACATATATGTGTAATCAGCAAAATGTGTAGGTATATTTATGCATACATATATATACACATGTGTGTGTGCATAAAATGATTTTCAGAGGAAAATACAAGCAGCTGGGGTAGGGGATAGAGAATACAGATAGGCATTTCTGACCTTTAGAGGATGCTAGGGTCATGGGGTGGGGGGATGTTCTAGGCAAGGGGGACAATGTGTTCAAAGCCATGGAGGCAGGAGATGGAATGTCGTGTACAAAGAACAGCACATCAACGGCTTTGTCTTTAAGCGATTGCGTGAAAGGGGTACTATGTAATAAGAGATGGAAAGGTAGGCTGGGGCCAGATTGTGAAGGACTTCCTAAGCCAAACAAATGAGTTTCTGCTTTACCCTAGATCCAGGGCTCTTAATGACCTTCTCTGGGCCTTTGTTCCCTTTCCTTTGGCAATCTGGTGAAGCCTACAGATCTATTTTCAGATTGTACTTGTAAATAAATACATCCATAGGGTCACAAAAGAAAACACTCATGTTGAAATACAGTTATCTAAAAATTGGGACCACTAAGTGGTGCAGTGGGTCTGGAGTCAGAAAAATTCAGTTCCCTGAGTTCAAACAGGACCTCAGATTCTTACCAGTTGCATCTCCCTGTTTGCCTCAGTTTCTTCATCTGTAAAATGAGCTAGAGAAGGAAATGGTAAACCACTCCAGTATCTCTGTCAAGAAAAACCCAAATGGGGTCACAAGGAGTCAGATATGACTGCAGTGACTAAACGACAAAAACAAAATCTGAAAATTAAAATAACAAGTTCCCAGATCTCAGGCTAGAGTCACTGGTAGAGAAAATAGGTAGTTTTCTAAGGAAAAGAGTGACATGGTTGTAATTGTGCTTCAGAGCCACCATATTGTCTGTTGTATGGAGGGTGGATTGCCACTAGGCCTAATTCTCCCTCTCTCTTTGTCTCTCTCTCTCTCTGTCTCTCTCCCTCTCTCTCTGTCTCTGTCTCTTTCTCCCTCCCCCTCCCTCTCTGTCTGTCTCTCTGTCTGTCTCCTTTTGTGTATCTCTCTCTGTCTCTCTCTCTCTGTGTATCTTTCTCTCTCTGTCTCACTGTCTCTCTCTCTTTCTCATTTCTCTGTCTCTCCCTCTATCACTCTCTGTCTCTCTTTTTCTTTTTTTTGTCTCTGTCACTCTCTGTCTGTCTCTGTAGTTATATTGTTATAGTCTTTTGGCTAGGGTTTTTATAAGGTTTGAAGAGACATTCATTAGCAAATATTGGCCAATAGCTAGCTCTCTCTCTCTCTCTCTCTCTCTCTCTCTCTCTCTCTCTCTCTCTCTCTTGCTGTCTCTCTGACTCTGGCTTTCTTTCTGTCTGTCTTTGTCTCTCTCTCTGTCTCTCTCTGTCACTCTATATTTCTCTGGTTCATTCTCTGTCTCTGGTTCTCTTTCTGTCTCTCTGTCTGTCTCTGTCTCTCTCTCACATTTCTCTCTCTCTGTCTCCGTTGCTCTCTATTTCTCTCTCTCTGTCTTGTCTCTCTCTGTGTGTCTGTCTCTTTGTCTCTGGCTCTGTCTGTCTCTGTCTCTCTCTCTGTCTCTGGGTCTATCTCTCTGTCTCTGGATCTATCTCTCTGTCTCTGGCTCTCTCCCTATCTCTCTGTTTCTGTCACTGTCTGTCTCTGTCTCTCTGTCGTTCTCTGTCTCTGTGTCTTTCTCTGTCTCTGTCTTTTTGTGTCTCTCTGTCTCTGTCTTTGTCTCTCTGTGTCTGTCTCTGTCTCTCTTTGTCTCTCTCTCTCTGTCTCTCTCTTTCACTCACCATGTCCTATTTCTTGTTCCTCATGTATAACACTTCATCTCCCATATCCGTGTCTTTATATTGGCCCCCAAGCTTGGTTCAGCAAGAGTAACTTAGTTATTTACAAACCGACTTTAATAGTATCTCCCTCCTCTAGCCCCTCAATCAAAGTCTTGGTTTCTCAGATCCTTTAGATACGGCAGCTGAATTGCATTTGCTATTTTCTCTTGGCTCAGTGCTCATTTCTTGCAAAGAGACAGTTTAAGCTGCATACTTGACAGAGGCTCCGCAAAACTGGCAGGTGGCAATTGACAACTTCTCACTGGCTCCCTCTAAACCCCCAAACCTTTTCCATGGCACAGATCTCTCCACCAATCAGGTGAAGCCTAGGTCCCCTTTCTCAGAATATAGTTTTAAATGCCTAAAATCAAATGCACAGGATTGCAAAGTAAGCCAATTACCTTGAAATAGACTCATCTTCCTGACCTCAGATACTTTAAGCTGTGTGACCCTAGGTGAGTCACTTAACCTTATTTGCCTCAGTTTCCTCATCTGTAAAATGAAATAGGGAAGGAAATGGCAAACCAGCCCAGTAGCTCTGCCAAGAAAACCCTAAAAGGGGTCAAAAGAGTTGGACACAATTGAAATTACTGAACAACAAAGAGTTATTAAAATAATTTGAAAGAAAAGCTCTGGCTCAGAGACCCCAGGTTTTGCATCCCTATTCTAAGTGGTCTTCCATTTTCATCCATCTGTCTTCATATTGTTCTGGTGTCTTTCCAAATATCATCCAGATATCCCAAGAATCTCATGCAATTTACATCTCCAACTACCTTCTCCTAAATCATTACAAAGCTAAATTGGCACTTCCATTGGAAAGTGTGTCCTGGGCTGTAGATATGTCAACATATACTTGTTCCAATCAAACCTCATCCAATTCCACAGCTTTTGCAGTTTTTTCCCCTCATCAATCTCAGTGGACCATCATCCACAAAGCCAGAACATTTTCCACGTTAGGCTGAATTATAGCCTAGGCTGCAGATGAACTCAACATCCTCACACTTTGGAGTCTTCTCTCTCTAGCCTTTTCAGCCATTCTTGCCATGGGACTTCAGGCTTTGCTATCTTATGACTCTGGGGATACCAAAAGTCATTCCCACAAAACTTTGTAGCAATCTATTCATTTCCTCTAACACAGTATTTATCAGTGTTAGCATAATTTACTCCCATGATCCAAATTGCTCATAGTCCTTTCTTGAGAGATACTTGCTGTGGTGTCTTGGGGTATGTGGAGGCCTACTGGGGCCTCTAGTTATTCCTAGGCCTGGAGGTACTTTTCTTCTTCCATAGGAATCTGGTGATCTGTCTTTGGATACTCCTTCTTTGATTGGAAAGCTATGGATCTAAACAGAAGAAGACCCAGATATGAGTTTCCAAGTATAGTCTCCAAATTTTATATCACCAGGTATTCCAGATAAGTCTACTCATTTGAAGAATTTACAGAAAATAGACAAGGTTCATCATCTAATATGTCTCTTGAGATATCTACAGAATTTTCTCAGTATTCTTGTCACTCAGGTCAAAAGGGTCTTCACCTCTCTCTGGGACTATTTTCCTAATAACTACAAAACATCTCTGGAATTGGGGGTTTCTTGGTGTACCAGTAACAAAGCTTTTCTGTTCTCACCTCTAGACAGGGGAGACAAAGGGAAGGTGAGGGAGGGTTTGAGGAGGGATAAAGGAGGGGTCATTATCTTTCCTAATTCCCACCCAGATTCTTGACCTTTAATCTGGGAATATGGCTAGCAAAGTCTGAAATGATTCTAAGCAATCCCTTTTCATCACTGAGAAAATTTTGTTTGTCTTCCTGGGTCATATTGTCAATATTAGATAATGTATACTAAATAGCCTGAGAAAATTCAGTGGTTTCAACCCCAACTAACTGTATCAAGTCTCTTTACTCTTATGGACCTCAGTTTCCCCATCTGTAAATGGAAGTAGTTGGTGGGGGAGAGGGAGAGGAAGAAGGGTGATTTGCAATAGTGTCAGAATCCCAGAAGTCCAGGGGTTCTACTCATGGGCCCCTTCTCCTCTCTCCCTCCCTCCCTTCTGAGGGCAAACAGGGAGAAATACATTTTTGGACCAGAAAACATTAGCTAAGAGGAGACTGGCACTAGCATTGGAAGACAGTGGCCTTCATAGGACTCCAACTTTGACTCTCCAATGGGCCCATTAGCCAAATGCCTCTTGTCCTCTGGGCTTCAGACTTTTTCATCAGAAATAAAACAAAACAAAATAAAGTAACAACTAATTGCTCCTGTTTCCCCCCTTGTTTAGAAGGGTCAGAGTGAATTTGATGAAAAAGCCTTGGAATCAAGCCTTTTCAAGTGAGTACTACCAAGAGGAACTTGGGAATTGCAGAGAACAATTGCATTTGCCATTTTCCAAACAACAGCACTTGGTTAAATGCAGTATTTGTCCTAATTCCAGGAAATGGTGAAAGCTTGAGATGGCTGCCTCTCTACTTTCTTGAGGATGGAGGAAGACGCAGGGTCCAGCATTTGACTGGAGATTATCAGACTGACTCATGTCTGAGAGCTTTAGGGACAATAAAATCTAGGGCTGGGGGGTAGAGGTAAGGAGCCATCTCTCTCAGCCAAATGGGGTGTTTTCTGTCAGAATCAAAAAGTCTAGATAGGTAAGGTGCCCCAAAGTCCCTGAAGTTCAATGATTAATGAAAAGGCCATAAGGAAGCAATGGAAGGGGAGAATGGACCTCCATCACGCCCATACCCCTCCTCCCAAGACCTATGGGACATGTGGCCAGGGAGGCACAAGAAAAGAAAGGCAGTCCTTGGAGTGGAAGGAGACAGAAACCATGGGCTCCAGGTAGACTCCATCACTTCTTTCCAGGAATACTTTGAGGGTTCACAAGACCTTCTCCTCAGGTTGGCTCATTGAAACAGACACTCATTTTTGCAGAGGGAAAACGGAGACTCAGAGAGAATATTAATAATGATAATAAGCAACATGGGACTAGAACCACCTCCAGTCGCTTAGGGGCCAATCAAGAGTGACCATATCACCTCAAAGAGATTTGTGATGCTCGACAAGGGGTCAGAGTGTACATCCCCTTTAGGCTGAATTGTAGACTGGATGAACTATGGTCTCACTACCACCAAAATGCCTCTTCAGGCTTTTCAGGCATTCTTGCCATGTGACTCAGCCAGTCTAGCAAATCAATTTGTAGGGATAGGGGCTGGACCTGTGATTTCACTAGTGAAGGGATGCCATTGATGAAGGAACTGCCAATGAGGAAACTTCCCTCTAGCAATACAGGTCTTCAACTGTTCTCCAATGAAGAATTTCAGCAAGTTGTTGGAGACACTAAGAGGATAAGTGACTTACCTAGGCAGCCATGATGTCAGAGGCAGAGATTGAATCCAGTTTTTCCTATCTCTGAGGTCAGACTTGCCCTAATATTACTGCTGCAATTCACAGGTCACTGAATCATACTGCCTCATTTTACCTCCATGAAGCTATTTGTTTTTATCTTTAAAAAGAAGAGAAGTATACCTGTGTATCTTATCTCCCATCATCCCTTTCACCTCATAAGGGGATCTGCCCAGTTCCCTTAGGTATTCTTTCTCCTTGACCTTCAGCTGCTTCATCTAGAGGCAATGCTGATTCTCATAACTCTTGACCTTACTACTGACTTACAGTGTTGGTGGGAGGACAGTGTTTGTCAACTGGAAAGGGTTCGAGAAATAGAGGCTTCCTCTCTCTCCACCCAGGCAATAGGCCAGTTTCTGCCCCTAGAGGATGCAGCCTTGGATTCTCCTGGGCACATTTGACCACAGCCTCCCCAGATAGGGAGGACACCTTTGGTTCCAGAAGGCTATGCTAGCCAAGCACCAGCTAGAGGGAGACAGGGTACTGACAACTCCCCTTCCATTTTTCTAATAGTTTTAAACAGCCCTTTTTCTAGAAGCAAGAGGGCTGAGGGGAGAGAGCACTGGGTGTGAAGCCAGAGGACTTGAGGTCAAATGAGGAGAGATCACAATAGAGTAAGAAGAGCACACACTCAGAAACTCTGGGTTCAAATCCTGCTTTTGATAGTCACCATCAGTGTGACTTTGGGTAAGTCACATTCTCAAGCCAAGATGGTTGGACTCACTGGCCTCTGAGAGCTTGCCAGCTCTAGGCCTAGAGATTCTGGGTGATCTCATACAGCTCCCTTCAGCCCCCTAGGCCTCAGTTTTCCCTACAATCACAAAAGGGGGTCAGTCAGTCTCTCAAGCCTCTGAAGGTCTTGTCACTTTTAATTCTAGGCCCCTGTTAATCATTTCACACCAGTCCTTTCAGCTCTAGGACTATTTCCCCCATAGTCACAGGTGCAGCTTCAACAGTAAGGCCTTGTCAATTCTAGGTCTACAATCCTGTGGATGGTCTCACACCACTCTCTTCAGCTCTTTAGGTCTCAGTTTACCCTACAGTCAGAATGTGCTTGGATTTTAAAGCCCTTGAAGGTCTTGTCAGCTTGTGTGTAATCTCACACTGGTCCCTTCAGTTCCCTAGTCCTCAGTTTCCTCTACAGTAATAGGAATGGATTAGACTGCATAGTTTCTGAGGCACTGTCAGTTCTAGGTCTAGGAATCCATGGCTGATCTCACACTAGTGACTAAAGCATTCTAGACCTTAGTTTTCCCTATGGTAAGAATTGGGGCTTGAACTCTAAGGTCTCTTCAGGCCTTGGCAGCTCTAAATCTAGGCCCCTATAGATGATCTCACATTGGTCTCTTCAGCTCTCTAGGCCCCAGTTTCTTTCTCAGTAACAGAAGGGTATTGGACTCTAAGGCATCTGAGGACCCTGTCAACTTGGAGCCTCTGGGTGACTTTAAGCAAATCACATAAATTTTCTAGGTCTTAATTTTCTTACTCTAGGGTTGGCCACTTGCTACCAGATCACCTTGGGTGAGTGACTTTATCAGTCAACAAACGTTTAAGTTATTATTACCTCCTAGTTACCCAGTATACAAAAGGAAAGCTCCTTGTCTTTAAAGATTAAATAAGGAATTGAATAGGTAAATATACAATCCAACTGGTAAATATAAAGGGGGGAGGTGTCCAAACAGGCAGAAGCTCAGGAAAGAAAGACCTCACAAAGGAGATAGTGTTTGAGTCAAACTTGGAAGGAAATTAGATGTTTTAAAGAGGGGAAAAGAAGAGGAAAAGTATTCCCAGGAAGGATCATGGCTAGTGCAAATGCATGGGGACTGGAGATGGAGTGTTATGAAAGAGGGCTGGTGCATAAACCATATGGGCTGGATCCTAGAGTATTTGATGTGAGGATGCAGTTAGCCTCAAAAGGGAGGCCAGAGCCAGATGGTGAAGGTTTTGGAGTGCCAAATATTTTACCTTTCTGGGCTCATTCCCTTTTCTGTAAAATGAGATGGTTGAGTCAGATGACCACTAAGGCTCCTTCCTACACACTGATATTTCTCTGCCTCCCCTCTCCCCCCACCCAAGTCCTGGGAGCTAGGCAGTGGAAGTATTCTTCATTGGTTCAGACCAATCCTTTCCTTTGGGTAGGGATTTCCTGGTATGGAAGCTCCCTCCACTACCACATCCTAGCTACTGAAATGACTTGTCAACAGTCACATAGCTACTAGGCTGAGAGCAACTAGAGACAGCTTGGATGAAATCAAGGGAGCCCATTCTTACATTTTAAGTTCAAGTATTTACACCTCAGAAATTAGCAAATACTTTACATTAAGGCTTGATTAGCTTGTTAATTTCTAGGCTTAAGACAGTGATAGAGAAAATGTGAATAATGCAGATTACATTTGAAAGTATATTATGGGTATTTTCCCCTGGAGGTTCAGCTGTTAAATATTTCTGCTTCTGTTATTATATGTCAAAGACCCAGGTCTTTCCAGTGTAATAATATTAAAATAATTAACTCATTTTTGTGGTTGATCAGTCATTTTTCAGTTGTGTCTGTCTCTCCATGACTCCATTTGGGGTGTTAATCAGGGTGAAATGATTTGCCAAGGATCACACAGTGAGGAAGTGTCTGAGGCCAGATTTGAACTCAGAAAGATGAGTCTTTTTGACTTCAGGAGTGGCTTTCTATCCACTGAAGTGCCATCTAGCTGCCAGTAAAAACTCGTTTTTAGCATAGGGGAAATATAATGGCTCCTCATGTTTCCCTCCTTCCTTGCTTCATAAAATTTATAGTGAAGGAAAAGTTAGGAATCTAATCATACTTACTCTTAACCCTAATTTCGAAAATTACTAAATTCAGGAAGAAATTGAGAATCTCTGCCTTAATTTACGTTTATATTTCTATTTATCTCCAGTTAATCCCTGGCTTCTTTGTGGTTGAGGCAAAAATTCAGGTTACCAGAAATGTTTGGACAAAAATAGGAGGGAAAGTAGGCGAAAGAGGAGACCTTTCCTTTGACTCACTCTCCTTCCTTAAGGAAATAGCCACAGTGGGAGGTATCAGCCCAAGTCTTTTGCTTGGAGATACTTGAAGGCCTATGGCAGATACAGGATCTTTGCCTTCTCTATCAAGCTAAGTATTACTTTCCTGTCTTTTTTGATGATTTGTCCTATGTTGTTGATTCTTTAAGGCTCACGTGCATGTCCTTACTTTTTTCCCTCTACTACCAGACTTTCAGCATCTCTTGGGTTCTAAACTCCCCCCACCTCTCGATAAACCCCATTTACTCAACCAATCAAAACAGATTTCCTATGGCCCCTAGTTGAATTAACTTTGATTGATTCGAGGAGGTGCCCCGACCTTTGGTACCTCAGTCCAGATTGATTGATGAGATCAATAAATGTACTTACATGACAAAGGTAATTACTTTTAAGTGGAGTAGACCAGTCAATGGTGCCCTATTCTTATAATGACTCTAAGGCCAATGCTATTTACACTATATCACCGTTAATAGGTTTTGAAAAATGGCCAAGTTCTATTCATTCACCCACTTCCTTCAACAAATATACACCATGTATAGAGCACTGTGCATTAAGGGACATGAAAAGTCGAAGTGAGCTTTTGATGCAGAAATCTGAATCAATCCATAGAATTCTGGGATGCTGATCACTCTCTGGGGTGCTTGGATTGGGGGGGCCATAACAATTCTTGAATGTTTTCTACTATTGAGGTTGGGATCTGGACAGAATGGAAGCTTCTTGAGAGTAGGGAGTATCACATTCTTGGCTTTGCACCTTCAGTGCCTTGTACAAAGTAGGCTAAGGAATGGAACTAAAGCTGTGATTTTCTTGGTCTAGGGAACTTTCATATGAGGAAGTTCCCTCTACCAATAGAGATTGGTTCCTTCTCTGCAACTTATAGTCATAGAGAATTGCCTATAGGACTGAGGGGTTAGGTGACTTGTCCAGGGTCACATGGCCAGAATGTATGGGATTTGAATCCAAGACTTCCTGACTCTCTCCCCCATAACATAATGCCTCACTAATGTGCTTAATCAGGTATCATTGTGTATCACATGTAAGTGACTAACTCTGTCAGAGCCTCAATTTCCCTATCTATAAAATGGCAAGAATGATGAATGTATTCCTTGCCTTGTCTTGTAGGCTAAGTAGTAAAAACAAGCTTTATGAATTGCCAATTACCAGAAACGGTTGTACTCTTGCACCATTAGGGGCAGTATGATCACGGATTCATTTACAGCAGCCTTGGAGAGTTGATGCATATATATGAGCATTGCCTTTCCAAAGAGTTCTATGCCCCCAGTGTGCTCAGTTGTGTCTGACTCTTTGTGATCCCATTTGGGGTTTTCTTTGCAAATATACTGGAATAGTTTGCTATTTCCTTCCCCAACTCATTTTACAGATGAGGAAACTGAAGCTAACAGGGTGAAGTGACTTGCCCAGTATCACCTAGTTCGTCAGTGTCTGAGGCCAGATTTGAACTCAGGAAGCTGAGTCTTCCTGACTGCAGGCCTGGGACTCTATCCACCGCAATGCCGCCTACCAGCCCCAGTGTAGCCATACTCAGAACATGACTTCCTAGGCTCCTGTAAGGGAGGCAGGTACAGAACCTCGGAATATCATGATCTGCCTCTTGGCAGTCACCACACTGGCCTCAGATGCAAGGCAGTATGATGCCACAGGGGAAAGATTCTAACCTAGGGTCATAAGACATGGGTTCAGATACAACTTCATGCACTTTCTGTGGGACCTTGGGCAAGTCATGAACTTCCTTCACCATCAGTTTCCTATAGTGCAAAATGAGGGGGTTAGACAAGCTGGTCTCTGAGACCCCTTCAGTTCAAAGACTGGTCCTATGATCTTACGTGTGAATTTGGCCAAAACACTTCATTGCCTAGGCCTCATTTTTCAATTCTATAAAATGAAGAGGTCTGACTATAAAACCTTAGAATTCCCCCTGCACAGCTCTACATCTGTGATTTCACTGTAACCTTTCTTGGCCTCAGTTTCCTCTTCTGTAAAACAAGATGGTTGGACAAGATGGCCTCTGAAGTGAACCTTTACTGCTCTAGATTTAAGATCCTGTGAGTAAACTGGGACAAGTCAATTCAGTTCCATGGGACTTGGTTTCCTCATCTATAGCATCAAGGGGCTGGACAGAATGACTCTGGAGATCACTTCCAACTCCTACAATCTCTACAATGCTCAATATTCTCTACAATCATTGCGTGGCCTATTATCAATTATTTCCCTCCCTAAGTTTTCATCTCTGTAAAATTAAGGGGGTGGCCAAGATAACTTCTGGTATCCCCTTTCCAAATATAGAGCTATGAATCTTTGCGTGACCCCATACAAGCCACTACTCCTCTCTGGGACTTACTTTTAATCATCTGACTTTGGATTTCTTGACATATATGTCCAGATGTTGGAACCAATGCAGGACATCAAACAAGTCACATCATCTCTATGGGACTCAGTTTCCAATTTGTAAAATAGGAAGGGTGAACCAAATGGTCCCTGAGGTATCTTAAAGAAATAGGCTCATGAATATTTGACTTTGATCAGGTCATTTCAACTACATGAGACTCAATTTCCTTTTCTATAAAACAAGTCAGTTGGACTCAATCATTTCTGAAGACCTGTTTAGCTCTGGAGCAAGGATTCAATGTGGGTGGGACTTCAGCAAGGCCTCTTAGCTACCTTCCATCTCTAGAAGTAGAATCCTACGGGTGATGTTGGAAAAGTCATATAATCTCCTAGGGCCTCAGTTTCCTCCTTTGAAAAACAAGGTAGTTGGACTAGATATCTTCTGACATCCCTTGTAAGTCTATGTCTAGCATCATGTAACTCACCTTGGGTAAGTTATTTAATTCTTCTGGACCTTAGTTTGCTCCTCAATAAAATTAGGGTGTAGCCCCTAAGGCCCACATTTATAGCTGCATCTCTAGGACACTAAGTATAACCCTAAAAAAGAAATTTCAGTTTCCTGTGTCTCAGGATACCCCTCCATAACACAATATGGCCACTTAGGTTTCTTCTCATTCGAGTTCAATGATCCCACATGCATGATGCTGACCCAGATATTTCACGCTGTGTGAAATCAGTCTTCTATAAAATTGGGAGTTTGAACTTTTGGGGTCTCTTACATCTCAATGTCTAGAAATGTGAAAGTAGCTCCAGATAAAACAATTCATCTCTCTGGGACTCAGTTTCCTTCTATGCAAAATGGGAAGAGGGACTATATGGCCTAGGAGGTCCCTTATACCTTAAAATTCAAGAATATGTTTGGATTCTGAGTAATTTTGTTTCCCAGACCACAGTTAATGGCACTAAAAAATAAGGTGGTTGGACCAGAAGGCTTCTGAGGTTCCATATATATACATACACACATACATATATATGTATGTATGTATACACACACACACACAGACCTAAGACTATATGAGTGACCTTGGGTAAGTCACTGCATCTTTCTGGGCCTTAGTTTCTAATTCTGTAAAAGTGTAGTTCTACCACATAGCTTCTGAGGATCCCTATATATCTTAGTCTAGAAGTATATGAGTGACCCTGGTTAAGTCACTTGATTTTCCTAAGCCTTAATTTCCAATTCTGTAAAAGTGTAGTTCTATCAGATAGCTTCTGAGGACCCTTACATATCTAAATCTAGGAATATATGAGTGGTCTTCGCTAAATCCCTTTCTTTCTTTGGGCCTCAGTTTCTAATTCTGTGAAACAGTTTAATTCTACCACATAGTACCTGAGGCTCCTTACATATCTAAGTCTAGGATAATATGAGTGGGCCTGCTCAAGTCCCTTCATTTCTCTGCACCTCAGTTAACAATTCTGTAAAACACTGTAAGTTCTACCACAAAGCTTCTGGCATTCCTTACCTGTCAAAGGTTAGGATTATATGAGTGACCCTGGGTAAGTCACATCATTAATGTGGGCCTCAATTTCCAATTCTGTAAAACAGTATAATTCAGTCACATAGCTTCTGGGGTACCTTAAATATGTACGCGAGGATTATAAGAGTGGCCCTGGCTAAGTCCCTTCCTTTCTCTGAGCCTCAGTGACCAATTCTGTAAAACTGTCATTCTACCACATAGCTTCTGAGGGCCCTCACATGTCTAAGTCTAAGATTATATGAGTGACCCTGGGTAAGTCACATCATTAATGTGGGCCTCAATTTCCAATTCTGTAAAACAGTATAATTCAGTCACATAGCTTCTGGGGTACCTTAAATATGTACGCGAGGATTATAAGAGTGGCCCTGGCTAAGTCCCTTCCTTTTTCTGAGCCTCAGTGACCAATTCTGTAAAACTGTCATTCTACCACATAGCTTCTGAGGGCCCTCACATGTCTAAGTCTAAGATTATATGAGTGACCCTGGGTAAGTCACATCATTAATGTGGGCCTCAATTTCCAATTCTGTAAAACAGTATAATTCAGTCACATAGCTTCTGGGGTACCTTAAATATGTAAGCGAGGATTATAAGAGTGGCCCTGGCTAAGTCCCTTCCTTTCTCTGAGCCTCAGTGACCAATTCTGTAAAACTGTCATTCTACCACATAGCTTCTGAGGGCCCTCACATGTCTAAGTCTAAGATTATATGAGTGACCCTGGGTAAGTCACATCATTAATGTGGGCCTCAATTTCCAATTCTGTAAAACAGTATAATTCAGTCACATAGCTTCTGGGGTACCTTAAATATGTAAGCGAGGATTATAAGAGTGGCCCTGGCTAAGTCCCTTCCTTTCTCTGAGCCTCAGTGACCAATTCTGTAAAACTGTCATTCTACCACATAGCTTCTGAGGGCCCTCACATGTCTAAGTCTAAGATTATATGAGTGGTCCTGGGTAAGTCCCATCATTTCTCTGGGCCTCTGTTTCCTTATTCTGTAAACACTGCAGTTCTACCACATAGCTTCTGGGAGTCCTTATATATCTAACTCTAGAATTCTTTGAGTGGCCCTGGGTAAGTCCCTTCATTTCTCTGGGCCTCAGTTTCCAATTTTGTTAAAGTGTAGTTCTTCTGAGAACATAACTTCTTGAGTTTCCCTATATATCTAAGTCTAGAATTACGTGAGTAGCCCTTGCTGAGTCCCTTCATTTTTCTTCAATTTCCAATTCTGTAAAACAATGTAGTTCTACAACATACCTTCTGAGGTTCCTTACATATCTAAGTCTGGGATTACATGAGTGGCCCTGGGTAAGTCACATTATCATTCTGGGCCTCAGTTTTCAATTCTGTTAAACAATGCGGTTCTACCACATAACTTCTAAGTCTAGGATTATATGAGTGACCCTTGATTAGTCTCTTCTTTTTAAAGGCCTCAGTATCCAATTCTGTAAAACAATGTGATTCTACCATTACTTATGCAAATCCAGGATTACATGAGTGCCCTGGCTATGTTCCTTCACTTCTCTGCAACTCAGTTTCCAATTCTGTAAAACAGTGTCATTCGACCACGTAGATTCTGAAACCCCTTACTTATACAATTCTAGGATTATATGAGTGGCCCTTGCTAAGTCCTTTCATTTCTCTGAGCCTCAGTTTCCACTGGCTAAGTCCCTTTATTTCTCTGGGTCTCATTTTCCAATTCTCTACATCAATGTACTTCTGCCACATAGCTTCTGAAGTTCTGTAATATCTAAGACTAGAATAACAGGAGTGGCCCTGGGAAAGTCACTTGATTTCTCTGAGCCTTAATTTCCAATTCTATAAAACTGTAGTTCTATCAGACAGTTTTTGATATCTAAATCTAGGCCCCTCATTTTCCAATTCTGTAAAAGTATATTTCTACTACATAGCTTCAGGGATTCCTTACATATCTAAGTTGAACTCTAAATGACTGGCCATGGGTAAGTCATTTTATCTTTCTGGACCTCAGTTTCCAATTCTGTAAAACTGTAGTTCTACCATATAACTTCTGAGGGTCCTTATCTATCTAATTCCAGAATTATTTGAGTGGCCCTGCGTAAGTCCCTTTATTACTCTGGGCCTCAGTTTCCAATTCTGTAAAACAGTATCATTTGACCACATATATTCTGAGGCCCCAGACTTATCCAATTCCAGGATTATATGAGTGAACCCGGTTAAAGGCCTTCGTTTTTCTGGGTCTCAGTTTCCAATTGTGTAAAACTATAGTCCTACCGCGTTGCTTCTGAGGTTCCCTGTATACCTTAGTCTAGAATTATTTAAGTGGCACTGCTTAAGTCACTTCACTTCTCTGCACCTCAGTTGACAATTATATAAAACAGTGGAGGTCTACCACATACCTTCAGAAGTTCCTTACATATCTAAGTCTGGAATTACATGAGTGGCCCTGGGTAAGTCACACCATCATTCTGGGTCTCGGTTTCCAATTCTGTTAAGCAATGCGGTTTTATCATATAACTTCTGAGTTCCGTTACACAGCTAAGTCTAGGATAATAATCAAAGGTCCTTGATTATCTCCTCATTTTTAAAGGCCTCAGTTTTCAAATCCATAAAACACTATAGTTTTATCACACAACTTCTGAGGTCCCTTACACATTTAATTATACCATTATATGAGTCGCCCTGGCTAAGTCCCTTCATTTCTTTCAGCCTCATTTTAAAATTCTTTCAAAAAAATATACTTTTACCATTTACCTTCTGAGGTTCCTTACATATCCAAGTTTAGGATTACATGTGTGGCCCTGGGTAGATCACTTCATTTTTCCAGGCCTCAGGTACCAATTTTATAAAACTGTATAATTCTACCACATAGATTCTGATGTTCCTTACACATCTAAATCTAGGATTATATGAGTGACCCTGGCTAAGTCACTTCCTATCTCTGGGCCTCAGTTTCCATTTCTATAAAAGTGTCTGTCTTTCATGTAGCTTCTCATGTTCCTTACATATCAAAGTCTAGGATTATATGAATAGCCAAGTCCCTTCATCTTTCTGCCCTAAATTTCCAATTCTTCGAAACAAAGTAGTTCTTCCATATACCTTCTGATGTTCCCTATATGTGTGTGTGTGTGTGTGTGTGTGTGTGTGTGTTTCATTATATAAGTGACCCTGGTTAAGTCACTTTGTTTCTCTGAGCCTTAATTTCCAATTCTGTAAAATAGCGTAGGTCTAACACATACACATTCTGAGGACCATTATATAGAAAGTCTAGAATTATATGTGTGGCTCTGGCTAAGTTCTTTCATTTCTCTGTACCTCAGTTTACATTTCTGTAAAAACAATATAGTTCTGCCATATAGCTTTTGAGGCTCCTTACATTTCTAAAGTCTAGGATTACATGAGTGGCCTTGGGTAAGACACTTCATTTTGGGGGCCTCAGCTTCCAAATCTGTAAAAGTATAGCTTTAATACACAGTTTCTTAAATTCCTTACACATCTAAGTCTAGCATACAATGTGTGACCTGGCATAAGTCACTTCATTTTTCTGGGCCTGAGTTTCCAATTTTGTAAAACAGTATGGTTCTACCATGTAGCTTCTGAGGTCCCTTATATATTTAATTATAGAATTGTATGAGTGACCCTGGTTAAGTCACTTGATTTCCCTGAGTCTGAGTTTCCAATTCTATAAAAGTGTAGTTCTATTAGACAGCTTCTGAGGTCCCTTACATATCTAAATCTAGGAATATAAGAGTGGCCTTGGCTAAAACCCTTTCTTTCTCCGGACCTCAATTTCCAATTCTGTAAAAGAGTGTAATTCTACCACATAGTTCCCGAGGCCTCTTACACATCTAAGTTTAGGATAATATAAGTGGGCCTGGCCAAGTCCCTTCATTTCTGTACACCTCATTTAACAATTCTGTAAAAAACTCTAGTTCTACCACAAAGCTTCTGACATTCCTTACCTATCAACCGTTAGGACTATATGAGTGACCCTGGGTAAGTCACATCATAAATGTGGGCCTCAGTTTCCAATTGTGTAAAACAGTGTAGCTCAGTCACATAGCTTCTGAGGTCCCTTAAATATCTCAGTTGAAGATTCTATGAGGGGCCCTGGCTAAGGCCCTTCCTTTCTCTGGGCCCCAGTTTCCAATTCTGTAAAGCAATGTTGTCCTTCCACATAACTTCAGAGGTTCCTTCCATATCTACATCTATGATGACATCAGTTGCCCTTGGCAAGTCATTTCATTTTTCTGGGCCTCAGTTTTCAATTCTGTAAAAACAATGTAGCTCTGAAAAACATTTTCTGAGATTCGTTAAATATTTAAGTCTAGAATTATTTTTGTGGCTCTGAGTAAGTCCTTCATTACTCAGGGCCTCAGTTTCTAATTCTGTAAAAGCATGGTTCTACCACATAGCTTCTGAGGTTCCTTACATATCTAAGTCTAGCATGAAATGAGTGGCCCTGAGTACCTTCATAGATACTACATAGGCACTTCATAGGCCCTAAGTACCTTCTGGGTCTCAATTTCCAGTTCTAGAAAATCATGTAATTCTACAATATAGATTCTGAGGCCCCTTGAATATCTAATGCTAGGATGATATGTATGGCCCTGGCTAAATCCTTTCATTTTCTGGGATTCAGTTTCCAATTCTGTAAAACTGTGATTTGACCACATAGATTCTGAGGCCCCTGACTTATACAATTCTAGGATTATATGAGAGACCCTTCTCAAGTGCCTTCTTTTTTCTGGGTCTCAGTTTCCAATAGTGTAAAACTGCCTTCCTACTGCATTACTTCTGAGGTTCCCTGCATACCTTAGTTTAGAATTATTTGAGTGGCACTGGTTAAGTCACTTCACTTCTCTGCACCTCAGTTAGCAATTTTTTAAAACAGTGGAGGTCGACCACATACTTTCTGAGGCCCCTTATATATCAAAGTCTAGGATTGAATGAGTGACTCAGGCTAAGTCTTTTCATTTCTCTGCACCTCAGTTTACAATTCTATAAAACAGTGTAGTTCTACCACAGAGTATCTGAGGTTCCTTACATATTTAAGTCTAGGATTACATAAGTGGCCCTGGGTAAGTCACTTCCTTTTTGGACTGTGATTTTCTGATTTTGTAAAAGTATAGCTTTAATACATAGCTTCTTAAATTCCTTACATTTCTAATTCAAGCTATTTTTCTGGGCCTCAATTTCCAATTCTGTAAAAGTGTAGTTTTGCCATATAGCTTCTGAGGGCCCTCACATGTCTCAGTCTAAGATTATATGAGTGACCCTGGGTAAGTCACATCATTTCTCTGGACCTCTGTTTCCTTATTCTGTAAACATTGTAGCTCTACCACATAGCTTCTGGAGGGTACTTATGTATCTAACACTAGAATTATTTGAGTGACCCTGGGTAAGTCCTGCATTACTCTGTGCCTCAGTTTACAATTTTGTAAAAGCACGATTCTACCACATAGCTTCTAAGGTTCCTTACATTTCTAAGTCTAGGATTATATGAATGGCTCAACCCAGGTCCCTTCCTTTCTATGTCACTCAATTTTCCATTCTGTAAAACAGTGTAGTATTACCACATAGCTTCTGCGGTCCCTTATATATCTAAACCTAGGATTATATGAGTGGCCCTGCCTAAGTCCCTCCATCTTTCTGGCCTCAGCTTACAATTGTGTGCATGTACCGTTCTACCACATAGCTTCAAAGATTCCTTACATATCTAAGTCTAACTTTAAATGAGTGGCCATGGATAAGTCACTTCATCTTTCTGGGCCTCAATTTCCATTTCTGTAAAAGTGTGTCTGTCTTCCATGTAGCTTCTGATGTTCCCTACATATCAAAGTCTAGGATTATATGAATGGACTTGTGCAAGTCCCTTCATTTCTCTGCCCTACATTTCCAATTCTATAAAATGATGTAGTCCTTCCACATGGCTTCTGATGTTCCATACACACACACACACACACACACACACACACACACACACACACACACACACACATATATATATATATATATATATATATATATATGTTTAATTATATGAGTGACCCAGGTTAAGTCACTTTGTTTCTGTAAGCCTCAATTTTCAATTCTGTAAAACAGTGTAGGTCTAAGACACAGGCCTTTCTGAGGCCTCTTATATATCAAAGTCTAGAATTATATGCATGGCCATGGCTAAGTCCTTTCATTTTTCTATACCTCAGTTTACAGTTCTGTAAAATAGTGTATTTCTGCCACATAGCTTTTGAGGTTCCTTACAGTTCTAAGTCTAGGATTACATAGGTTGCCCTGGGTAAGTCACTTCATTTTGGGGGCCTCAGTTTCCAATTCTATAAAAGTAAGTTCTAATACATAGATTTTAAATTCCATACATATCTAAGGGTAGCATTAAATATGTAACCTGGAACAAGTTCCTTCATTTCTGTCAGCCTCAGTTTCCAATTCTATAAAAGTATAGTTCTATCACATAACTTCGGAGGTTCCCTATATGTCTTAGTCTAGAATTATATGAGTGTCCCTGGTTAAGTCATTTGATTTCCCTGAGCCTGAGTTTCCAATTCTATAAAAACTGTAGTTCTATCAGACAGCTTCTGAGGGCCCTTACATATCTAAATCTGGGAATATATGAGTGGCCTTAGCTAAATCCCTTCCTTTCTCTGGGCCCCAATTTCCAATTCTGTAAAACAGTTTAATTCTACCACATGGTACCTGAGGCTCCTTACATATCTAAGTCTAGGATAATATGAGTGGGCCTGGTCAAGTCCCTTCATTTCTCTTCACCTCAATTAACAATTCTACAAAACACTATAGTTCTACCACAAAGCTTCTGACATTCCTTACCTATCAACCGTTAGGATTAGATGAGTGACCCTGCGTAAGTCACATCATAAATGTGGGCCTCAATTTCCAATTGTGCAAAACAGTGTAGCTCAGTTACATAGCTTCTGAGGCCCCCTAAATATCTCAGTTGAAGATTCTATGAGTGGCCCTAGCTAAGGCCCTTCCTTTCTCTGGGCCTCAGTGTCCAATTCTGTAAAAGTGTAGTTTTGCCATATAGCTTCTGAGGGCCCTCACATGTCTAAGTCTAAGATTATATGAGTGGTCCTGGGTAAGTCACATCATTTCTCTGGGCCTCTGTTTCCTTATTCTGTAAACATTGTAGCTCTACCACATAGCTTCTGGAGGGTCCTTATGTATCTAACACTAGAATTATTTGAGTGACCCTGGGTAAGTCCTTCATTACTCTGTGCCTCAGTTTACAATTTTGTAAAAGCATGATTCTACCACATAGCTTCTAAGGTTCCTTACATTTCTAAGTCTAGGATTAGATGAATGGCTCAACCCAGGTCCCTTCCTTTCTATGTCCCTCAATTTTCCATTCTGTAAAACAGTGTAGTATTACCACATAGCTTCTGCGGTCCCTTATATATCTAAACCTAGGATTATATGAGTGGCCCTGCCTAAGTCCCTCCATCTTTCTGGCCTCAGCTTACAATTGTGTGCATGTACCGTTCTACCATATAGCTTCAGAGATTCCTTACATATCTAAGTCTAATTTTAATGAGTGGCCATGGATAAGTCACTTCATCTTTCTGGGCCTCAATTTCCATTTCTGTAAAAGTGTGTCTGTCTTCCATGTAGCTTCTGATGTTCCCTACATATCAAAGTCTAGGATTATATGAATGGACTTGTGCAAGTCCTTTCATTTCTCTGCCCTACATTTCCAATTCTGTAAAACAGTGTACTTCTTCCACATAGCTTCCGTTGTTCCCAATATATATGTGTTTAATTATATGAGTGACCCTCGTTAATTCACTTCGTTTGTCTGAGTCCCAATTTCCAGTTCTGTAAAACAGTGTAGGTCTAAGACATGGACCTTTCTGATGCCCCTTATCTATCAAAGTCTAGCATTATATGCGTGGCCCTTACTAAGTCCTTTCATTTCTGTGTACCTCAGTTTACAGTTTTGTAAAACAGTGTAGTTCTGCCACATAGTTTTTGAGGTTCCTTACATTTCTAAGTCTAGGATTACAAGAGTGGCCTTGGGTAAGTCACTTCATTTTGGGGACCTCAGCTTCCAATTCTGTAAAAGTATATTTAATACACAGTTTCTTAAATTCCTCACATATCTAAGTCTAGCATTAAATGTGCAACCTGGTGTAAGTCACTTCATTTTTCTGGACCTCAGTTTCCAATTCTGTAAAACAGTATAGTTCTACCATATAGCTTCTGAAGTCCCTTACACATTTAATTTTAGAATCATGTCAGTGGCCCTGGCCAAGTCCCTTCATTTCTTTCAGCCTCATTTTCCAATTCTTTAAAACAATTTGCTTTTACCACATAACTTCTGAGGTTCCTTACATATCCAAGTCTAGGATTACATCTGTGGCCCTGGGTAAATCACTGCATTTATCCAGGCCTCAGGTTCCAATTTTTTAAAACTGTGTAATTCTACTACATAAATTCTGATGTTCCTTACATATCTAAATCTAGAATTATATGAGTGACCCTGGCTAAGTCACTTCCTATCTCTGGGCTTCAGTTTCCAGTTCTGTAAGACCATGTAATTCTACAACACAGCTTTTAAAAACCCTTACATTTCTAAGTCTAGGAATATATGAGTGACCCTCGCACAGTTCCTTCATTTTTCTGGGCCTCAGTTTCCAATTCTGCAAAAATTTTAATTCTACCACATAGCTTCTGAGGTCCCTTACACATTTCATTATAGAATTATATGAGTGACCCTGGCTAAGTCCCTTCATTTTTTTAAGCCTCATTTTCCAATTCTTTAAAACAATTTACTTTTTCCACATAACTTCTGAGGTTCCTTACATTTCTAAGTCTAGGATTACGTGTGTCGCCCTGGGGAACTCGCTATAGTTATCTAGCCTTCAGGTTCCAATTTTAAAGAACTGTGTAATTCTACAACGTAGATTCTGATGTTTCTTAAATATCTAAATCTAGGATTATATGAGTGACCCTGGCTATGTTCTTTCATTTATCTTAGCCTCAGTTCCAATTCTGTAAAATATTTTAATTCAACCACATAGATTCTGAGGCCTTTTATTATCGAATTCTAGGATTATATGAGTGGCCCCAGCTAAGTCTTTTCATTTCTCTGCACCTCAGTTTACAGATCTGTAAAAGTGCAGTTCTACCACATAGCTTCTGAGTTTCCTTACATTTCTAAGTTTTGCATTAAATGTGCAGCCCACCCTTAAGTCACTTCATTGCTCTGAGCCTCAGTTTCCAATATTCTAAAACAGTATAGTTTTACCACATAGCTTCTGAGATCCCTTACACGTTTAATTATAGAATTATATGAGTGTCTCTGGCTAAGTCCTTTCATTTCATTTCTTTCAGCCTCATTTTCCAATTCTTTAAAACAATTTTCTTTTACCACATTCTTTCTGAGGTTCCTGACATATTCAAGTCTAGGATTACATGTGTGGCCCTGGGTAAATCACTGCATTTATCCCAGCCTCAGATTCCAATTTGGTAAAACCATGTAATTCTACCACATAAAATCTGACGTTCCTTACATATCTACATCTAGGATTATATGAGTGACCCTGGCTAAGTCACTTCCTATCTCTGGGCTTCAGTTTCCAGTTCTGTAAGACTGTGTAATTATATATATATTTAAGTCTAGGAATATATGAGTGACCCTAAGTCCTTTCATTTCTCTGGGCCTCAGTTTCTAGTTCTGTACAACCATGTACTTCTATCGCATAGTTTCTGTGGCTCCTTACATATCTACTTCTAGGATTATATGAGTGGCCCTAGGTAAATCCCTTCATTTCTGTGCATCTCATTTTCCAATTTTGTGAAACTGTATAGTTCTATCATATTTTTCTGAAGCCCCTTATATATATCTAATTCTATGATTACGTGAGTTGGCCCTGGATAATTCATCTCATTTCTCTGGGCCTCACTTATATCTTTCCCCAAATTTCATTCAGTTTTTCCTCTGGCCCCCCTCTTCATCTTGCTATCAAGGATACAACTCTTGATCATGTACCAATCACCTCATTTGCCTGATTCTGTTTTCTCCTATAAAATAAGTGGTTGTACTAGATGTACTACGGTCTCCAGTCCCTCAAGTTGTATGATATTTTGTGACCTGGTATTAGTCATTTCATTATCTGTTGCCTCAGTTTCCTTCTCTGTAAAATAATGTAATTCTACTGCATGGTTTCTTATAAGTCTATATGTAGAAGCAAATGAGTGACCATGGAAAAGTCATTTTCCTCTTTCCCATATTCTCCCTCTGTAAAATGAGGGATTTAGACCCCATGCTCCCTAATTATGTTGCTAAGTCATTTTTTTCAGTCAGGTCTGACTCTCTGTGACACCATTTGTGGTTTTCTTAGCAGAAATACTGAAGTGGTTTGCCATTTCCTTTTCTAACTTACTTTACAAATGAGGAAACTGAAGCAAATGGGGTAAAGTGACTTGCCCAGGGTCACACCGCTCATAACTGTCTCAGGCTGGATTTCAACTCAGGAAAAAGAGTTCTCCTGGTTCCAAGCCTGGCACTCAATCCACTACAGTACCACCTAGCTGGCTCCTTCGTGCCTCCCATTCAATTTCAAGACCAATTATACTATGCTTGACATTGGACAAGTCATTTCTATTCTCTGTGCCTCAGTTTCATCTTCTGTAATTCAAGATGGCTTCCTCGGTCTCTTTCTACTTCAGATCTATGTTGTTTTACATGACTTGCATTCAGGCATTTGATCTGCCTGGGTCTCACTTTATAAAAAGAAGAGGCTATTATAAATGCTCTCTGATCCTTTTTATCTGTTTATCTCAAGGTCTTAAATATGACATGTGACCCTGGATATGTCACTTCACTTCTCCGGGCTTCAGTTTCCTTCTCTTTAAAATTAGAGAGTTTGCCTGGCCAGCTTCTGAAGTCTAGATCTATTGCTGTTCTTGATTCAATTGTTTCATTTCTTAGTCTTTCCTCTTCTGTGCAATAAGATTGAATAAAATGGCTTCTTCAGAACTCATGGTCTAGGATCCAATGTATGACCTTGGAGAAGACACTTTCCTCCCTATGCCTCAGTGTTCTCTTCTTTTTTTTGCATTTCTCTTTTTAAAATTTATTTATTTTTAGTTTCCAACATTCAGTTCCACAAACTTTTGAGTTTTAAATTTTCTCCCCTCCCTCCCCTCCCCTCATTCCTCCCCAAGACTACATGCAATCTGATATAGGCTCTACATATACATTCATAGTAAACATATTTTCACATTAGTCATATTGTAAAGAAGAATTATAACCAATGGAAAATTTCCTCTTCTATCAGGTTTACTTGACCTCCTAGATCTCTTTGTACTTGAGATCTTTAACACTTTACATGACTTGAATTTCAGTTACTTTATATATCTGGGTGTCAGTTTCCTCCTTTGTAAAATAAAGTGATTGGACTAGATGGATTCTGTGGTCCCTTCCAAGTCTAAAATTCAAATAATATGAATGACCCTGGGTATGTCACTTCACTTTTCTGAACTTCACTTTCCCCCATGAGATCAAGGGGTGGCCTGTAAGACTATCCTTCACAACTCAAAAGGAAAGATGTGATGTGTGACATTCTCCAAATCCCAAGTCTCTTCTTCTTTTGGGATCTCAGTTTCCCCCTCTGTAAAATGAGAAAATTATACTTAATGGTCCCTAAGATTCCCCACTAGAGCTCAAGACCAAAAATACTAATGTGTACCATAGGGCAGGTCATTTTTTTTCTCCAGGCCTCAGTTTCCTTCTTTGGAAAATAAAAGGATTCTTAAGATGGTCTCAAGTCTCAAAATTCTATTGCTGCTTCTGGTTCAGACACAACATCTTCCTGATCCTCAGTTTCTTCCTCTACTTCTCGGCCTCCCCCCACTTTTTATGTCAAGATCTCAGTATGTGTGACCTTGGATAAGTCACTTCATTTCATGACTCGATTTTTCTCCTTTGTAAAATGCTTGGACAACATTGAAGTCTCTTCCAGCCCTAGCTTTGCAAACCTAAGTGGGACCTCCAACAGTCTCATTAATCTCTCTAATTGACTCAAATGAAACTTTTGAACAAATTGACTTCTTAGATCTCTTTCAGGACTACAGAAGTATAACCTGAATTATAATGGCTGTGATAATAATAACTGGCATTAGGGTGGTGCTTAGAGATTTGCAAAGCCCTTTACAGATGGCATATCATGATCCCCATTTTGCATTTTAGGGAACTGAGGCATTCACAGGCTATGTGACTTGACCAGGGTCACACAGCTAATATGGTTCTACTAGGGCTGGATTGGAACTCATTTTTTCCTGATTCCAAGCCCAGGACTGTATCTGTTGCATCGCCCAGCTGCCTATTCATTTCATCTCTATGGGTCTGTTTCCTATCCTTTAAAAGGAGAAGTAGATGGCTTCTGAGGGAAGGCTCTTATGGTTTTAGGGCTAGGATATTATTGTGACCTTGGGACATTTACTTTCTTCTACTGTGCCTCAGTTTCCTTGTTTGTCAAATAAGGGACTTGGGCTAGAAAAACCTCTGAGGCTTCTTTCAGTTCTGGAGCTATGATTCTATGTGTGACCCTGGACAAGTCAGTCCCTCTCCCTCCCTGGGCCTCAGTTTCCTCTTTTGTCAAATAAAAGTTCTGGACTAGAAAACCTCTGAGGTCTCTTTCAATTCTGGAGCTATGATTCTATGTGTGACCTTGGATAAGTCCTTCCCCCTCCCTGGATCTCAGTTTCCTCCTCTGTGAAATTGCGTGGCTTAACCAGCTGGTGTTTGGGGGCCTTTCCAATTTGGGATCTAGCAGCCAACGAGGTTTGTCTGCCTCCAAAGTTTGATGGTGACCACCTAGTTCATCAACATTTCCCTCTAAGGGCACTCCCTGCAAGTAATTGGTCACCAGGCTTTATTTCCAAGCTATAGTGATGTGGAGGTCAGTACTCCCACAGGTATCCCCTTCCACCCCTCCATAACACTCCTCATTCTCCTTTCTTTACACTAACCTCAACTCTGACCACTATTACTTGAATGCAATTTTGTTTACTTGAACAGGGTTTTAGTATGCACCTATTATGTAGTCATCACTATGTAGTTAGAGGCAGACAGGTGACCCAATGGAAAAGAAGATCTAAGTTCAAATCTGGCCTCAGATACTTACCAGCTGTGTGACCCTGGGTAAGTCACTTCTTTTCTCTGTACCTCAGTTTCCTCATCTGTAAAATGAAGAGAGTTGGACTCAATGTCCTCTAAGGTCCCTTCCTGCTCAAGATCTGGGACCCTCTGATTGTATCTTTGGTTGTGCTCTCCCTTCCTTCTCCCGCATGTATTGAATGCAATCCTTCCTCATTTTGCCCTTAACAAAATCTCAACCCCCCCTTCAAAAGACAGCTCAAACAATCCCTCCAACATGAGAGAAGTTCCTGACACCCCCCGACACATACACACACCTCACATAGTTCTTAGCATTCTTGTAATCATTTTAAAATTTCTTCAATCCTGCATGGGTCATAACTCTCCCTTGGCCCCCCAATTCTCCCCACCTCGAATGGACTGAAAAAGTCATGGGAAACTAGACCCCCAGAATTCTTTGCCATCCTCCTGATGTTCTTTGCCTAGTATGTATGAGTGACGCTTTAAAGATGAGAATGGTAAGCCAGAGGGGAAAAGAGGAGGGGGACTCAGGCACACAGGGGAGAGAGAAGGCACACAGACATCAATTAAATCAGCCCCTCAGTCCCCAAGCCAGAGAGTGACAAACATGACTTTCTTCTCCTCCTGGTAAATACATGTGAGTGGACAATCAGTGGTAAATGAACACCTTTCTCCTTTTACTTATCAGCAATTTACATCATCTATCTATGCTTTCAATACTACTGGGAAATATGTCATTTTCCCCTAAATTGATTTTCCTTGCACGGGGTATGTTTCCCCCCCTCCAGCAAGAGATATTTTTGAAGCAGCAGTGGCTGAAAGCACCTGCTTATGCAGAGGCCTCCTGCAGAAGGGCTTCTTCTGTCCCATATTTACTGTTTATAATCTAAGTGTTTACTGTCCTGGAACAGTGATGAAAAGATAGCCATTTTCCTCATATTTCGGGGCTGTCACGACAGAGGCAAAGTTCAAGGGAGAGATTGGTTGTTGGAAGCTAATCAATGAGAACAATCTAATTAATTCAGGTGGACTTGCAGGCTGGGTCAATTGAGCCTGATGACTCATAGGCAGAGCTCTCTGTACCAAGCTTTTGAAAGCTGTCTATATGTACTATGGCCCATACGCAGGGACTGCTATTGTACTAGGAGGAAAGGTTCAAAGCACTCCAGAACTCCCAAAGTACAGCCGCACTGAGTTGGGAGGACCCGAGAGGTTAGAGTCCGACCCCTGGACATCAACACATTCATGACATAGCACTTATATTCAAAGAGCTTGGTAAGGTACATCAATAGATAAGTGGTCCACATCCAGCCTTCTTACTAAGCAAAACACATTTGGTACAATGTGACCATGAGGTTTCTGGGACTTTACAAGAGGCTCTCTAGTGTTCATCCATCCGAATGAGTGGGGGGAGGGGAACCTTCCAAACAGGCCGCCCCTACCCTGGGAGGCCAGGGACCCTTTCCTCTGTGCAGCTGAGCCCAGAGCACAGAACTGGGTGCTGGAATTTCCGAGGATTTATAAACAAAAGTCCCCAACATGCCCTCTCTGCCTCTGCTTCTCCTCTGCTACTCACTAGCTGTGTGACTGTGAGCAGGTTCCTTTCCCTCTCTGTGTATCATTTGTGAAATGAGGATAATAAAACCTGCACTGTCTCAATTTCCTCCTGGGATTGGTGAGAGCCAAGTATTTTATAAACCTTAAAGTACTGTATAAATGTGCGATATCATCGCTAGCAAAATGAAGAGATGGAAAACCACTTAGGTGGATTTGACAGGTGGTAACCAATTTCATTCAGTAAGATGGAATTTAAGAGGCACAAATAGAAAATCCTGAGCTTGTATTAAAAATACAATCAATATCGCAAGTAAAGAAAGGCTGTCGGAGGTTGAAAAACCTCTTGTTTTTCATAGCTTTTCCCCTGCCCCATATCAGGAATCCTGTGTGCCTGAAGTCTTCCCAGCCAAAAATGTCCAGTTTCCCAGCTAATTGACTCCTCCCTGCCTAGGATGTCAGAAGTGGAGAAATCAATATGATAGCTGAATAGAGCCTAGCCTCATACATACATCTTCCTTTCTCTTCATTTGGCCTTCCTCAGTTTCCCCAAACTGTTTTGATGCATGGAGTGATAATCACCCAAGAGACCCACCCACCCAACTGGCAAGAACTTGGTGTATTCTAACAAGTTCTAGCACTGGCCTCTTACAAGGCCTCCTCCTACCACGGAGTGAAGACCTTTGTGCTTGAGAATTTCAGTCAGTATCCCTGATCCCATCACTTCCCTCTGACCAGTTTCACTATTCTCAACCACTGCTCCAGTTACCCTAATTTTGAAGGTGTTGGATGAAGCCCAGTTTGAAGTGATGGGAATGTGACCTAAGCATCTTTCTCTTGTCCCTGTCTCCCTCACTGCCACCCTTGGGTGTCACTTCAGTTTAATTATCTAGCTTTCCCTTAAATATGGAAATTAAAAGGGGTTTTTTGCTCTGGGTCTCTCTAGATTCTTCTATGGACCTCTTCTTAGAGTAATATTTTTAAATAATTGAAGAAAATGCTAAATTTTAATCAGAGGTTAGTGAAAATAAAGATGTTTGTATACATCAAATATATAATAAACACAAGTGTATATATGAATATATACATGTATAAAACCACATATATATGTACAAAATATACATACATACATACATGCAAACACACATATGTATATATCCAAGTTCACAGGACCCCTGAAATCCATCAATCCACCAATCCCTGGCAAAAAAAGCCCTTGTTCTATCTATTGTTTCCAGCATCAACTGATTAATTGGATCCTACATCTAGAGTTCAAAGAGACATCCAAAGTTTTCCCATCCAACCCCATCATTTTACAGATTAGGTATTGAGAGGGAAGTGAAGTGACTTTCTCAAATCTCACAGCTACCAATGATTAGAGGCAGGATTTGAATGCAAACCCTTGTACTCCAGAATCACTATTCTCTTGTCATTCTTGTCACTATGCTGCCCTCTCTGAAAAGAAACCTCTGCCTTGGAATGCCTAGCCCACATTTTACAGCTGAGGAAGTCAGAGCTGAGAGAGGGCCGGTGATTTAGGCCAGGTCACAGAGATAGTAAATATCAGAGGGCAGGGAATTTCACCCTCAGGTGCTCCAATTCTGGAGTCAATCTCCAAGTCTCAGAAATGGACTTAACACTGAGGAACGCCTCTCTAGATGGTTGGAGTAAAGTGCAAACTTCATAAGGCAGTTTGTAAAATGAGGCAGCCTAGAAAATGAAACTGACCTAAGGGTGTGAGGGGCAGGATCCGCTGTCCTCTGCCCCGTCTGGACAAGAGCTGGAGAACTAGGTTTAGTCCTGAGGGGCCACATATTAAGAAGAACACTGAGGCACCACAGCCTATTGGGAGGAGAGAGGGAAACACTACATAACAATCAGAGTCATCTAAAAGTAGCTACCTCAGAAGGTAGTGAGCTCCCCAATTAGCAAATTCTTCATACTAGGGTTAGATGGTCATCTGTTGAGGATGTTGTTATTTTTTTTATTTCATTTCATTTTATTCATCAGTTTTTTTGGTAATTTTCTCGAAATAGGGGGTTTCCAATAAGAAATATCCTCTAGCACCTTCTTTGTCTTTGTAACCTAGATGTAGTCTTAAAGAATTGCTTGAAGGCACTTGCCTAGGGTCATGCAATGGAGATGTGTTAAGGGATCCTGTCATTCTAGCTGTCTAACCTCTGACAAGGCACTTAATCTGACTGAGCCTCAGTCTCTACATCTGTAAAATGGTCAAGATAATAATTCACCATCTATCTCCAAGGGCAATTAAGATATATAGTGACATAGGAATCAGGGTCCTGAGTTTCTACTCTCCAGCTCAGCCTCAGACTTGCTGGAGAATGTCAGACAAGTTGCCTTTCAACTCTGACCTGCCTATGGAGATAGCTCATCAAATACACATAAGATTTGTGTTTATGCCAACAAGCTGGGGCATCGATCTGTCTTAACAAGCTACCAGATTTGGATGATCATGTCTTTCAAGTTATAAAGCTTCATCCCAGCAGCTTGTGGGGATCGGAACACAAGTATGAGATTGACCAGATGAATGTATATTACTCAGACTTTGATTAAACAGGCCAAATTGACCTACCACAGAAGTCTACCTGAATTAATTGGGTTTCTCCATTGATCAGTTCCCCAATTACCTAATTCTACTTCGCACTCTGCCTCACAGTGACAGGCTCCAAAGCATTATGAAAATAGCTATATTTTTTCATTACCATCCCATAGACGAAATACTTCCACTATCAACAAATTGGAGACAGAGCCCTCCCCGAGTAGACAATATGCGAAGAAAGAATAGATTTCACAGAGTTTTGATCCCTGGCTCATCTACCAGGGTCAAATCAATGCATGGTATCCATTTTCCTTTAGGTCAAATGGAAAAGTCACATCCCTTAGAAACCAGGTTCACATGGGTTGCCGGAGACAGCGCCAATCCCACGCACATCAGCAAGTGACAAAGAGTTCTCATAGGGACAGAGGGAGGCCTGAGATGACCCAGTGGAACAGGAAGTCCAGAAGCTTGGGTTCTAACTTTATCTTTGCCACAAACTGGGACAAGTCATTTCCCATAGCTGGGTCTCAGTTTTCTAATTTGTAAAATGAGGAGACTGGGTTGCTTCCAGATAATTTTGTTATAACATCTTTTCTAGGACCAATATCCTAAATCCTACGGTCTCTAACTTTTGACATTCCATAATCTAACACACATTATAGCTCTAAGAGTCTGTGAGTTCAGGAATATGAGGCAATGGAACTGTTTAGCCTAGCCCAGAAAGGGAAGAGGATCAGTCTTCCATATCAAAAAGCTTATCATGGGGAGAAGAGATAAAAAAAATTCAAAGTTCACATATGGCCTCAGACACTTACTAGCTATGTGACCTTGGGCAAGACATTAAACTTCTATCTGCCTCAGTTTACTCATCTGTCAAATGGGGATAATAATAGCATGCCTCCTAGGGTTGTTCTGAGGATCAAGTGATTTGGACAGCACTTTGCCAACCTTAAAGCACTATATAAATACTATATGATAATAATAATGAAAACATAGCTCTAGAGCTGAAAGGACATTTAGAGGCAATCTAGTTCAATCCTCTCCTTTTCCAAAGATGAAAACTGTGGTCTAGAGAAAGGAAGGGATTTGTCCGAAGGCACGCAGGTAGAAAGTAGCAGAGTCAAAATTTGAACCCAGATCTCCTGACTGCAGAGGCAGGGTTCTTTACGCTATCTCTCTGACCTGGATTGCATTTGTTACATCTATCCCCAGAGGATAGAATTCAGAGAAATCAATCAATAAACATTTATTAAGCACCCACTATGCGCAAGACACAGTACACATTTATTAAGCACCCACTATGCGCAAGACACAGTACACATTTATTAAGCACCTACATAGTGCTAAAAGCTAGGGAAACCAAAATGAAACAGTCCTTGACCTCCAAGGGTTTACATTCTCTAGGTGGGAGGCGGCAGGAGAGAAGGGGTTTCAATATGTCCACAGAGAAGTCAACATAGAACGTATGCCAAAGAAATACACAGTGGTGGAACAAGAAGCACTAACAACTCGGGCCTCTTGGCATTTGAACAGGGCCTTGAAGGAAGCTGCGGGTTCCATGAGACGGAGGAGGTAAGAACGAGCAGAACTGGAAAAGTCTCAACACAACACAGATTTCAACCACCTGCTATATGCCAGAATCTTCTTGGGAATATTCTTTTTTTTTTATTTTATTTATTTTATTTTTTTTTTAATGTCTTACAATCATTTCCTTAAAGTTAAGATTTTATCCCCCCCCCCACCCTTCCCTCACTACCCGCCTCCCTCCTCATGACAGCATACAATTCTGTATAGGTTCTATATTCTTGACAAGCCTCTGTTTGATTACCTCTAGTCATGGGGAGTTCACTCTCATTCTATCTTGGGACAGTTCAATTGGTTGAAATTTTTTTTTGTTTTGGGCTGAGATCTGTGTTCCTATAACATTCATTCACCACCCCCTAGATCTGCCCTCTGAAAACAAAGTTAACGTCTTCCTCCTTCTCCCTAATCTTCAATTTCTCCCAGGCTCTTTATCTACCATCTACATACGTGGCCATGTCTCTCCCACCCTTAAAGACTTTCTCTTGATTCACTCGTCCCTCCTAGCAATCATCCTCCATTTCTCACCTCCATTTCTTGGCCAAATCACTTGACAAAGCAGTCTACATTCAATGCCTCCACTTTCACTCCTGTCACTTTTAAACCCTCTGCAATATGACCTCATCATTCACAAGAAGCTTTGTACTATACCCTCACATACACACCACTGCCACCAAGTACTAGTCTCTCCCCCATTGCCACCACATCCCCATTTCTGCCTCCCCAGATACTGTTTCCGGGAGGTCATAGCATATTCCATTTGCATCCTGGGCCATCTCCAGTTGTCCCGAGGAATATCTGGTCACTGGACCCAGATGGCTCTGGAGGAGAAAGTGAGGCCAGTGACCTTGCACAGTCATCCCTCACTCAAATCAAAGTCAACTGCAAGTCATGTCATCATCTCCCTAATGTCAGGGTCCTCTTCGAGAATGAAGGACAAACACAACTCTCTCTCCAAAGTTGCCAATGGCCTTTTCTCAGGCTTCATGCTCCTTGGCACTTTTTCTAGAACCTTCATTCTGAGGAAGGCCCTAGGCCTGCTATCCATCATTTCCCTTCAGCTTCATTTCTGACTCTGGATTTTCAATCTGGCTGTTCCCTTGGTCCCTATGGCCTCCTCCACCCCAGAAGACCCCTTTTCCCATTGATGACTTCCTCCAAGAACCTCCATTTTGAGGAACGGTCCTAGTCAGCCACCCTTCATTTCTCTCCAGAATCCAGTTCCAACTTCACCATCATGTCCCAGATCAGGTACCTTCTCCTCTCCCCCACCCTGCCAATATTCAGTTTCCTTTGATATCTTGTCTTTCTCCATTAGAAATTAAGCACCTTGGGGGCAGGGACTGGCTTGTTTTTTGCTTGTATCTGTATCCCCAGTACTTATCAATGCCTGGTACAGAACAAGTACTTAGTAAATGCTTATCGATCAATTCTGGGCCATTCTTCACATGGTCAATAGTTCTTCTCTCCTGTGTTCTCTCTTAGGTTTTCATGACCCTGCCCCCTCCTGGTTCTCCTTCCTGTCTGACAGCTCCTTCTTAGTCTCCTTTGCTGGGTCTTCCTTTAGGTCAGGCCCATTAACTGGAGGTGATCTCCAAGGCTCTATCCTGAGTCATCTTCTCTTCTCCCTTCATACAATCTTCCTTAATGATCTCATCAGCTCCCTTGGGTTTAATTACTGTCTCAATGCAGATGAAGCCCAGATCTATATATCTAGCTTTAACCTTTCTTCTAACCTCCAGTCTTTCCAGCTATTTTTTGAATATCTCAAACCGGATATCTCCTAGACATCACAAATGTCAAAAATAGGGCTCAATATCCCCCCCCCAAACACTCCCCTCTCCCCAATTTCTTTATTCCTGTCCAAGGCACCACTGTCCCCTCAGTCACCAGGGCTGGCTAACTCAATGCCATCCTCAATTCCTCACTCAAACTCACCTCACATATCCAATCTGTTGCTGTCTTATCAGTTTTATCTTTACCACATCTATCATATACATCTCCCTCTCTCTCCACTCATAGGGCAGGGAATAAGCATTCATATAGTGCCTACTAAGTGCCAGGAATTTTACAAATATTGTTTAATTTGATCCTCACCACAGCCATGGGGAGGTAGGTGCTATTATGATTCCCATTTTATGACTGAGGAAACTGAGGCAGACAAAGGTTAAGTGACCTGCTTACCCAGGGTCACACAGCTAGTAAGTGACAGAGGTGAGATCTGAACTCAAATTTTCCTGACTCTAGATTCAGGATTCTATCCATTGTATCAACTGCAATAGTTACCATCCTTTTAATAGTCCAGTCTCATCACCTCATACCTGGACTACTTTAACAACCTTTATTTTTTTAACTGGATTTCCTTCTCTCACACCTACAGTGGGCACTCACAGGACTGATCCGACTTCTGTTTGGTATAGAAGCTTTGACCTGCTGTTTCTAGTCTGGGATGGCTCACACCTCCTTTGGCAACTTTGTAGTACCCTGCACCCAAGGGTTCATCATCTTGGTGTTAGACTCAGTACAGACATCCAGCTGGCTTTAGCAACTCTGGCTATTCCTCATATGTAACACTTTACTTCCTGCCTCCACGCCTTTGCATTGTCTGTGCCTTTGCCTAGGATGCTCTCTCTTCTCACCTCTGCCTCCTGGCCTTCCTGGTTTCCTTCAAGACTTAGCCCAAATCCCACTTCGTGCAAGAAGTCATTTTCCCTGTCATCTCTCCTCCCCATAGTCAGTGATTTCTGTTTAAGATTTACCTTGAACTTACACTGTATATGTAAACAGTTGCTTGCAAGTTGTCTCCCCCATTAGAAATCCTGGACAGCATGTTTTGCCTTTCTTTGTATCCCCAGCACTTAGCACAATGCCTGGCACACAGTAGGTATGTGCTTAATGACAGAAATATAGTAGCAGAATCTGAGTTTTATGGGATTCCAGAGACCATCCCAGCCAATCTATACCCCAGCCAAAATTCTTTCTCCAACACTCTTGGGAGGTGAGAAGTCATCCTTCCTCCAACGTGGTGACCAGAATTGAATTCAATATCTTAAATGCACAGTCACTTTGGTAGAGTACCAATGGAATCTCCCTCATTTTGGTCTCTGTTTCTCCTCATGTAGCTTTAGATCAAGTTACCTTTTGGGTAGCTATGTTGAACATTCTAATCTTGCCATATACCAAATTCCCAGATCTTTTTCATAGGACCTCCTACCTACCTATAACTCCCTCATTTGTATCCAAAAAGTTAACTTGGGGAGCCCAAGTTAGAAAGACTTTACTCTTATCATGACCAAATTTCATCTTCTGGCAAGATGGAGCAATGTTTTCTATAACTCTCAGACAAAGGAATTATGACTTAGATTTGAAATTAACTAAGTATGACCATACAAGATAAAAAGAAAGCAACATCACACAAGGTGAAAATTTCCTGAAATGATGTCACAGGAATTAATTGTATCAACTGCAATAGTTACCATCCTTTTAATAGTCCAGTCTCATCACCTCATACCTGGACTACTTTGAGAAAGCACCTTGAACTCTGACTCATTTTCCCCACTCTTCAAGTTGTACTGAATACAAGCTTGAGATTCAGGGTCCATTCATGGATATGGTGTCCTGATCCCCAAGAAAATGACTCAATGAGAGGCACTAGACAATGATTCTCCTCAGCTTTGTGAAGGAAAAGGAGAGTGAGCATTGGAGGATATAAGGGATGTGGAGGAAGAGATAAATAGCACAAGGCACAGAAAAGAGAAATCATTCCCTCTCTTTCTTCCCTCCCCACCATAGTTAGCAATTTTCCTTTAAGATTTTCTTCAACTTAGGAATGTGGGGGAAGATGGGGACACTAATGTACTGTTAGTGAAATTGTGAACTGATTCAACCATTCTGGAGAACAATTTGGAACTATGCCCAAAGGGCAACTAAATTGTACATACCCTTTGATCCAGAAAGACCACTACTAGGTCTGGATCCCAAAGAGATAACAAAGCAAAACAAAGGGGAAAGGACCTATTTGTACAAAAATATTTATAGCAACTCTCTTTGGTGGCAAAGAATTGAAAATTAAGGAGACAGAGGAAAAAATTAAAGCTATCCATAGTTATATGAAAAAATGTTCTAAATCACTATTGATTAGAGAGATGCAAATCAAAACAACTCTGAGGTACCACATCACACCTATCAGATTGGCTAACATGAAAAAACAGGAAAATGATAAATGTTGGAGAAGATGTGGGAGAGTTGGAACATTAATTCATTGTTGGTGGAGCTGTGAGCTGATCCAACCACTCTGGAGAGCAATTTGGAACTATGCTCAAAGGGCTACAAAAAATGGACATAACCTTTGGCCCAGCAATATCGCTTTTCTAGGACTGTGTCCCAGAGAGATCATAAAAAAGGGAAAAGGCTCCACATGCACAAAAAATATTTATAGCAGCTCTCTTTGTGATGTCCAAGAACTGGAAATTGAGGGGATACCCATCAATTGTGGGATGGCTGAACAAGTTGTGATATATGAATGTAATGGAATATTATTATGCCATAAGAAATGATGAACAGGGAGTGAGAGCAACTACTCACTTAAGCTCTTAGACAAACTCCTTCAGGTACTTCTAAAAAGAGAATCTGACTGGATTTTGGAGAGGCAGAATCCAATAGGAGACAGACTGTGACAGATTCCCAGCCCAGGACAGACTGGAAGGTGGATGGGAAGGATCCATTGTGCTGGGTTTGAGGAGCACACAGCACACAGGCTGTACCAGTGCACTCCTTGCTGTGGCAGGGCCAAGCAGAAAGTCCTGCACAGGGTGAGGTAGCAGTCACACTGTGGAATCTCGGGCATATCAGCCCAGGATGGGAGTCCAGTGGAACTGAGTGAGTGAGAGTCATGGAGCCCCAGGTATCTGCAATGGCTGCTCATGAGGTGATCAACCCACAAATTAAAAGTCTGTAAGTCACCTACTTGAACTTCCAGGAGCCAAGGTGGCAGAGCAATCAGTAAATACTCCCTCCCTCCCCTTGTTGACCTTGAAAGACCCACAAAATATTTCCCTAGAAAAAATTCTGGAACAGTGGGATCAGACAAAGGGGGCAAACAGTCTCTGAACATGTGAGTCTAGGAAAATCGCTAAGGAGGGTCCCTCTTGCTGTGGCTGAAGGGGACCAGTGCAGGACCAGAGCTGTCCCAGATAGCCCCACCTTAGCAAACCAAGAGGAGATCCTGAGCCCCAGGGGGGTGAATCCTGCAACTGCCAACACCAGGATCCCAGGTGTGCCTCAGCACACCAGGGGAATCAGAAAGATGCTAGTGCAGATGGGATTACAAACCGCTAACCTTGCCTATGCTCTAGCTCAGCAGAGGAGACCTGCTATAGCCAGACCACCTCTCCTCCACACTTAACACAGCTCCAAGGCAACTCTTGGGAAACCCAGGAAGACTTTGCCTGGCCTCTGATTTCTCACACCAGCCAGCTCAGCACCAGGTAAGCTGTAGCATTTTAGCTTCTAGTTGAAAGAACCAGAGGCCACAACACACGAAGCCTCAAGTTCAAGGCACAAGAACTGTGGGACAGAGTCCCTTGTGCCTTAGAAGCAGAGATCTACTTTAAAAGCCAAGAAAAGGGTGATCATCATCATCATGTGTAAGAAGCAAAGCAGAAAAGAAAAGACCACAGAATCTTTCTATGGGGTCAAGGACCAAAACATAGATACCAAAGAGGTCAGCATCGAAACTGCACTCCCATCTGAAACTTCAGAAGGGAATATCAACTGGTCTGAAGTACAAAGAGCATTCTTTGAAGAACTCAAGAAGGATTTTAAAAGCCAAATTAGAGAAATAGAAGAAAAACTGGTCAGTGATTTTAAAAGTATGGAAAAAGAAATCACAGAAGAATTTAAAAGGAAAATGGGAAAAATGGAAAAGGAGGTGTAAAAACTAACTGGAAAAAAATAGCTGCCTAAAAGGAAAAATTGGACAGGTGGAAAAGGAGATGCAAAAGTTAACTGGAGAAAAGAATTTGATAAAAAATTAGAATCAGGCAAGTAGAAGCTAATGACTCTATAAGACATCAAGAATCAGTCAAACAGAATCTAAAGAATGAAAAGACAGAAGAAAATGTAAAATATTTAATTGGAAAAATAACTCACCTGGAAATTAGATCCAAGAAAGAAAATCTAAAGATTATTGGTCTACCAAAAAATCATAATGAAAAAAAGAGCCTGGATAATATCTCCCAAGAAATCATCTAAAGAATCCACCATTCACCTCCTGAAAGGGATCCCAAATCAAAAACACCAAGGAATATTGTTGCCAAATTCCAGAACTATCAAGTGAAGGAGAAAATACTACAGGTATCCAGAAAAAAACCATTCAAATGTCAAGGAGCTACAGTCAGGATCACACAGGACGTTGTAGCTTCCACATTAAAAGATTGAAGGAATTGGAATATGATTACATAAGGCAAAGAAGCTGAAACTACAACCAAGGATTATCCAGCAAAGCTGAGCATGATATTCCAGGCAAGGAGATGGACATTCAATGAAATAAGAGATTTCTAGACCTTCCTGATGAAAAAGCCAGAACTCAATAGAAAATCTGATCTTCAAACGTAGGTCTCAAGAGAGGCATAAAAAGGTAAACAGGGGAAAAAATCTTGTTACTCAATATGGACAAACTGTTTATATCCCCATAAGGGAAGATGATACTTGTTAATCTTGAGAATTGTATATTTATTATGAAATAAAAAGGGATATACATAGATAGAGGAAATGGGTATAAAGTAAATGATGTGATGATAAAAATGTGATTTAAGGGTGCTAAGGGATTGTAACAGGAGATGTGAAAAGGAGGAGGCAGAAAATGGTAAATTACATCACAGGAAGAGGCACAAAAATATATTACAGTAGAGGGAAAGAGGGGAGAGAGATGAGCATTGTTTGAGTTTAACTCTCAGCTAATTCGGTTTAAGGAGGGAACAACAAACTCAGTTAAGTATAGAAATAAAACTAGCTCTATAGGCAGTAGGAGGGGAAAGGGGAAAGAAAAGGGAGGGGAATATAAAAGGGAAGGAAGAGGTAGTAAGGATAAAGGGGAGTAAAAGTTAGGGGGGTGGAAAAAAGGAAGGGAAGAATGAGGGAGTCAGTGGTCAAAAATTAAAACTCTCTTATGGAGGGGAAGAGAGAAGGGAGAACTAGAAGCACAAATGGAGGAAGGTGTATGGAGGGAAAGACACAGATAGTAATCATAACTGTGAATGTGAATGGGATGAACTCTCCTATAAATTGGAGATAGATAACAGAATGGATGAAAAACCATAATCCAACATTATCTTGTTTACAAGAAACACGTTTGAAATGGGGAAATACACACAGGGTAAAGGTAAAAGTTTGGAGCAGAATATATTGTGCTTCAACTGATGTAAAAAAAGCAGAGGTAGCAATCTTAATCTCAGAAAAAGCAAAAGCAGAAATACATCTAATCAAAAGAGATAAGGAAGGAAACTATTTCCTGCTAAAAGGCACCAGAGACAATGAAGAAATATTATTACTAAACATATATGCTCCAAGTGGTATAGCATCCAAATACTTAGAGGAGAAGTTAATGGAGTTACAGGAAGAAATAGATAGCAAAACTATATTAGTAGGGAACCTCAACCTCCCCTTCTTTTAACTTGATAAATCTAAACTCAAAATTAACAAGAAAGAAGTTAAGGAGGTGAATAAAACTCTGGATAAGGTAGATATGATAGATCTTGGGAGAAAACTGAATGGGGATAGAAAGGAATATACCTTTTCTCAGTGCTACATAGCACATATACAAAAATGAACAATGTACTAGGGCATAAAAACCTCACAATCCAGTGCAGAAAGGCAGAGATAGTGAATGCATCCTTCTCAGATCATAATGTAATAAAAATTATTTGTAATAAAGGCCATGGAAAGATAGACCAAAAATTAATTGTAAACTAAATAATCTAATCTTAAAGAATGAGTGGGTTAAACATCAAATCATAGAAACAATCAACAACTTCATTCAAGAGAATAACAATAATGATACAACCTACCAAATTGTATGAGATACTGCAAAAGTAGTTCTTAGGGGAAGTTTTATATCTTTGAATGCCTACATTAATAAAATGGAAATATATATAGATATATAGATATGGATATAGATATATATGGTCAATTAATTGGGCATGCAGCTAAAAAAAGCTAGAAAAAGAAACAATTGAAAATCCTCAAGAAAATACCAAATTAGAAATACTGAAAACCAAAGGACAGATGAATAAAATTGAAATTAAGAAAACTATTGAACTAATAAATAAAACTAAGAGTTGGTTTGATGAAAAAAAAAATAAAATGGATAAACCTTTGTCAATTTGATTTAAAAAAAGAAAGAAGAAAACCAGATTACCAATATCAAAAATGAAAAGGGTGAACTAATCTCCAATGAGGAGGAAATTAAAACAATAATTAGAAATTACTTTGCCCAATTTTATGCCCGAAAATTCTACAATCTAAATGAGATTGATGATTATTTAAAAAATATAAATTGCCCAGATTTAGAGAAGAGGAAGCTGAATACTTAAATAACCCCATCTCAGAAAAAGAAATTGAACAAGCCATCCATGGACTCCCTAGGAAAAGACCTCCAGGGCCAGATGGATTTAGAAGTGAATTCTATTGAACATTTAAAGAACAGTTAAATCCAATACTGTATAGAGTATTTGGGGAAATTTAGAAAGAAGGAATCCTCCTAAATTCTTTATTTTCCTGATTTATTTTATGTTCATTTATTTATTTTACTTTTCAACATTCATTTTCACAAAATTTTGAGTTCCAAATTTTCAACTCATCACTCCACTCCCCCAAGCCCAGAATGCTGAGCTTTCTGATTACCCCTTCCCTAATCTGCCCTCCCTTCTCTCACACACCTCCCTTCCCTTATCCCCATTTTCTCTCTTGTCTTGTAAGTCAAGATAAATTTCTATACCTCATTACCTGTATTTCTTATTTCTCAGTTGCATGCAAAAACAACTGTCAACATTCGTTCCTAAAACTTTGAGTTCCACCTTCCCTCCTTCCTCCTTCCCCACCCACCCCCACTGACAAGACAAGCAATTCAATATAGTCTATACCTGTGTAGTTTTGCGAATGACTTCCATAATAGTCATGTTGTATAAGACTAACTATATTTCCCTCCATCCTATCCTGGCCCCCACTTATTATATTCTCTCTTTTGACCTTGTTCCCTCCCCAAAACTATCTCCTTCTAATTACTCCCTCCTCCCATTTGCCCTCCCTTCCATCATCCCCCCACTCCACTTGTCCCTTTCTCCCCTACTTCCCTGTAGTGTAAGATAGAGTTTCATGTCAAATTATGTGTGCATGTTATTTCTTTCTTAAGCAAAATGTGATGAGAGTAAGCTCCACTTTTTCCCTCCTCACCTGCCCCCTTTTCCCCTTCATTGAAAAAGCTTTTTCTTGCCTCTTTTACGAGAGATAATTTGCCCCATTCCATTTCTACCTTTCTCCTCCCAATATATTCCTCTTTCACCCCCTAATTTTATTTTTTTAGGTATTATCCCTAAGTTATCCTCCTTGCAGATGATATGATGATATATTTAGAGAATCCCAGAAAATCAAGTAAAAAATTACTTGAAATAATAAACAACATTGGCAAAGTTGCAGGTTGCAAAATAAGCCCACACAAATCATCTGCATTTCTGTATATTACTAACAAAGACCAACAGCAAGAGATAGAAAGAGAAATCCCATTTAAAGCTAAGGTAGACACTGTAAAATATATGGGAGGCTACCTGCCAAAACAAACCCAGGGACTATATGAACCCAATTACAAAACACTTTTTGCACCAATAAAGTCAGATCTAAGTAAGTGGAAAAACATCAGTTGCTCATCAGTAGGCCGAGCAAATATAACAAAAATGACAATTGCACCTAAATTAATTTTCTTATTCAGTGCCATACCAATCAAACTATCAGAAAATTATTTTCTATAGCTAGAAAAAATAATATCAAAATTCATCTTGAAGAACAAAAGGTCCAGAGTATCAAGGGGACTAATGAAAAGAAATGCCAGGGAAGGTGGCCTAGTCCTACCAGATCTCAAATTGTATTATAAAGTAGCAATCATCAAAACCATTTGGTACAGCCTAAGTAACAGAGGGGTAGACCAGTCTAATATGTTAGGTACTCAAGATGCAGTAGTTAATGAATATAACAATCTACTCTTTGATAAACCTAAGGACCCCAGTTTCTGGGATAAGAACTCACTGCTTGACAAAAATTGCTGGGAAAACTGGATAGCAGTGTGGCAGAAACCAGGCATAGACCAATGCCTGACACCATACACAAGAACAAAGTCCAAATTGGTAGATGATCTAGGTATAAAGATTGATACTATAAATAAATTAGTTGAGCAAGGAATAGTGTATTTATAAGATTTATGGAGAATGGGGAAATTTTTGACTAACCAAGAGATAGAAAACATCATGAAGTACCAAATGGATAATTTGATTACATTAAATTGAAAAGTTTTGCACAAACAAACCCAATGCAACCAAGATTAGGAAGGTAGCAGAAAATTGGGAAAGAGTTTTTGCCACTAGTGTCTGTGATAAATGCATCATTTCTAAAATATAGAGAGAACTGAGTCAAATGTACAAGAATACAAGTCCTTCCCCAATTGATAAATGGTCAAAGGACATGAACAGGCAGTTTTCAGAGGAAGTAACTAAAGCTATTTATAGTTATATGAAAAAATGCTCTAAAGAACTATTGATTGGAGAGATGCAGATCAAAACAACTCTGAGGTACCACATCACACCTATCAGATTGGCTAAGATGATAGAACAGTTAGACAATAAATGTTGGAGAAAATGTGGGAGAGTTGCAATGCTAATTCATTGCTGGTGGAGCTGTGAGCTGATCCAACCATTCTGGAGAGCAATTTGGAACTATGCCCAAAGGGCTACAAAAATGTGCAAATCCTCTGACCCAGCAATATTGCTACTAGGACTGCATCCCAAAGAGATCATAAAAATGAGAAAGGGTACCACATGTACAAAAATATTTATAGCAGCTTTCTTTGTGGTGGCCAAGAACTGGAAATCAAGGGGATGCCCATCAATTGGGGAATGGCTGAACAAGTTGTGGTATATGAATGTAATGGAATACTATTGTGCTATAAGAAATGCTGAACAGAAAGACTTCAGAAAGGCCTGAAAGGACTTGTGTGAACTAATGCTGAGTGAAAGGAGCAGAGCCAGGAATGCTTTGTACACAGCAAAAACCACAGTTTTCCAGGACTGTTTCTGATAGACATAGTCCTTCATAGCAATGCAAGGACCTAAAACATTCCCAAATGACTCTTGAGGGAAAATGCCATCCACATTCAGAGAAAGAACTACAGAATCAGAATGCAAAATGAAGCAGGCTATTTTCTCTTGTGTTATGTTTTGGTTTGGTTTGGTTTTTCTCATGGTTTCTTCCACTGATTTTAATTCTTCTATGCAACATGATTAATGTGAAAATGTGTTTAATAAGTATGTATGTGAAGAACTCATATAAGATTGCATGCTGTCCTGGGGAGGGAGGAGAGAGGGGGAGAAAATTTAAGACTTATGGAAGTTATTGTTGAAAATTGAAAATAAATCAATTTTTAAAAATAGAATAAAAAAGGGGGAAAAAAGAAAATTGGGGATGTCTATCAGCTGGGGAATGCCTGAACAAGTTGTGGTATATGATTGTGATGTAATACCAATGTGCTACAAGAAATGATGAGCAGGATACTCTCAGAAAAACCTACAAAGACTTACATGACCTGATACAAAATAAAGAACCAGGAGACAGAGGAACAGCAACATTGTATGATGGTCAACTCTGAATAACTTAGCTGTTCTGATCAATACAATGATCCAAGACAATTCCAAAGGACCCATGATGAAAGGTACTATACAGAAAGAATTGGTGCCATCTTAATGCAGATCAAAGCAGACTATGTCTCATTTTTAAAAATTTTTCTTGGGTTTTCTTTTTGGACTATGTTTTCTTTTACCCCATGATGAATATGGAAATATGTTTTGCATGCTTGCACATGTATAACCTGTATCAAATTGCTTATCATCTCAGGGAGAGGAGAGGAGAGGGAAGGAGGGAGGGAGAAAACTTGGAACTCAAAATTTTAAAAATGAATGTCAAAAATTGTTTTTACATGCAATTTGAAAAAAAACTTTAAAAATATGATTTCCAACCTTGTACACACCTTGGCTATGAATAGTATTTTGCAAGTTGTCTACCCCACTATAATACAAGCTCCTTGAGGGTATATTTTTGCCCATCTTTGTATCCCCAACACCTTCCTCATCTGAGAAACCCAGTTGGGGGGCACTGTTCTATTTCCTTCTCCATACATGTTGACTTCCAGTTTTGGTTTTGTGACCCTTGGACTGAATCCAAACTTGACAAAATAAATTCCCTTAATAAAAGAATTTGGAAAGATGGTAGAGTAGAAGGACTGACCTGCTGTAGCTTTTCCCCCATAGCCCATAAAACACCTGTAAAAATGACTCTAATTCTAGAGCAGCAGAAGACACAAAACAACAGAGTGAAAGAGATTTCCAGCCCAAGACAGCCCAGAAGGCTCACAGGAAAGGTCTGCTCAGAGCAGAGGACAGCCCAGCCTTGGTTACACATAGCATGGCAGAGACAGGCCTAGAGCAGGCTTCAGGGTACAGAATCATGGGCAGCATCTGTAGTTCCCAGATTTCTCAACACAAAAATGCCAAATACAACTTCAAAGGTCAGGGAGAAAGCTCTTTCACCTAGTTGAGAAGGGAGCATGTCTGGCCCAGTCCCAGAACAGCAGCAGCCACTACCAGAACACCATGAATTTTTGGAGCCCTTAGCCTAAGACTCAGGGGAATCAAGCTGCTGATCTGAGCCTCAGTTCTGAGTGGTGGCCTTGGGGTGAGGAAGAGCAGTGGCGTGGTGGAGCTGATGGACAATCTGAAGAGGCAATTCTACTCATAGATCCTGGGCAGAAAAATATGTGGTTGCTTCCAGTCCAGAGCACAGACCAGGAGAGGAGTAAACTCCTCCCCCTTGATTGTTCCACCTTGGAGGAACTGAGAACTTACAAGTCCCTAAAGTTGACAAAGGACTTGACAAAAGACTCAAAAGTCAAGGAACAGAGCGACTGAAAAAATGAAAAAAAAATGCAGTGAAAACTCCCAAAATGAAAAAAAAAATAAGACTATAGAAGATTACTTTCTTGGTGAACAGGTATTTTCCTCCATCCTTTCAGATGAAGAAGAACAAAGCATACCATCAGAGGAAGACATAAAAGTCAAGGTTCCTACATCCAAAAACTCCAAAAAAATATACAATGGTCTCAGGCCATGGAAGAGCTCAAAAAGGATTTTGAAAATCAAGTTAGACAGGTGGAGGAAAATTGGGAAGAGAAATGAGAGTTATGCAAGGAAATTATGAAAAGCAAGTCAACAGCTTGCTAAAGGAGACCCAAAAAAATGCTGAAGAAATTAACACCTTTAACAATAGACTAACCCAAATGGCAAAAGAGGTCCAAAAAGCCAAAGAGGAGAAGAATACTTTAAAAAGCAGAATTAGTCAAATGGAAAAGGAGGTTCAAAAGCTCGCTGAAGAAAATAGTTCTTTAAATATTAGAATGGAGCAGACAGAAGCTAATGACTTTATGAAAAAGCAAGAAATTACAAAAGAATAAAAAAATGGAAGATAATGTAAAATATCTCATTGGAAAACAACTGACCTAGCAAATAGATCTAGGAGAGATGGTTTAAAAATTATGGGACTACCTGAAAAGCATGATCAAAAGAAGAACCTAGATATCATCTTTCATGAAATTAACAAGGAAAACTGCCCTGATATTCTAGAACAAGAGAGCAAAATAAATATTGAAAGAATCCACTAATTATCTCATGAAAGAGATTCAAAAAGAGAAACTCCTAGGAATATTGTAGCCAAATTCCAGAGTTTGCAGGTCAAGGAGAAAATATTGCAAGCAGCTAGAAGGAAACATTTTGAGTATTGTGGAAAGACAATCAGGATAGCACAAGATTTAGCAGCATCTACATTAAGAGACTGAAGCTGAGTATAATACTTCAGAGGACAAATAGTCATTCAGTGAAATAGAGGACTTTCAAACATTCTTGATGAAAAGACCAGAGCTGGATAGAAAATTTGACTTTCAAACACAAAAATCAAGAGAATCATGAAAAAATAAACAGGAAAGAGAAATCATAAGGGACTTAATAAAGTTGAACTGTTTACATCCCTACATGGAAAGATAATATTTGTAACTCTTGAAACTTTTCTCAGTATTTGGGTAATTGGAGGGATTACATACATACATACATATATATACATATATATATGTATGTATGTATAGACAGAGGGCACAGGGTGAGTTGAATAGGAAGGGATGATATCTAAAAAAAATAAAATTAAGAGGTGAGAGGAATATATTGGGAGGAGAAAGGGAGAAATGGAATGAGGCAAATTATCTCTCATAAAAAGAGGCAAGAAAAAGCTTTTTCCATGAAGGGGAAAAGGGGGGAGGTGAGAGAGAAAAGGTGAAGCTTGCTCTCATCACATTTGGTTTAAGGAGGGAATAACATGCACACTCAATTTGATATGAAAATCTATCTTGCACTACAGGAAAGCAGGGGAGAAAGGGATAAGTGGGGGGTATGATAGAAGTGAAGGCAAATTGGAGGTGGGGGTAATTCGAAGTAAACACTTTTGGGGAGGGACAAGCTCAAAAGAGAGAACAGAATAAATGGGGAGCAGGATAGGATGGAGGGAAATCTAATTATTATTTCACAACATGACTATTATGGAAGTCTTTTGCATAAATACACATGCATAGACTATATTGAATTGCTTGTCTTCTCAGTGGGCATGGGAGGGAGAAAGAGAGAGAAGTTGGAACTCAAAGTTTTAGGAACAAATGTTGGGAATTGTTTTTGCATGCAACTGGGAAATAAGAAATATAGTAATGGGGAATTGAAATCTATCTTGCCCTACAAGAAAAGAGAAAAGATGGAGATAAGGGAAGGGAGGGGTATGATAGAAGGGAGGGCAGATTGGGGGAAGGGGTAATCAGAATGCACAGTGTCTTGGGGTGGGGGAAAGGGAAAATAATGAAAAAAACTTTTTAAAAAATAAAAACTAAAATGGGAGATCTAAGTGACAGCTAGGTAGCACAGTAGGTAGAGTACTGGCCTTGGAGTCAGGAGGATCTGAGTTGAAATGAGACACTTACTTGCTGTATGAACCTGGGAAAGTCACTTAACCCTGATTGCCTTCATTAAAAAAATTGGAGGTCAAAAACAAAAAAGAATTTGGCCTGTAAAACTTGGACTCGGCCAAAAGGCCATATTTAAGGACCTAAAAGGCCATATGTGGTCTCAAGTCTGTAAGTTCTCCACCCCTGCCATAGAGGAACTGGAACCCCTGGACCCTGAATCCTTGATGGATCCTTTGGTCTGTTTTTCCTTGAACACAGGTGAACTTTATGGGTATATTCCAGCCTTGATGACAACCCCATGAATTTGAGAAATTGGGAATTTCATCCAGAAGAGGTGATCTCTGAGAATACATCTCAGGGGAGATGTGCACCATCAGGGGGTGGACTTTAGTTATGGTATAGCATGCCATGTTTGGACTTTGAGTGAGTTTCTCAGACAGTGCAGAGCCAGGAGAAAGATGAAATATTTTTCCAGCAGCCTCACAAAGCATTTCAAGTTCTAATGTTTTAAGTACACATCTCTAGGAGAATATAATAGGACCAGTGGATTAGGATGGATTATTGCATCATGCATTAGATGTTCACATCATGCTTCTAGTATTAATAAATGAAGGCTTCTGGGTTTTCAAATTTTCTTCTGTGATATAAGAATTGAATAAATGTCCTAGGCCTAACCTATTTGTTGCACTGAGTAGGCTTGTAGAGAGAACCCTCTTAATCCTTTTCAGGTGGATTCTAAATAGGAATCAAAGCTAGGCATAAGGAGTTTTGTTTTGTTTTGTTTTTTCTACCGAGTGGGGTATAATGAGGCAGAGCACCAGGAACACTCAGCACAATGCATGGCACACAGTAGACTCTGTATAAATGCTGATTTCCTTCCCCTTCTCCTGCAGGAAGCTGATCCCTCAAGCTAGAGCCAGGTCTGCAGAAAGCCAGAGCTGAGGCCCCTTAGCTGGAGAGGGCACCATAGCAACCCTGGCTATGGACTTTATACGTATTTCTCAGAACCACATGATCCCTTTATAAAAATAGACTGTGCTAGGGCACAGAGAAATTATAAACAAATGTAAAAAATCTGAAATACCAAAGACATACTTCATAAACCATATAGGGATGGGGAAGAGGGACTGAATCTGTAATTTTCTAACAAGTTCACAGAGCATAGCAAGAAAAATAGTAATTAATAGAAATGATACAAGCAAAGAGATAGTCCTAGATCTAAATGTACAATGATGTTCCCTGTGACCCAGGGGTCTCAAACAAAGGCTTAGTTCTGAATTCACACAAAGCAAGTTGAATTCTGAAGAATCCAGACACCCAAAATAATCAGGTTCCACTTCTCTCTCCCTTTTCTCCCCCTTCCTCATCTCTCTTTCTCTCCTCTTCTCCTTCTTTTTCTATCTATTTTTCTTTGTTTTTCTTCTGTCCCTGTCTCTCTGTCTCTGCCTCTCAGTTTCTCTGTTTCTGCATTTGTCTTTATTTGTTTCTGTCTGTCTCTGTCTCTCTTTCTTCATCTCTGTGTTTCTCTCTCTGGGTCTCTGTCTCTGTGTGTCTCTGTTTTTCCTTCTGTCACTCTCTCTCTCTCTCTCTCTCTCTCTCTCTCTCTCTCTCTCTCTCTCTCTCTCATTTTGTCTGTTTCTGTCTGTTTTCATCTGTTCCTCTGAACTAAGCTCTCTCCAAAATTCAGGCAACAAGGTCCCTTCTAGAAAAGTGGTAAATGTAGATTCTGGGTGCCAGGTAAATGACATCTATTTATCCTCCACCACAGAATTCTCACATGAGCCAATATAGAAATCATAAAGTCTCTCGAATGGCCAATTACAATAATCTTACTCCCTCCTCTGAGAAAGTAAAGACAAATTGGAGGGGAGGATTGCTAAACAAATATTTCCCATTCACCTCAGACCTGACCCATCTGAGGTCCTACAACCTACTTTCTCTAGTCATTCAGCCACAAGATGATCCTGGCAGTGGTGATCTCCTCTGATGAACTTGCTACAAAAATCTCCCCTCTCTGGTCTACTAATGTCTGCATCATGAACTTAGAAGCTTTCAACACGGACTGGTACTGCCCAAACTGGACATACCCGCTTCTTCAGCTAGGTGATTCAGTGGTACTAGAGTGTTAGGCCTGGAGGTCAGAAGACCTGAGTTCAAATTCAGCCTTAGACCTTTACGAACTGTGTGACTCTGGACAACTTAATTTCTGTTGACCTCAGTCTCCTCATCTGTTAAAAAAGGGGATAATAAGAGCACCTTTCTTCCAGGGTTGTTGTGGAGATCAATGAGACTATTTGGAAAGCACTTAGCACAGTGCCTGGCACATAGGAGGAGTTTGATAAATGCTTGTTTCCTCCCTTCTTTCTCAGAATTTCTACCTGCTGACATGTGGTCAGGGAAGAAAATAGGAAAAAAAAACCATGGACAGATTCTCAGGGTCTATCGCTTAGACAAGCATATGTCCCATAGATATGTATTTGTTTTGCAAGACACAATTGCTATTGGAGAGGAGGAGCAGGAATGGGGGGGGTTGTAAGAGGAAAGAAATTCTGTCCTCATCCTGGGAGAAAAATGCACGTGAAGGGGGAACAGTGTCCACAGGAGAAAGAGTGGAACTGGTTCCACAGCTCTTATATTCCAACAAGAGTCCATCCTCCTGACTCTCACTGACCAATCATTTTTGACATAGATCTAGTCACTGGGGACCAATCAGGAGTTCCCTTTCTCATCCCAGCAAGACTCATGCCCCTCAGCAAGAGGACAAAGTGCATGTCCAATTTCATGGAATTTCTCCTAGTCTAACAAGTCAGGGATTCCCCTGATCATTTCTACATCCTGAATAATGAATTAATCAAAGAACAAATCAGAGAAATGATTGATATCTATGAAAAGAAGATAATAGCAATGAGACAATCTCCCAAGATTTTTGAGGGGAAACTAAAGCGGCTCTCATTAAGAAAAGTTTTTTAATTTTGTTTATGAAAAGAAAAAATACATTAACAAAATGGAAAAGGAAGAGATGAGTGAATTTGAATTTATTATTATAAATTTTAAAAATCTAGTTATTAATTTAATTAACAAAAGGTTGTTTTGAAGATAAAATGAAATATTTCTAACATACTTTGCAATCCTTAAATCACTATGTAAATGCAGATCATTTCTATTACTATTAAGTAACACAAATAAGTAAGATGAAAAACCATTTCCCACTAGATAGGTGCTCAAAAGGTATGAACAAAAAGATCGGCTAAGATCTGCAAGCTGTTAAGAACGGTATAGAAGACAGCCCCACAACACTGAAGCTAGGGTAAGATTTTACTTCACCCCCAGAAAATTGGCAAATGATAAAAGACAGAAATATTTAATATTGTAAGAGTTGTGAGAAGAGACACATTATTGGTGAAATTGGTCCAACTGTTTTGGAAAGCAATTTAGAATTATGCTAGAAACAAAAAATGACTAAATGTCTACATCCCATGATCGCACTAATAGGTGTATAATTCCAAGGAGTTAAAAAAAAACGGAAAGAAAAGTCTCAGGTCCACCAGAATAGTACTACCAACATTTTTTTTTCTTGTAGGAAAGAACTGGAAAAAAGTAATTGCCCTTCTAATGGGGGATGGCCAAATGAATCCTGGGACATCTCACTAGAACATCACAGAGCTTTCTAAATGAGACCCATAATTACTCTAAAGAATTGATTCCAACCATCCACATAGGAAAACTAGTTGGATAAAAGAATGTGCCTCTTGACTGGATCATGATCTCTGTGCTTTGTTATGCTGATAGAGATTGTCTATTAGTACGCACACTGAAATACCTCACTTTAAGAAATAATAAACCTTAAAAATTTGAAGAAACATGAGAAGACTTACATGAATTGGCACAAAATAATCAGAACTAGAAGCACAATGTGCACAGGGAGTGTAGCAGTGGAAATGGAAATTAAAAAATGAACAAGCTTGGCCTCAGAGAAGAGATGAGAAAGCATGCCCTTCCCCCCTCCTTCTTTGCAGTTGGGGGGGACTATGGATGTGGAATATTTTACATGCTGTCAGACAATGCCAAAGGGTTGGTTAGTTTTGCTGAACTGCTTCTTTTTCATTTCTTTTCTTTTTCTTTTTGCGAAGGGGAGCGGGAATGGATGGATATATTTGTAAATGAGTGGCATGTAAAAATAAAAGATATCCGCAAAAGGAAAATAAACATTTTTTTCTAAAAAATCTAATGTAGTATGGTGAAAGATTATGAGCAGTATCATCTTATAAAACAGGAAAGATCAATGGAGAGAAAAAGAAGATTGTAGAAAGCTTTGTTGGGAACCCAACTAGGTTAGATCATCCTAAGGGCATTTCAAGTTGAACCTGGAAGGAGGACAATGAAAAGATGAAAAATGGAACAGATCTTTCAAGATTTCTATAACGAACTTTTTTTCTCCATCAATGACAGTGGGAACATTTGGACATTTGGATGCCAACATCACAGTCCCTTATGTGCAGCCCGAGGAAATAGAAACAGCATTAAAGAAAACGAAGATGGGAAGAGCAGTTGAATGAAACCAAGAACACACAGAGCAAGTCCATGCTGGAGGCAACATGATGTGGAAGGCACTGAGAGATTGATTGTCAATATCTCTGAAAGAGGAGAGAAAACTGAATGCTTTGAAAAATCCAGGACCTTTTTATTACCAAATGGGGAAAAGAAGAAAAATAATTCCTGACTCATACTTTGCAATCTGCACTAGAGTTATATGAGAATAACCTATGCAAGTGTGAAGGCCATCCTTGATGAAGGTTTGAGAAGAGAGTTGAGAGGCTTTCACACTTAAGTATAACTGGAACTTTCTGACTCCTGTAGGAGTACACTGATACTCTGATACTTCATTCTCTCCCCTGGCCTTCCAGGGGATAGAGTTTGGATACAAGATTGGCCATGGACTTTATCATGACTATAGGTATTCAATCTATGACCCATGGGGTAAGAAAATGCTTGGAGGCATTTTTAGGTGCCCTATTTCAGTACTAGGATGGAAAAGACAGAACAAGGAATAGTAAAGTACTAGATACTGAGGAAAATATTCTTAAAATCCTACAGTCACAGTTCTGCTATTCTGTTTAACTAGGAAGCTATGCCTATGTCGATCACTAAAGGCCCCCATGTTGCTCTCCAAACTCAATGTAAATAACAGATCGTGATTTGCCAACACCTGGTGTAGGAAATGAATTAGTTAATTGCATGTATCTCCCTTAATGCTACCTGAGGCACAAAATAGTGAGATCCATGCCTCCTAAAGTAATTTGACTGGGTTTTTTTCAATTGTTTGTCATGAATGTTGTTCCATGTAGAGTTCAAATGGAGGAATTTTCCATAGATGGTGAAATCCTCTGGGGATTGCTATTTGCTCATGACATCGTGCTGACTGCCCTGAAGCAGAGGTGACAAACTCTGGGCCAGGGGACTAGTTGTGGCTACAACATTCCAAAGTGATCCCCAATCAGGTTAAAATGTCATTAGGAAGTGTTTAAGAAAATAAAGAAAAATACAATACAACATAGATAATGTAAATTTAGGGTTTTCTAAGTCCATGCGAAGCCAGGGATCTGTTTTTATTTGAGTTTGACCCTATTGGTTTAGAACATCACCCAGAATCTGAAATAGTACTTTAATCATTCTAAAGAGTTTGGCCCTGTCAAACCTGAAGGAAAAACCAAGTAGGTGAACAATGCGTGTCAACCAGGTTTTTATATACCATTAAATATGCTCATACTGTCCATCAGGACATATATCTTGGACAGGAAGGAAGGGAGGGAGGACACAAGCATTTATTAAGCATCAATTTTGTGCCAGTTTCAGTGCTAAGCACTTTTCAAATATCTCATTTGGTCCTCACAACAACCCTGGGAGGTAGGTGCTATTGTTATCCTCATTTAACAGATGAGGAAACTGAGGCAGATAGAGATGAAGTGACTTGACCAGGGTCCTACAACTAGTAAGTGACTGGATGAGAACTCAAGCAAGATAAACCCAGAAGAACAGAAAGGCAGATGAGCTGCCTGTGACATATTATTAAAAAAAATGATCAAAACCCTCTATCTCCTGACTTCAGGCATTTTCACTTGCTGCCACCCATGACTGGAATACTCTCGCTGCTCATCTCCTTCTTGGCTTCCTTCAAGTCCCAGCTAAATCCCACCTTCCACAGGAAACCATTGATCCTGCTTAATTCTATTGCCTTCTCTATGGTGACTAATCTACAATTGAGCCTGTCTCAATCCTGTTTGTACGTGGTTGTTTGCATATTTTCTCCTTCATTAGACTGAAAGCTCCTTCAGAGCAGGGGCTTTCTTTTACCTTTCTTCATATAACCAGTGCTTAGCATAGTGCCTGGCACATAGTAGGCCAGTATTTGGTTTTTGTTGGTTGTTGTCCAGTCATTTCACTCACACCCAACTCTCTGTGACCCCATTTGGGGTTTCCTTGACAAGGATATTGTCGTGGTTTGCCATTTCCCTCTCTAGCTCATTTTACAGATGAGGAAACTGAGGCAGACAAGGTGAAGTGACTTTCCCAGGGTTACTCAGCTAGTTAGTGTCAAGATCAGATTTGAACTCAGGAAGAGGGTTCTTCCTGACTCCAGGCCTGTCTGGTGCTCTATCTACTGCAGTGCCCAGCTTCCTACCTATTAAGTAGGCACTTCATAAATGAGAGTTGAGTGCTAGCTAACTGACTAAATGGAAATGATGGAAAGGGTATCATCATAGAAATGAACAGCCAGAAAAAAGGGAAAAAAAGATTAATCATGTAGCACCAGCAAAGTAGCCCAGCACTTGTACTCCATGAATATTCACACAATATGAAGAGGTCTGTAGGAAAGCCCTAGTGATGGGGTAGACCACTTGGGCATGCCTTAGAGGAAGATAATGACAGTCTCACAGGATGAGCAAGAACGGGTGAATTGCAATCATCATCATTGGAGGGAAAACCCTCATTTTTGAGATCAAAGTTCCATCAAGGTACCAAAGCATTTGGTGCTTCTAATGTCCAATATTCCCCAACTTTCCTCTTGAAGAAAACATTCATCATAGACCAGTATGGGACCTCTGTCTAGCATATGAGCCTCTTTCCTTTCTTACTCCTCAACTATCTTTTCTAAGATATTTTTTCATCCCCCTCCCTCATAAATGAATAAATGAAAAAAATATTATTTGCTATATGTCAAGTGGTGTCTTAAGTATCAAGGGTACAGACCAAAAAGAGAAAGCAGTCTCTACTCAAAGAGAAATCATACTGTAATTGAGGAAGCTAACCCATATAGCAGAGTTCAACTGCAGTGTAGTCCAGAGGTCATAAGGAAGCATACTTGGCAAGACTCAGGAGTCCCAGTGCATAGGTCAGGGATTGGGAAGAGCTAGTCTCGGTTCCCTATAGCTGCAATGAGGAGATGGGCATGTGAGTGTCCAGCCAGAAGGGGGAAAAGAAGGGGAAATTGACAGGAAGGTTGGGAAAAAGGGAAGGGGAAATTGACAAGGAGGTTGGGAAAAAGGGAAGGGGAAATTGACAAGGAGATTGGGAAAAAAGGAAGGGGAAATTGACAAGGAGGTTGGGAAAAAGGGAAGGGGAAATTGACAAGGAGGTTGGGAGCGGGGTCTGAAGGGTCTGGATGGGAGAGGGAAAAGATCTCCCTGCTCTCTGACTGGGCCCTTCCTGTTACCCCTGGATGAGGAAGAATCATTTTTTTCATTGAAGTCACCAAGGATTAAAGTGTATATTGATTTAATTTGGAGAAGTTGATCACGTGTGCCATAGAATTTCGCTACTTCTTATTCACTGCAAAAGCTGCTAACATCTAGGCTGCAATTATCTTTCCAGTGATCTTTTTGAAAATGCTGATTGTGAGCCCTGCCTGACAAGCTGGCCGAGTGTCTTGTGAAATCATATTTATCGACACCTTTTGACACACGATAAAACCAACTCCACCCACTCATTTATTTGACTCTCTAAGGAGAACTCTCAGCCATCCTTTCTTTCAGTTGAAACTTCCTTCTGTCTCCTGGCTTAGTTTATAGCAAGAATGTCAAGATTGATGAGATTCAGTTCTTCTGGTAGTGAGTCCATTTATTGGTCGCTGGAGTACTCATAGTTAAGTTAATGTTTAGAGACCGTCTGAAATTCAACCTCCTTCTCTCTCTCTTTCAGCACCTGCCTTCTGCTTCCCACCTTGACTCAATTCAATTTGACAAGTTATTAAACACCTAATGTGTGCAGAGCATTGTATTGGGCCCCAGGGTGTAGTCATGGATAAGTAAGAGTCAAATCCCACCCTCATGAAGCCAACAATCTAGGGTAATACTTTTCAAATGATGTACTGTGCATTTGGCTCAATGTGATGTGAAATGCTGGCTGTTATGTTATTGCAAATAAAAGAAAATGTATAAATAATTTAAATAAACATTTGACTCACCCAGCATACATAGTGCGATAAGTATAGTATTCATAAAATATACAAAAATTTCCTATTTCATGCATGCCTTAACCTTGGTTCTAGATGGCTCTGGAGGAGAGAGTGAGGCTGGTGGCCTTGCACAGCCCTCCCTCACTTAAATCCATGTTACCTGGGAGTCATGACATCACCTTCCTGATATCATGGTCCTCTTTGAGAATGAAGAACCATCACCAACAACCTTTAAAAAAAATCAAACTTTAAACTCATAAAGAACATAACCAAGAATGGCCACTTTCATTGAGGGGCAAATGTGCGTACATATATCTTCCAAATCAGCCTTAATATTGGCAAATTAAACTTTCAGTGTGTCATTATTTCTTGGAAATATTCCTTGGGAGAAAACTATGGACAACCACCGGATAATCTCCACAGTCCCTTCCCCTTCAGGAGAAAGATAAGGCTAACCCAAAGCCAAGGGGACATTGTCTGTCATATGTACCTAATAAGGCAGGAATTGAAAACAATGGATTTGAGGTACAGAGGATGAACCTCAAAGTCATCCTACTTCAGTTAATTCATTCTTGCTCTCTCCAACCCATTCATTTGCATGGAAAATCCAGAGGCTCTTGGGGCCTGAGAGGAGAAATGTAGTAGCTCAGATTCACACAACTCTTGTGGGGATTTTAGGCAGAATTCAACCCCTGGAATTGGTTTTGAGGGCACAGGATTCTTGTAACAAGTTAAATTGGAGTTAAAAAAAGAATTCCTAGGGCTAGGTCAAGTAGTGGCCTGGAACCATGGACTGCTATTCAGCCTCAGACACAGAAGCTGTAAAGACAGACTAAATGACCTCAGTTTCAAATGAACTCTTTGTCTATCTACGATTCAAAAGAGATCAGCACCTAGATGCCAAGAGCCTGAAACAGGCAAATTCCTCATCTTATGGAGAGAAAGCTGATTTGCTCTAGTCCAGTGATTATATTAGAGAGGGTCCTCTTTCCTCCTAAAAGAACTGTAACTTAGGCTCTTGGCTCTAAGCAAAAAGGAACAGAGCAGACCCTACTTTTCCTCTTATGGGGAAAACACAGTATGGCATCAGAGGACTCTAGCTGAAACCCAATAAATGAGCTAGCCCAAGAGATAGAGCTGCAACATGACATGACACCAAGGGACAGGCAAAGCTAAGATCATTCAATTGGGGAGTGGGTCCAGAGAGAGGAGAATCAGAACATCCCCAGAAGACACTGGCAACTTTGGAGCCTTAACCCCTATGCTTATTCTCTTCTCCAAGCATGTGCATTTTACATGTAATCTCTATGTGTGTCCACTTTTCCCACCTATGGGATATGAACTGACAGGAGAGTATGCCATAGGTCTAGAGGAGAAATATCCTACAGCTGTTTCTCTTACTATGCTATTCCATTGCATACTTTGTCTTGAAATAAATTATGGCTTCTCGCCAACCAGTAAGAGGAAGAAAGTGAGTAGGGGCTCCTGAGCCATGGTTTTAAGTGGTTGTATGGGGGCTCCCGAGCCATGGTTTCGAGGGTACTTTAAAACTGGAGCAGCTATTCTAGATCTCTCGATAGTACATGATAGAGATATCAGAGAGATAAAATCCAGTTCAAATCACCTCTTAATGAAATGGAAGGAACACTGAATTTGTTGTGGGATGACTTTTTGGCAGCTATGCGGTAGTGTGGAAAGAACTCTGGCCCTGGAGTCAGAAGGACATGAGTTCAAATCCAGACTCAGGCACTCACTAACTCTGTGACTCTGGGCAAGTCACTTAACCCTGTCTGACTCTGTTTCCACATCTGTAAAAATGGGCTGGAAAAGGAAATGGCAAACCACTCTAGTATCTCTGCCAAGAAAACCTCCAGTGCAGTCATAGAGTCAGACATTACTGAAATGACTGACGAATGACCCATGTCTGGATCCCTACTCTGCTGCTTATCAATTTTGTGACAATGATCTGCTCCCTTCTTCTCTCCAGCTTAGAGGCAGCTAGGTGTCTGAGTGGATAGAGCTCCAGGCCTGGAGTCAGCAAGATCTGAGTTCAAATCCAGCTTCAGAAATTTACTAATTGTGTGACTGAGCAAGTTACTTCACCTGGCTGTCTCAGTTTCCTCAACTGTCAAATGTGGATCCGAATAGCACCTATCTCCTATACTCATTGTGAGCAAAAGTATCAAACACAAGTCTATATAAAAGAAATAAGTGGAGGAAAACACAAGTCTAATAATTGTAACCTTTAAAATGAATGGATGGAACCAGTCAATAAAATGTGAAGGTGGCAAATCAGAACCCAGTGATCTGCTGTTTATAAGAAGCATTTAAAACTAAGGACAAGGATTTTGTGGTGATGTCTTGGAAGCTTGTGAGGCCATATTGACTCTTTCCCCTCACCTTTCAAGAAGACTCGTGGCACCTGGGTTTCCAGTCTCTTTTCTCCTGATTTCATGAACAACTATTAAACATTTATTGTGTAGCAGGCACCTGGGTGAAAATTCTTTGCCCTCTGGTCTTCAGTTCCACAGGATACTGCCCCATTATAATGATCCTATTCACTCACACTCTGCTGTTAAATTTTTAACCCAAAACACCCCGCTCTCAAAAAGTACGTACATACCACCCACTTTTAATTTTCAAGTGCATTCTTAACAATGTCTCCATCACTTTTCTGAGTCTAGACACATGGATAGAATCTATGGTCATTTGTAGCTACCGCCCTCTGAGGTGGGTCTCAAAAGTTTAGTCTTCAACCGTGGAAGCATTGGGGGTGGGGTAAAGTCAACCTTTGCATGCCCCCATCACCATCCCCCCAATATAGATATAAGTAGCCCCACTTTCAGGTGTACAAGAAGACATACACACATATACAGGCACACCCAGACACATGGAACACATATAAATGGATATACACAATACAACACAGATTTAAAACATATGGGCATAGAAATAAAACATATGCACATAAATATGTATAATACACATATACATGCTATATACACACGTGTATAATACATGCATAGATATACATAAACATGTGTATGTGCTCGCAATGCGGATATACACATAAACACATATACACAATATACATAAACACATATACACAATACATACATTTGCATAAACACATACATACACACATAAACACACATACACAATACATACACATGCATCAACACATGCACACATATAAACACACACATGTACACACATACAACACATATATGCTTGCACATAACCCCAATATCTATACATAGACACACAAATATACATACATACCCATACATATACATACACACAATATGCAAACATGCACATAAGCACATGCACATAAACACACTATACAAATACGCACACACCACCATACATGTTTATATGAACACACATAACATGTAGACACATGACCACATATATGGCAAATACTATGATGCAGTACATACAAGTATGTGCACACATATACAAAGATATATGCACATACACAAACATACACACACAGAATGCTTATTCAAGGTTTCCGTCCTTCATCTCCTAACAAAAGGCCAATAGCTCCCTGCCTAGTTCCTTGCTGTGTGGCATTGAGGAAGTCTCTTAACCCTCCCCAGCAGCAGTGCCCTTCTCTTTAAAACAAAAGGATGGGTGATATAGAAGCAAGCATTCACTAGACCAAAGACCACACTTCCAAGCTCAGCCCAGCCAATGTGTGACCTTATGCAAGCCTCAGCCTCAGTTTCTTTCTCTGTAAAATGACAGGGCTGGAAGATTCATGACCTTCTGTGGCTGAAGAAGAAATAAACTAGAATTGGGAGAACTGGGTTTCTTCTAACTGCGTGTGGGATGTGGGAGGAGTCCCTTGCACCCCCATCCCTACTTCCAGCTCCAGCCTGAGTAAGATCATAGATAAAATGGAAGAGTTGGCATTTTCTTCCCATAATGCTTCTTGTGTAAAATCAAGGGCCTGCTCCTGTAGAGAATTCTAAGATCCTTGATCCAGTGCAGAGGTGGTGAGCCTACAGCCTCAAGGCCACATGTGGCCTTTGAGGTCCTTGGGTGCAGCCTTTTGACAAGAGTCCGAGTTTTACAGAATAAATTCTTTTATGAAGGGTATTTGCTCTGTAAAGTTGGGATTCAGTCAAAGGGCTTCTCTTGAGGACCTAGAGGGCAACATGTGCCCTCAAGGACATAGGTTTTCCACCCCTTGTCTAGAGCTAGAAGGGGCTTCAGTGACATGTTAGTCTCACCCCCTTATTTTACAGAAGAGGAAACTGAGGCCTAAGGAGAGGAAGAGATTCACCCAGAGTCACACACAGGTTCTTAGATTCTGGGCTGAAAGAAACCTCAGATGCCATGTAGTCCAACCCTCCCTCCATTCTACAGAGAAGGAAACTGAGGCCAAGACTTGCATAAGGTCTTAGCCTCAAAATTGTCCAAGGGCACATAGGTGACAAGCAGCAGAGTAAGGCTTTGAACCCAGACCCTCTAATTCTGGAGTCACCGCTTCTTTCCCTCGTACTATGCTGCAGTACTAAGTGGAACAGTAACATTCCCTAAACTTTTCCTAGCTCAGAATTGAAATAATAGCATTGTGGCACATTGGGTAGTGTTGAATTTGGAGTCAGGAGAGCCTGAGTTCAAATCCTACATCAGGTATTTACTAGCTGTGTGACCTCAGGACGATCAAATGATGAATTAGTCAACATTTATTAAGTGCCTGCTGTGTGCTAGGTGCCATGCTATGCACTGGGAAAGCAAAAAGATGCAAAAGACACAAAACTGCCTTCAAAGAGCTTGCTATTTTATTAGATCAATTAACCTCTGTCTGCTTCAATTTCCTCATCTGTAAAATGGTGATAACAAAGGTACATACCTCCCAGGATTGTTGTAAGAAGCAAACCTGATAACACACATACCGCACTTTGCAAACTTTAAGGTGTTATATTACAGTTCTCCCTTCCACATGGCAACTTTCCCTATCATGGTTTCGATGTATCAAGGGGCGACATAAGAAATTAAGTGGGAAATTTAGGAGAGTTTTGCAAAAGCCACAGATGACACAGAAGGTTAAAAACTCCAAAAAGTATACAATATATGTATGGTATTATATAATATCAACATATTTTAGCTTTTAATACCACAATAATTCAGACTTCTTCTCTGGTATAGAGGGAAAGCCAAAAAAATTTTAAGCATATTTTCCAACTCCTGCAATGTGGATAAGGTAAGTATAATGCTAAGTACTATTATTATAACCATTCTAATGAGTTCAACTCAACTACACCAAAGGCTTTGTGATCTCCTTCATTTGGATGGTCCCTTCACTGATGCAGATTGTGGCTCAACCCTGCTGTCCCATCCCCTTGTCCATGTCCTCCCATGGGCTCACAAGAATGACTCCAAACACCAAGTCCTTGGGCCACTGTCCACTCGTTGCCTCTCATCCTTAGTCTATGGAGTTGATCATTTTCAGTTCTGAAATTCACTATTCTTTGAAGTCTTCATGACATTCATTTTCATTTCCCAAGGGTTGCAGTCCATTATCCTCTAGCTAAAAGACAACAGTCTTAAAAGGATAGGCCCCATCAACTAGGGATATGCTTGAACACACTGCTGTACATGACTGTAATGGAAAATTACTGTGCCATAAGAAATGATGAAGGTTTTCTACGAACTTATGCAGAGTGATGTTAACAGAAGCAGAATCAAAGAATCTTAAATCTCAGGGTTGGAAAACTGGATTCTGACACTCACTGCTCCATCCCTCTGCCATTCTCACTGTAGAAGAAGAGGAGCAGGGAGCATTTTCACTTTGGTTTCGTGCTTTGCCATGGCCAACAGGCTCCTGACCCCTGAGGTCAGCCTGTAGGCCAGGGAATGGACCTCTGCTTCCCAGGCTGGGCCTTGGGAAACAGGAAACATGCCCTTTGAGCATGGCAAAACCTTCACGGGCTTCGCTGGTGTGACTTCTGCGAGGCCAGTCCTTTCCCCTTGGAGGAGACTTTGTGAAAGGCACCAGGGCACAATGAAGGCCTGATTAGTTTACTGCAATCTAATTAGCTTACTAAATAAAAATGTACCCAAGCTGCCCACTGATGGGCAAAAAACATGGAGATGCTGGGAGAGGCGAATGTTTCTCACAGACTCTATGGAGAGAGGAATTTGAGTTTATTCAAAGCCTAGTTTCAGGCCTGCAATGGAATATTCAAGGTCAGTGAGTGAGAAGACAAAAAAAGAAACGTTCTCTGAGATCTTTTCACTTCAAATCCTGGTTCTCCTCCTCCTCACTCACTACTTGTGACTTTGGGGCAGGACACTTACCCTGTCTTGCCCCTAAAATTCACCCCCCCATTCTCTCTAACACATACATAGATGCATATGTGCATACACATACATATACACATGCACACACACATGAATACATGAGATCTATTCATTCCAACTCCTTCATTTGATAAATGAATAAATTTAGGAACAGAGAGGGAAATGACTCAGCCAAAGTCACACCACTTATGAAGAGAACCATAGCAAAGCCCTGAACTTAGGTCCACAGAATCAAGGATTGTTAGAACTAGATGGGATTTTTAGAGGTGATATATCCATTGAGTCCTAGACCTAGAGCTAGCAGGGCCATCAGAAACCAGCTAGTCCAATCCCCTCATTTTACAGAGGAGGAAACTGAGGCCCAGGGAAGGGAAGGAATTTGTTCAAAGACAATGGCATGCAGGTCAAATATCAACATGCAGGTCAAAATCAGTTCTCTTTTTTACTTCTGCCACTGAATTGTGTGTGACTTTGGGTAGGTGATTTTCCCTCTCTAGGCTATGATTTTCTGCTCCCTAAAGTAAAGGAGTGGGATTAGATGCTGGCTAAGGTCCTAAGGTCACTCTTCTAATGTCTCTTCTGGGAAATGGAATGTCACTGTTTTGTGAAAAGTAACAAAGAAAAGGAATTGAGAGAAGCATGGACAGACTTGCATGAACAGATTCAAAGTGATGTGAAGAGAACCAGGAATCCATCTATACAGGGCTCAAATACTCATCAGTCAAAAACATATATTGAGCGCTCCCATAAATATCCTTCTCTCTCTCCATATATATATATATATATATATATATATATATATATATATATATACACACACACACACACACACACACACACACACACAAACACACATATATATGCATTATCAACATATCCACATGTGTGAACATACTAAACATCCATCTTAATCTATATGCTGTCAATATGTATGTGCATGTATCTCTACTGCAATGTCTAGATATATAGAAACTTAAGTAGTAAGACAGTCCTTGACCTCATGTAGTCTATATTCTAATGTAGGAAGAAAATACGTAAAAGGAAGTAGAAAAGGGAGTGGGGTGGTAAAAGGTACCCAGCTGGACCTAGGGGATGGGGTGGTAGACTCTGGCATGCAGTCTGGAGAGCTGGCCTCTACAGGGCTGGCCTGGGTGCTTTCCTTAAATGGTGGTTGGGGAGGAGCCATCCAATGAGAGGGAGAGGCCAAAAAGGGGGACTGGAGGAGGGTTTCAACATGAAGAACATGGTAGAGGAAGTCCAGAATGCATCCTGAAAAGGAATGTGAGAGCTTCCTTTAATAATTCATAACCCCCAAATCAACTTTGTAAGGACAGGATTGGTGGGTAGCATGATTAAACAACCTATCCATAAAAGGTCTGTGAGATTGGTTGGTTACTGTCCTTCGTTCTCAAAGATGGCATCACTATGCTAGAGTCAAGCTTCAGTCCAATTGTGACTGATCAGACCAATACAAGCTTGGAATGTTCTATCACAGGTCAGGCACAAATAGTCTGTGTCAACATCTGGGGTGGATACTCTAAATTTGTGCATCCTGCGTTTCCTTTGAGCTCTCTCAATTCTGCTTTGCTCATAAAGCACAGCACCCTCTCTGATGTATGCACACCATGCTGAGCGGTTGTGCGTCAGTATCTCTCATGTCACACAATCAGTTCCAAAGTTCTTAAGAGAGACCTTGAAAATGTTTTTGTATTGCTTCTTCTCACCACCATGTGAACAATTGCCCTATGAGAGTTCTCCATAAAAATAGTCTTTTTGGCAAAGGCTACAAAGGGAAGTATAGGAGAGAAAACATATTAGACTGATTACCAAACTGAAGGCCTACAGAACTGTTGTGTTGACTTCATTGCTGTATGCCTGTGAAACCTGGACAGTCTACCCTTGCCATGCCAGGAAACTGAATCACTTTCATTTGAATTGTCTTGGGAAGATTCCTGAGGATCACCTGGCAGGATAAGGTATCAGTCACTGAGGTCTTCACTAGAACTAAACTGCCAAGCATTCAAACTATGCATCAAAGAGTACAACTCCGATGGGCTGGTCATGTTGTTCAAATACAAAACATATGTCTGACAAAAAAGTCTATTTCATGGGAAGGGAGGAAAAGAAAAAAAAACATTTATTAAGAGCCTATGCTTATAAATGTTTATTCCTTCCCTCCTTCTCCAGCAATGTACTAACCACTTAGCAAATATCTCATTTGATCCTCAAAACAGTGCTGGGATGTTGTGCTATTATTATCTCAATTTTAGAGATGAGGAAGCTAAGTCAAATAGAGGTAAAGTGACTTGTCCAGAGTCACATGGTTAGGCAATATCTGAGGCTGGATTTGAACTCAGGTCTTCTGACTCCTGAGCCCGTATACTTGACAAAAATAAAGTAGTTGGGAAGAGTGGTGTGTTGCGGGGGGAGGAAAGGGTAAGGTGTTCAGTTTCAAATGGACTGAGTTTGAGATAGCTACAGGATATCCATTTGGAGATGTCCAAAGGGCACTGGTGATGCAGGATTGGGGAGCAGGACAGAGGTTAAGGCTGGATACATGGATCCCAGCATCATCTGCATAGAGATGATAATCTGGGAGTTATTGAGATCATCAAGTGAAAGGTTAGAGAGAGAAAAGGGCCCTGAACAGAACCTACCCATATTGGATAGGACAAGGTGTAGATCTTACAAAAGGAAACAGAGAGAGAGTCATGTCAGGGAAATCCATACAGGAAGGGATTTCTAGGAGGATGGGATAGTCAATAGTGTCAAACGCTATAGAGGGGCCAAGGGGATGAAAGATTCATAAGAAGGCCAGTGGATTTGGAAATAGTCATTGCTGACTCATGAGAAGGAAATTTCAGTTGAGTGATGATATCAGAAGTGAAGGGTTGAGAAATAAGGTAAAAAAAATGGAGGCAATGAGTATAGACAGTCTTTTAAACCCCTAGAAGTCTGGCTAGGAAAGGGAGGCTATATAACACAGCATAGTCAGCTAGGGGGTACCACAGTGCACAGACTGTGCCCAAGTGCAAATCCAGCCTCAGACACTTCCCAACTATGGGACCTCTGCCTCAACTGTAAAGTGGGAATGGTAATAGCATCTATCTCCCAGGATTGTTGTGACAATCAAATGAAATAGCATCTATAAAGTATTTAGCATAGTGTCTGGTAAACAATAAATACTATATAAATGGCAAGTAGGAATAGTAGTAATACTAGTGGTAGTAGTAGTAGTAGTAGCAGTAGTAGTAGTAATGGTGGTGGTGGTGGTAGTGGTGGTACTAGCAGCAGCAGCTTAAGAAAATGGTTGAATCAAGTGAAAAAAAAATTTTTATGAATTGGTGAGACATTGATGGACAAGAAAGGAGACCAATCGTGAATGAGGAGATAATGAAAATTAGACAAAGACAATACAGAAAATTGTTCTCCTTGATTACAAGGGTTTTGATTTTTTTTCAACCGGAGGAGAAGTTAGACTTTTTGTTCATTGAAAAATATAAAATGAAATTTCACAAGAAGGAAAATTTGCGAAGAGAAGGGATGGTCAAAGGGGTGTGCTCACAGAAGCAGGAGGAGTCAAAGGCCTGAGGAAAGGAATTAACTATTTCAAGAGAAGTGCCACTTTTTTTTTATCAGAGACTAGAGAAAAGGAGGAGAAAGTAGGGGTGAGAAGAAAGCGAGATTAAATGCTCTCTAGAGATTTCTTCCCAGAGGAGGGGCAGGAAAAGGAGTTATCAAATGATGGGAAGCCATGGTGATGGTCACTGGAGATCAAGAAGTGAATTAGACAGCCTCTGACCATGGTTCTAGCATCTCTTGAACCACAAGATTGTCCTTACTATGTAATTCTTGGAGGAGAGTTATTTCTAACCAAAGGTACTCAAACCACCAAGCAAACACTTAAGAAGCCCAACTTATCACAAAGATGTATCAGTGCTCCAGAAGTTACCAGTTTAGAGCAAAACCCATCAGAAAAACTTCCAGACAATGTCAATCTGGTGACGAATCAAAGTAGCCCCCAAAGTCATTAATCTATGTCACATGGAGATGAGAAAGCAAAAGGACATCGTGTAGATATTTTGTGGATAGACCCTCTGACAAAATAGTTTCTTATCCTGAATACAATATACTTCATTTAATTTCAATGTTTCCTTTCTTTGCATTCCTTCAAGGTTTTTTCTTTAAAAAATCGTCTGATTTGGGTGAAGAAAAAATCAAAGGTGCTCAGGTGGATTTTTGTTTTAAGTACAAAGTAAACTACGATTTTATTGTGCAATTCTCATAGATGGAAAATTCAATTGTATATTTATTCTGTTCATTCATTTTACAATAATCTTACCCACTTATTTTTGTACCATGTATTATGATTGCCTGTTTAGTGAAAATAAAATAAAAATATTTTAAGGGTTCCTTTTACTTGTATTTTAATGCCTGAATGAAGTTCAAAGACTTCACCGTAGGATATGTCTGTGTACAGTGTTTTGACTATTATAGTATATATTTAAGTAAAAAATAAAGAGAAAATCTTAAATGAAAGTGTTTAGGGGAAAACAGTCAGAAACAACTAAAAAAACTCCCAAATCATCTCGAAACTTCCATATTTTCATGTGAGTGCAAAGCCTCAAGTGGATTTTATTTCTGCCAGTTCTCTGTCCGAGTTCTTCTCTTTTTTTATTTGTAGACTGGTTTTCTTCTCCCTCTCTTGCTCCTCTCTTCTTTATGAATTCATAATCTGTTCATAATCTTTCACTCTCCTTCTCTATAATATCCTACAAATGAGCTTATATTCTTAACCAGGGCTGCCCTGGCTGTCTTTTCCTCCACTTGGCAAGTAAATCAAATGTTTGCTGATCAAGATGGCTTTTAGACCTTTTTGTCACCTCATTATGGCAATTAATTTACATCATTTACATCTCTACTTCAAATTATTTTAAGTCAAGTCGGCATCTTTTGATCTGTCTGTATCCTATTTTAGGGGAGCATCAATAACTTGCTTAGACAGGTTAAGCTGGAGTTGTTCTAATTGTTGGCTATATATTTTTTCCCATTTTCTTTTTTTCCAGCTTTGAACTAATTTTAATTTTTCATCCTTGCAAGTCAGCGGTCTGCCTGACTCAGGAATGACTTTGTCTCCTATCTGTTAAAGTACAATCAATTTCATTTCTCATGTTATTTAGACAGTGTTCACCACATCTGGTGCCTACCTAAGTATTTGTGATTCTTTCCTAAGTATTTATGATGTGTACTGTGAAGTTTTCTTGCAATCTTTTTGGCTGATGGCTATTCTCATCACTTTCTGCTCAGCTGGATCTTCCAACATATTTTTTCACCATCCTGACCTATCAGGACTTGGCATTGAAGGCATCAAATGTTGAAATATATGTCGAAATAATTTGAAGGGTCTTACTGAGCTTGTCATAAAATTGCTCTGCTGATCCTTCAACCTCTGCGCCAGATGCTGGGTCATTTGTTGTGATTATTTTCATGGCAGTGTTTTGGCCAGTACTTGTCCTGAACACTGTCATACAAGGATTCCAAGTGTTGATCAGTCATTTTTCAGTCACTTTTGACTCTTCATGACTCCATTTGGGGCTTTCTTGGTAGAGATACTAGAGTTGTTTGCCATTTTCTTCTCCAGATCATTTTACAGGTGAGGAAACTGAGGCACACAGGGTGAAGTGACTTGTCCAGGGTCACACAGCTAGTAAGTGTCTGGATTTGAACTCAGGTCTTCCTGATTCCAGGCCTGGTAATCTATCCACTGCACCACCTAGCTGCCCAAGGAAACGAAATAGCCCATGAAAAAATGATGTTTCTCATTTCAATACTTGTTAAAGCCAACTCATGGCATGCATATATATGTACATACACATATTTGGTTGATTGGTTGGTTATCGTGCTTCATGCTCAAAGAGGACCAAAATGACATCATTATGTTGGGGTCAAGCTACAGTATGTCTGACCATGACTGGTCAGGCCAATATGAGTTCATAAAGCTACCACAGAATGGTACAGCGTGGGCACAAGTAATCCACATCAACATTTGGAATGGAGATGTCTCTAAATTTATGTATCTCATATTTGTTTGGAGCTACATCATATCTATATATATATATGTAAACACATATATAAACACACATGACTTTATACACATAACATTTTGTAGAAAGAAAGAAGGAAGGAAGGAAGGAAGGAAGGAAGGAAGGAAGGAAGGAAGGAAGGAGGGAGGGAGGGAGGGAAGGAAGGAAGGAAGGAAGGAAGGAAGGAAGGAAGGAAGGAAGGAAGGAAGGAAGGAAGGAAGGAAGGAAGGAAGGAAGAAAAAGAAAAAAGGCATAGTGTATAGAGCACTGAACTTGTGTGACCTTGGTCAAGTCACAACATCTGCCTGCCTCAGTTTCCTCATTCATAAAGATAATAATAGCACCTACAGTGTTGTTTTGGGGATCAAATTCTATAATATCTAAAAAGTCCTTTGCAAACCTTGAAGCATTTAATGTGCTAATTAATAATGATATTGATGGTGATAATGCTGAAGTCCCTTCCAGGTCTATGATTCTAAAATCTTTTCTCCCCTCCCATCCCCACTTCCCAACAGCATTTAGACAGCTTTCTTCTCCTCTGGAGGGCCCTTCCAAAGAGGTCTCGCAGTCACCCTCTGGTAGTGAAAGCTCTGGGCTCATTCTCCAAACTCCCGATGCATGTGGGTCTCCAGAATGCTAAAGCTCCATTTAGAATGAGAGAGGGTCTTAGTGGAGACCAGGTCACAGCTCTTCCTACTAGGTCTGACCCTAAAATGAGGCACTACAAATTGGAGACATCTGTGGAACAAATTACCATCGTCCTCACAGCCTTGAAATCAGCTGGGTGGTTAAGTATGTTTGAATGACGTGGAGCCAGTTTGCCCAATCTCTCATGGACTGCCAAGTCAGATTGCAGCACATGGCATGAACAAATAAGATTCCCAGTAGGGCACTCCTCCAGCAAGGAGTTTGGCAGGGAACTAGGAAGTCCATCACATGAACTTGCACTGGCTCAGGTGGTCCCACTGTTACAGATTCCAGAAGCACTTCCTCCCCCTGAATCTTTGGGGGCCAAGCCAGTCACTGGGCATCTCACCAAGTGACATTCAGATTCCACAGGGACAGACTAAAAGGTAGGAGTAATGCCATACATCCATGCCCCATGACCAGCTGGAATATCAACTCCTGGAGAGTGGGGAATTGTGTATTTCTTTTCATGAGTCATGTAGCATAGTGTGCCAGGTTTGGCCATACAACTAACTCCCTACTCCTCACTCAACAGACCTCAGTGACTCTTGTCACCTTCAGGATCAAAACCAATATCTTTTGTTTGGTATTCAAATGACTTGGTAACCTGCCCCATACCACCACCTCTCCAATTTTCTTATACTTTATACCCTACCACATTCTCTTTGCCAAGAAAACCCCAAGTGGGGTCAGGAAGAGTTGGACATGGTTGAAATGACTGAACACTTTCTTGAGCCTAGTAAGGCTACATCGGTGTTCCTACCTAGGACAGATCACTCCACTCCTGCTTTGGGCATTTTCCTAGCTTCCCTGATGCCTTGAATGCTCTCGCTCCCCATCTACACCTCAGGGCTCCACTGGCCTCCTTTGAGTCCCAGCTAAATCCCACGTTCTACAGTAAGAACTTTCCTGACCCCCTTTTATGCTAATACCTTTCTCTGCTGATTATTTCCAACCCTTCCTGTCTAGACACAGGTGCTTGCATGTTGCCTCCCCCATTGGACTGGGAGTTCCTTGAGGACAGGGGCTGTCTTTACCCTTTCCTTATATCCAGGCTTAGTACAGTGCCTGGCACATTGTAGACACGTAGTAAACACTCCTTTGATTGAATTTAATTGAACTGATGGGAATTGGAAAGAGCACTGAACCTGGGGTCAAGGGATCTAGGTTTCAACACTGACCTCAAGCAAATGGGTTAATCTCTTTGAATCTCAGTTGTCTCATTTATAAAATGAGGGTAAGATAATGATCCTTGAACTACCTACCTCACAGGGGTTTGAAAAGGAGGTGCTTTGTAAACCTTGAAGTATTAGATAAATTATTAGGAGCCATTATTTTTAGTGGACAAAGGACCAGGGAGAACAGGGGGAAACATGCAGACAGTATGTTGTAGGGCAGGAGTGGGGAACCTGAGACCTCCAGGCCACATGTGGCCTTCTAGGTCCTCAAGTGCAGCCCTTTGACTGGATCCAAACATCCCAGAACAAATCCCCTTAATAAAAGGATTTGCTCTATAAAACTTGGACTCAGTCAAAAGGCTGTACCCAAGATCCTAGAGGGCCACATGGGGCCTTGAGAATGTAGGTTCCTCAGTCCTATTCTAGAGAAAATAGCTGTGGGAGGAGGTTCTGTGGACCCAGACTGACCACTCAAGGGCACATAATCAGTCAAACAAGGGATCATTTGGTCTCTTGAATCCCACCTGTGATGCAGAGCTCACTACATATCAAGGCAACCTATTCCATTATTGGAATGCTAGGAAGCATTGTTGAGAAATTCTTAAACTGGAGAGACACAAAGCTAAATTTTTTAGTGGTCAATGATCATGGAGCCAAGCTTCTGGGCTATATCCCATGCCTGCCTCACTCTGTTCCAAGGTCATGGATCAGTGCCCTCATTCAGCTATTTTGCAAATACAGACTATTGCTGAGAAGGGAGAAGGAATCTAAGAACATGAATGGAGCAGAGCAACCCATCCCCCTTGCTGAGAAAAGCAACTTTGTGTTCCATTATCATCTCTTTGTGGATGACTCCCATTTGATATCCCCAGATCCAAACTCCAATGGTACACCAGCAACTGCTCATTGGATGGCTCTACCTATGGGTTCCACAAACATCTAAGAGCTAAGTTGTCCAGGACAGAATGTATTTTCCCTCTTCCCCCAATTACTTTTGACAGCCTCCATTTTCCAGTCACCCAAGTTTGCACCGCAGAATCATCTTTCAATGCATCTTCATGTCTCCAGTGCTTAGCATGGGGTTTTGCACATTGTAAGGCCTCAGTCAAAGTTTATGTGGTCAATGTACTGATTTTTTTTTCTCCTTGACTGTAATTGTTCCAAGGAGGGCCTTCTATGTGTTCAAATAGGGGGAGTGAGTGGGTGGTAACAGAGATGCATTGGTACAACACAGAAGAAATAAAAAGGTCAGAAGGGGCCTGCAGGGCAATTTTGCTACTACCATGTTAAATGTAATACATCCTTTAAAAATTCAGCAAAACAGAAGTTCATCATCTCATGTACAATCCTCTTTTTTGTTCCTTGTATATTGAAATGTTCATATGTATTGATGTTTTTGCTCATAATAAAAAAGAAAATTTCAAAAGATAAATATTTATTGAATAACATCCAGCTCAAAACACACGTCTTCCTAAAGGTTTGAAACATCCATTTTCCCATAGGAAGGCTATATGAGACTCCCCTCCCCCAACATGCTCATTTCCAGCTGCCTACAAAACATCTCTATCTGGATATTTCAGCAGCACTTGAACTTAACCTGTCCCAATCAAACCTATTCTCTATCCTCTGAAACCTTCTGTTTCTGCTGTCCTTGTTTCTGTCAGTGGCCCCACTTTGCCTCCAATGTATGAAACCTTAGGTTCACCTTTGACCTCCCCCTCAATTCTCATATCCAATCAGTTCCCAGTGCCCACCTCATCTGCCTCCCAAACAATTCTCACATTCATTCCCTCATCTCTATTGCTATTATCACCACCCTAATACTGGCCTTCATTACTGCTTTCTTTACTGTCATCACTCCCTAAAGCATTTGTATTTTTTCTCTTCTTTTTTTTCCTCCTTAAATCCATCCATTACAAGCTACCAGAATAATTATCCTTTTACACAGATGTGCTCACCTCACTCCTTGGCTCAAGAATCAGCAGTGGCTAGGGGATGTGGAAACACCGGGACACCAATACACTCTTGGTGGAACTAGGAACTGATCCAACCATTTTGGAGAACAATCAGGAATTAGGTCCAATGAGCTATAAAACTGTGTATACCCTTGGACCCAGCAATGCCACTATTAGATCTTTTTCCCAAGGTGATCAGGGAAAAGAACCTATATGTTCTAAAGTATTTATAGCAGCTCTCTTTGTGGTGTCTAAGAACTGGAAATTGAGGGGATGTCTGTCAGTCGGGGAATGACTGAACAAGTTGTGGTTTATGATTGTGGTGGAGTATTACTGTGCTAAAAGAAACTATGAGAGGGGATGGTTTCAGAAAAGCCTGAGAAGCCTTACATGAAGTAATGAAGAGGGAAATAAGCAGAACCAAGAGAATGTTACATACAGTAACAACAATATTGTTTGAAGAGCAGCTGTGAATGACTAAGCTACTCCAAGTAATATGATTATTCAAATTAAGTACAAAGTACTTAGGAAGAAAAATGCTCTCCACCTCCAGAGAAAAAGCTTATATATGGAAGCATGCATGGTATAGTTCCACATATATATCCATATCAAATATTGGCTTTCTCTAATGTGAAGCTGGGAGAGAGGAAAGGAAATAACTCAGAATTCAAAATGTAACCAAAAAAAAAGAAATTTTAAAAACAAGAAAAGGAATCAGCAGTAGTTCCACATTGCTCTCAGACACATTATGAGTTCTTTTTGCATGGCATTCAAGGCCCTATCCAAGTTGGTTCACCCTCCCTTTCCAGTCCTTATTCAGAAGCACTCTACTCTTCATTATTTCATCATTGATCTGCCTATTTTATCCCCTTGCCAGACCACAAGATCCTAGGAATAGACCTGGGTCTTCTCCAAATTGTGCCTCTACCTCAGGTGCCTAGCACTGGGCTCTTCACACAGTTAACTTTTAATAAATGTGTGTTGAAATGCATTTTTGAAGCAGGATGCAAGCTAGAATTGTATTTTGCCTTGTGACAGAGAGGGTCTAAGAGGACAAATCCAAAATAATATTCTGCAAAAACCCCATTATATAAGTGTCTGGCTGTGTTGCTGCCTGCGATTATATTATGAGTCAAATCATGTCCCCTGTGTACAGAGTGACCTGCAATGCATTTTTGTCACTATAATATGACAGTTGTGAGCTCTCCCTCACTGCTCTCTCATCCAAAGAGCTGCCTTGGCCTGAGACCTCGCCATGATAACTCTGTCTCCCCAAAACAGAGAGACTACAAGGCTGATCATGGCCCTGTGTCCTTACCAGTCAGAGTCACCCCATCCCCTAAATCAAGGCGTTCAGATAAGGAAGTTTCTCTAGTCTTTCTAACCTCCTAGAATTCCTGCCATACCAGTTCACCAAAGCCTAGATTCCAAGCTGATCAGGACCTTGGAGAGCATCCAGTCCAACTCCCTTATTGTGTAGGTGAGAAGCAGAGGTCCAGAAAAATTAGTTGACTTGTGCAAGGTAACTTAATTAGAAAGTATTGGAGCTGGGATTCGAGTCTAGGTCTTGCAATTCCAAATCCAGCATTTTGTCCACAAACCACAGATTACCTTGGGCTGGCCCAACTGAATCCTCCCCATCCCCCCAAAAATCCCTGAGAAGGCAATTGGGCCAGCATACTTACAACCATTTTACAGATAAGGCTCAGAGAGAGAATGATTTCCATTCTTCAGTTGTTATTGTGGAAACAATCGTAGGATTTAGAACTTCAGGGAGGGAATCTGAGGATGAGAAAAGGGAAGTGAATTTCCCAGGTTCACCCTTAGATGAAATGGTAGTGTCAGAATTTGAACCCAGGCCCTTTGCCTCCAATTCTCTCATTCTTTCCACCACACAGTGCTGCTGCCATCTCCTTCTGCCATCCCCTAATTTTATGGAGGAGAAAATTGAAGCCTAGAGAGACTTTGAAAAGTAGTGGAAAAAGTCAACAACTGGGTTCAGATCCTAGCTTTGCTATTGAATGGATTGTTTACCTTGGGCAAGTCACTATCCCTTCTCAATTTCTCAAATGTTTCCTCTAAAGTACTTCGCAAATCCCCAAGTGCTTGAGAAATCAAAGTCATTGTTAATATTTAATGACCTGTCCAAAAGTCAATACAAATAGACAGTGGTCCTAGGGGAGCAGTGGGCTGAAAAATATTTAACAACTGGTTCTCCAAGAAAAGGAATGTACCCACTACACACTTCTAAGTTTGACCTGCATTGTTAATATTTTCTCCATCACATTCTCAAGTCTAGAGAATCAACAAAATACTCAGTCAAGTCCTAATTTGTAGCATCTGTCAACTCCTAAGGTGTAAATGCTCACACTGAAAATTTCACAATCAGCTCTCCTCAAGGGGCATGAGTTGGCTCCAGTACACCCTTGCTCTTGCGCCTCTTTCTCCAAATCCAGTGTCCATGCTGCTAACTCCCCTCTGGGACCTTACAGGCTGCTAAGTTCAATCTCTATATGTAATAGAAAAGGAAAGGGAATCATTCATTCATTCCAAGCATTTATTAAGCATCTATTTTGTGTTGTGAGCTGGGGGGGTCAGCTAAGTCCCAGTTCTTACCATCATGTGGTAAGAGAGATATAAGAGAGATTTAGCCATTCGGAAAATGGCTAAACAAGTTGTGGTCTGGTGAACATGAGGGGATGTTATTGTAAAGCCAAAAATGGCTCATATGAAAAATTCAGAGAAGTGTAGGAAGACTTATATGAACTGATATAGAGGGAAGTGAGCAGAACCAGGAGCCTGATAGATAAAATGACAACAATAAAAATGGAAAGAATAACAATTGCCACCAAGACAGCAAAAACCACATCACTGTGTAATTCTAAGGAATAATGTTAGCCCTAAGGAGAGAAGAGAAATGGATCTGGGCTACCACCTCCTTCCTTGGCAAAGGATTGTGGGGCATGGAATCTTGACCAAATTGCCAGACCCAACTAATGGATGATTAAATTATGATTTTGCTGAACTGCTTTTTTGTTCTTTGCTATAAGGGATGGCTGGGCTGGGTGAGGGGAAGGAGGAAGCAAATACATTCAGAAATGAAGGTGATGATGGCCTGACGATAGATAGGAATGAAAACAAAACAAAGTCAAAACAAAGAAAGAGATCACCCTGTGGGTGGGGAAAACAAAAACAAAAACATTAAGGCATTATTTTCAGAGACCTAAAGTGATTGATTATAAGTCACAAATTAAATAAGGGAGACATTTGCTACTTCATAATTAAAAGGGGAGAAGTGAAAGAGATACAGAACCCATTCCCCAGGCAAATATTACACCAGGTCACAGAGTCCCTAAATGGCAGAATCAGAGGCAGCTTGGCACATTGGGAAGAACATGGGATTTGCAGTCCCAGAACCCGAGTTCAAATTCTCACTTTCTTATTTACAACCTGTGGAAACTTGGACAAGGCCCTTTCCCTCCTTGGGCCTTAGTTTCCTCCTTGGTAAAAGGAGGAGGTTGGACTAGATGGTCTCTGAGGCCACTTCCTGCTCTCGATCTAGGTCCTGTGTGTGACCTTGGATAAGTCCCTTAATCTCCCTGGGCCTCAGTTTCCTTCTCTGTAAAATGAGGCCTCTGAGTTCCCTTACAGCTCTGAGACGGAAATCTGAGTTGGACCTTGCCTTTCTCAGGTTTCCAGCTGTGACACAGCAGCCAAGGGAGTAGCTCTGCTCAGGGTATGAACAAATTGGGCAGGCTGGTCCTCTATGACCTTCCCCTTCATCCCAAGCTGTTGTCCTGAGTGCCCCATTATCTCATCCTCTCTCCCTCCTATCCCAGCATGCTCTGCTTGCCCTGGTTGGTCCACAGGAACCCTAAAAGCTGATATTTCTGTAGTGAGATAAGGAGACACACAGGGTTCTTCCCAAGCTGGATTCATGCAGAGCCTTGGGGATGGGGGTAAGGTACAGGCACATTCAAACTGTAAGAAGTCTCAGAAGCCATTTAGCTCCATTCTCACATTTTACAGAGGAGAAAACTGAGGTTCAGGGGTCACAAAGTCAGGATCAAGAAGATAGGGGCAAACTGGAAAAAGATTACTCTTCTAAATCTTGCCTCTAACATTGACTACCTATATGACCTTGGGCAGGTCTCTTTCTTTTCCCCGGGCCTCAGTTTCCCCCTGTGTAAAATGAAGGAACTGGAAGTGGAAGATTGGGGTCTTTGAGAAAGTCAAGAAAATCAAGGGCTGAGTCACACTTCTGACACACATTGACTTCTTCACCTTTAAGGACCCCAGATAGCTCTGGAAGACTGTCAATCAGTTGCAGAACAGGTGTTAACCTGCATCAGAAGAGGGAGTTTCCTATACCAGTGAAATCTCAAGTCCAGACCCATAAAATCTATCCCACCAATGGAGTTGGATTAGATCACTTCTAAAGTCTCTTCTAATTTTAAATCTAAGAACATGGGGTCTTTGGACTCCAAATCCATTGGTCTTTCCATTACCCCACACTGCCTGTTATTATTCCCCTTTTACAGATGAGAAAACTGAGACTCAGAGGAGTTTTAATGATTCAGCGACTACTCGAAAAGTAAGTGGCAAAGTAGGACTGGAACCCATCTCCTTCCTCCCAAGGAAGTGCCCCTTTCATCACTAGTTAGGATCCTGTGTACCCATTCACCAGAGGCAGCCAGAGGTGACTGTCTACTTCTGCTACCTTAAGTTACATACTGGGTGCCTTAGGAGGTAAGACTGTAGCTCAGAGACCTGGGATCCCATCACACTTCAGGACTCACTAAGAAAAGGACCTCCTACCCCTGCCAAGACACCTAATCAATAAGTCTCAGTTTCTTCATCTGTAAAAAGGGAATTCTAACCACTGTAATGCATATGTCCTTGGGATCCCCTGCTGTGGGGTCCAAATAAAATAATACATATATCATGCTTAATAAATCTGAGCTGTTATATTGAAAGGTGGCCCTGGCTGATCATCATCAGTCTTGAAGGCTTTATGGATGGGCTTGATATGAGTTTTTCTGGATCCCCTGGCACATAAAGATGATGAGCCTGACCCCTCAACTTCTCCAGTGGGCAAGTAGCTGGGCGCTCAGAGCCCTGAGGGCTTCATCTTGACCTGGTGTATCCATGCTTTCCAGTCTGGCTGTCTAGTGCATGCACTGTTTCCAATCCTTGACTCTCCCATGGGGTAGCCCCTGGGGTCCTGTCCACCCCTATTCCTAATGGCTCTACTTCCCCCACCAAAAAACTCTTTTCTGGGCTCATCCACTCACGAATCATCTTCTCTAGGGCCTGGGGTGGGAAGGGAACACCACAGTCGAAAAGGTGACTTCCATACCAACTAAAGACTGGAGAGACTCCAGTGAAAATGGGGGGTATGCAGTGATGATGACTTAAGAAGTCAAATTGTCAAGCATTTATGAAAAGCCTTCTATGTGCTGAGTGGTGGAAAGGATGCATCCCACCCCATCCCCTTCTTTGCAGAGGTGGAGCACTATGGTCATAGAATATAGATGATATATGGCAATATACTGCCAGATTCAGTGGAGGTACTGGGTGGCTTTGATGAACTCTTTTTTTCATTCTTTTTGCTTCTTTATCCTTTGTTATCAGGGATGGCTGGCTGGGTGGGGGAGGGGAAAGGCTAAACATAGGAAATGAAGGTGTTGGGAAAACAAAAGATAGCAACTCAATTTCCAAAATGTAATAAAGTAATGGGAGAGACAGCGTGCAAGGATTATTTTTATGAGGAAACAAGAAGATAGAGGAAAAACGAGAGTTCGCCCAGAATTACACAGCTTCGCATCTCCAGTGTCTTGCACAGTTTCTGGCACAGAGTTCAGTGTTTAATAAATGCCTTGCCTTGACACAGCTAGTAAGTGTCAGAACTGAGATGGAAGCACAAGGTCTCTTGACTCTGAGCTCATGCTCCCTCCACAGGCACCATATTGTGGCTCATCACCTGGGATCAGAGACTTAGAGTGGGAAGAGACCTGGGGGCCAACTAGTCTGACCCTCTCATGTCACAGAGGAAGAAATTGAGACCCAGGGAGGGGAAGGGACTTACCCAAAGTCACATATAGGATCCTGTATCAAGAGCTACAAGTAACCTCAGAGGTCATTCGGTCCAACCCTTTGATTGGACAGAGGGGGAAACTGAGGTCCAAGGTGGGGCCAAAGGTCACACATAGGATCCTAGATCAAGAGTTGGAAGGGACCTTAGAGGGAGGCTTATTCAGCCCCTTAATTTTACAGATGAGGAAACTGAGACTCAGTGAGGTTAAGGAATTTGTTCATGGTCACACAGTTAGCATGTACCTTCTAGACTATGTGTGGGCTGGTTTTGCTGATGCACTTAACTTATTTCCTTGTTGAGTAGGGGAATGGGGGAATTTGGAAATGAAGGTGACATGAAAACAGAAGAGAATGAAAGCTGCAAAAATAAAAAATGTAATGGTGGGAGAAATGGTATCTTTGGGGCAAGTACAGGGTCCCCCTGGCCTGGGGACCAAGAGATCTGGGTTCTAACCCTGGGCCAGTCACCTGCTCTCAGCATGGGCAACTCACAACTTCTTGGGTCCTCAGTTTCCTTATCTAAAAAAAGACCAGGCTGAATTTGAATCTCCGAGTTGGTTCTATCTATGAGCCAGTCTCTTCATTTGGAAAAGAAGGATGTTTGCTTAGTGGCCTATCCAAAGTTGCCCAAGGAGTGACAGAGCTAGGATTAGAGCCTTGTGCTCTTACCACTGGGTAACACTGCTTCACAGTTTGTGGGCCAAGATGATTTCAAAAGTCTCTCTGAAGGATGAAATTCAAAGTCTCTTCCTCTACCTGGATCTCAATTTGGTAACATGAGGGCTTTGGAGCTGATGCTCTCCCCTAAGCATCTGTCCACCTCTGACATTTTCAGAGCCCATGATTCATTGTCCTTTCCTACCAGTTGTCTCTGTAAAAGGCTCATCTACCTTTGTGTGAATTGGTTTATTGGGACTCTTTTTCCCTACCCGCAGACTGATGAACCCCTTGGGGAGAAGTAGCATGTGGGGGAAGGGAAACAGGCTTCATCACTTTTCAATTTTTCTTCCTCCTGACCTAGCTCTTTGAGGACTAATCGGCTCTCCATGGCATAAGTCAACTGCTGAGCCCTTAGTCTGGTCTCTAGGGCCACCCGCAAGACTCTTTTCTCCCCTCCCTTCCTGTCTGATACAAGAGAATGAGGGAGGAAAAAGAGAGAGAGGGAAAAGAAAGTCAGAGATTAGAGGGGCCAAAGAGGGACATAGAGGGTGGGGTGTGTGTGAAAGAGCTATTCTGTGACTACTGTCAGAGTACTGAGCTGCTCGGAGAGATTGCTAGAAAGACCCTTGGAGAACAGAATGTCAAAGCCTGAAACAAAGAACGCTAAATCTAGGAGTATCTTTACAGCACACACTGTCTGAGCTGGAAAGAACTTTCAAGATCACTTCATACATGGAGAAACTTGAGTTAAAAGTGACTCATCTAAAGTCATGCAGAAACTTCCTGACCAAGACATCATTGAGTCCAGTTCCCACAACTCCCAAGCTAGTGGTCTGCACCCTAGAACAAATTCCAGAGGCTATAGTTGCCTTTAGTTATTTGGAGAAGTGGATTATCCAGTGTATGGCTTCTCTGCAGCCTCAGAACTTCCTACCACAGCCTATCTTTGGGGATTTTCACCATTTGTCAGTATCTCCACTTGGTTCACGATGGGTAGATGTGGGGGTATGGTTCCTGCATGGTTGGTGGTCTATATGGGAAAGGGTTTGCGGGGTGTCAGATGAGAGAAATGGTCTCACATTTCTACAGTCCTTCAAAAGGGAAAAGGAATGCACCCCAGGTGCCCAAAGGGAGAAACATTCTGTCCTCTCTCCCCCAAACATCTCACTTCATTCCACTCCTCATTTGAGATTTTAAGCTTAAAGATGAAACACCGGTATGATGGAGAGAGAATTCAATGGGGAGATGGAGGTAGGAAGAAAATGTCAGAAGCTCTGGGTTCCAGTGTCAAATCTACTACTACCTTATCCTCTCTGGGTCTCAGTTTCCCCAAATGAGGGAGTTGGGCCTAAATGCTATCTTGGGGTCCTTCTAGCTCTAACATTCTATGGTATACTCTGAAGTTTCTCAATTGAACATCTTGCTTCCCCCTCCCTCCTACAACACAAGCCTGCCTGCCACAGGCAGGGCAAATGGATGATTGGGGAGGGGGGGGCTGGGGGCGTGTGTGACCCTGACTAGCTAAAATGTTGCTTAACCATTCTCTGAAATGAACACTGTCCCAGCTCTCCCAGTGACCATTAATCATCCTGAGTAATTGAGGACTGGCTGAAGTTGTTTCTCTAGCTCCCAGGCACTCAAAGTACATTAAGGCCTGAATGAAGAATAAACATTCAGGGTATCTCTCTTGTAAGGTAGGCTTGGAGTCTTTGGACTCCAAATCTGGTGTTTTGGGCATCACACCAAGAGGGAGGAAGGATCATGGGAGCATCCATTTTGAGTCAGAAAGCAGAGTTTAGAATTCACCCCATCCAAGCATCTCCTTTCACTTGTGGGCTAATGATACTTATAAAGGAAAAGAATAACCCCCAATCAATTGCTCCATGCTCATGACTTCCCTGGCCTAAGTTAGATTTGGAGGATTCTTTGCCCCAAATTGTCCACCAGATGACCCTGAGTCATCTCTAGATAATCTCAGAATGTAAATCAGATACAGTTTGGGTCCAGATCTCCAGAGAGGTGGGTACAAGGATAGCCAGATTCTCCTAAAGACTCAGAATAATGGACATATCAGAAGTCTAGCAACTAGAAATCAATCACCAGGTATTTATTAAGTGCCTACTATATGCAAGGTACTTTGCTAGGTTCTAGGGATACAAAGACAGAAGTGAAATCATTCCTCCGTCCAAGCAGCTCTACACGTCCGTCCCCCCCCCATTTCCCTAAAGAATGCCATCTCTTGGTTTCAAAAGGCTGGTGTCTCAAGAGCTGGTGAGGAAGGGGGTGGGGATGGTCAGTTAACTTTGAGCACCACATTGATGTACACAGGTACCCTCCCACCCCATAACCACCACTGACACCTAAACTCACTCTCAACTCTCTGAGCTTAGACAATAGGAAAATGCCAAAAGGGAGTCAGGGACTCAAGTGATCCCTTTAAATAAGTCTTGAAAAAAGTGATTTGTTCCTCTTACAACAAGTAAGGTCAATCATCAAAGTCCCATCTCTAAGAGATACTGAAGGGCATGATCACACACTCCATAGGAAGACAAAGTCTAAAGCAAGGCTCCCCTGCCCATCAACTCATCAAAGTGATCAGAGAACTCTCCAGATTGCCCATCCATGTGGTGTTCTTAGTGCTCTCATGAGGTGGCAGTGAGCATTGCCTTAGATCTCTCATGACATGCCAATGGGCAGGTCCATGCCCTGCATAAGCAGATGTTCTTAGAACCCTAAGCCCTCCCCTTCATGTTAGTTGATCAAATTTGTCTTTTCAACTCCCCACATAAGTGACTTGTCCAAGGTCACAGAGTAAGTGCTCTAGTGTTTTGATATCATCAAAGAAGCGGTTAGAAAGGGAAGGGGGAAAAGGGCAGGGGAGGGCAATGGGCACCATGGAGGAGACAGCTTTTTCACTCTTGCTGGGGGTGGATGAAGAAAGCATAGGACAGAATGGCTGATGATGTCAAAGTGTGATTTGTTCTCATAAGCCAAATGGTGGGGACAATGTCGGAAGAAAGCATTTGAAATGGGGGGAAGCATAACACCCTTGCAGAAAATGGAAATTCACAAAACACAATATTAGCTAATGGCAAAAGTACTGTGCAAACCAATTACTGATAATACTGCCAAGCAGTGTTAGCCATTCCCCTTAATTTGGATGTGTTAAGCTGACTGGGGAAACAGAATCAGAGAGAAGATTTTAACATGTACATGGCAGTCTCTCAATTATACCACACCAAGTCAAAAGAGGACCATCCAAGATGTGGAAAGGAGAGACAAGAAGGTTGCAGTATATAAGGGAGACTCAGGGGTCTTCTTCTCCCAGATTCTAAGCAGAATCTGAATGCTCCAGCTAAGTCAGAATTGGGCTGAGGGCAAAGACCCATATCAAGAAGGCAGGGAATTATGGGAGAAAAAAAGGTCTGGATGGAGATGGTTAGAGCTGAAAAGGAACAGGAAGATTGCCTAGAATGGGATCCTCATTGGGCTGGAGGTTGGAGGACTGGTTTGAACCTGCTCATCATTTTTTTTAAACCAGGCCTATTACTTCATTGGTATAAGGACATACTAGTAGGGAAAACCCTCTACCCATGTGGATCAGTGCCTGCTCTGCCACTAACCATCTTGGAGAGCTTCTTTAGAGTGCCAAAGAGTTGAGCAACTTGCTGCAGATGACATTGCCAATACATGGCAAAGCCAAGGCATAAACCTCAATCTTCTTAGCTTTGAGGCCTTCGTTATATCCACTCTGCCACTCTTTCTTCGGACCATTAGTAATTATGTCTAAACCTTCAATGTTTACAAAGAACCATCTTATCAGATGGGATTCGTTTCATGGGTGAGGAAAACAAAACTCAGGAAAAAGAAGGAATTTACCTATTTATTGTTAGATCTGGGACTTGAACCCTCGCCTTCTGCTTCCAAGCCCAGTGCTCATGGATCATGTCCTTGACTTGAGCCCAGGAGCTGGGCAGGTGGTCGAACAGGTAAGAGGGAGCCAGCAAGGCAGCTAGGGAAGGTGGTTGGTGGCTAACAGTGCTAACCGCTGGCAGAAAGGAGAGGACATCTCAGTATTTCTTGCACTCTCTGCTCACTACAAGTGTATCACCCAGCATGAGGCCATTTGCAACTGGTAATAACACAAATGAAAGAAGTCATTTTAGTAAGTGAAGAGTAGCCCATGTGGCCTTTGCTCACCTGTCTTTGAAGGATGAAAGGCTGAGAAGGAAGAGCTTATTAGTCTGAATGAAATTGTATCCAATTCATAGTTAAATGAGAATGCCAAGGGGCTAGAGAATATTCTTGAATTTGACTTTTCCAGGACCTTAAATTTAATCAATTGGAATTCTCAATGTATCACCCTATTCAACTGTTTTTTAAAGGGTTTGCTTCTTTAAACATGAAATCAGTGTTTGACTCCAGAGAGTCTTTCTGTTCAATATAGACAACATATAGTAAAGGCATAGGTTATCACAAACTTATTTCACCACAAGAGCTCCAGGAGACATATAGCTGTGGGAATCAGAGAGTACAGAAGAACAAAGCTCTTTCTCAGGGTACTGAATGTTACTGGATGAAATGTGTGGAGATGACATGGACTGCCAAAATGAGAAGGAAACTCTGAATAAGGAACAGGGGACGTCAGAGCTGGGAGGGACCTTAGAACAGGGAATGTCAGAGCTTAGAGGGGCCTTAGAACAGGGAATGTCAGAGCTTGGAGGGGGCCTTAGAACAGGGAATGTCAGGGGGCAGAGTCAAGATGGCCAAGTAATAGCATGAACTTGTTACAGTTCTCCCCCCAAACTCAGCCAAATACCTGTAAAAAATGACTCTAAACAAATTCTGGAGCTGCAGAACCCACAGAATGATGGAGTGAAGCAAATCTCAAGGCCAAGACAGCCTGGAAGGTCTCTAGGAAGTGTCTATTGTACCACACAGGGAGCAGAGTGCAATCCAGCATGGGTCACACTGGCACAGATGGGACCTGAGCAGGCCTGGGGGGGTGCTGAATCTCTTGCACCTGTGGAGTGATCCTAAAACACTGAGGACAAATTGGAATGTCAGTGGAAAAAACCCATGGGACTTGTGTGGGAGAGTAGAGTGGTTGGGCCCCAGCCCCAGGGTGCAAAGGAGGTGGAGGGGGGCCAAGGAGGAGGAGGCAGCAGCAGCAACAGCAGGAGTAGGGGCAGCGGCAGTAGCAGCAACTGTTTCTGGAGCTCTAGGTCCACAGATTGGGGGGTGGGAATCAAGTGACTGACAATGCACCCCCCCAAGCCCCCACTGGAAGCAGAGAACTACCTTGACAAAGACCTCAAAAGTCAAGTAAAATGTTGGGCAAATGAAAAAAAAAAACAGAAAATGAATCAGACTACAGAATCTCACTTTGGTGACAAGGAATACCAAAGTATACAAACAGAAGACCACAAAGTCAAAGCTCCTTCAATCAAAGCCTCCAAGAAAAATATGAATTGGTCTCAGGCCATGGAAGAGTTCAAAAAGGATTCTGAGAATCAAGTAAGAGGATAATAGAGAAGAGCAAAAATAGAGAAGAGAAATGAAAATGATGCATGAAAATCATGAAAAACGAGTCAACTGCTTGCTAAAGAAGACATAAAAAATGCTGAAGAAAATAACATTTTAAACAATAGACTAACCAAAATGACAAAAAAGAACTAAAACGCCAACAAGAATGCTCTAAAAAGCACAATTGGCCAGATGAAAAAGATGGTCCAAAAGCTAACTGAAGAAAATAATTCTTTAAAGATTAGAATGGAGCCGATGAAAGCTAATGACTATGAAAAACCAAGAAATTATAAAACAAAGTCAAAGGAACGAAAAATAGAAGACATTTTAAAATATCTCATTGGAAAAACAACTAACCTGGAAAATAGATCCAAGAGAGACAACTTTAAAAATTACAGGACTACCTGAAAGCCACGATAAAAAAGTAGCATAGACATCATTCTTTCAAGAAATTATCAAGGAAAACTGCCCTGATATTCTAGAAGTAGAGGTAAAATAGATATTGAAAGAGTCCACCAATCACTTCCTGAAAGAAATCCCCAAAGGAAAACTTCTAAGGAATATTGTAGCCAAATTCCAGAACTCCCAGGTCAAGGAGAAAATATTGTAAGCAGTCAGAAAGAAACAATTCATATATTGTGGAAACACAATCAGGGTAACACAAGATCTAGCAGCTTCTGTATTAAGGGACTGTAGGGCTTGGAATATGATATTCCAAAGGAGCTAGGATTAAAACCAAGAATCACCTACCCAGAAAAACTGAGTATAATACTTCAGGAGAATAAATGGTCATTCAATGAAGTAGAGGACTTTCGAACATTCTTGTTGAAAGGACCAGAGCTGAATAGAAAATTTGACTTTCAAACACAAGAATCAAGAGAAGCATGAAAAAGTAAACCAAAAGAGAAATCATAAGGGACTTACTAAAGTTGAACTGTTTACATTCCTTCATGGAAAGATCATATTTATAACTCTTAAGATTTTTCTCAGTATTAGGATAGTTGGAGGGATTATATACATATTGACAGAGGGCACAGGGTGAGTTGAATAGGTAGGGATGATATCTAAAAAAAGTAAAATTAAGGGGTGAGAGAGGAATATATTGGGAGGAGAAAGGGAAAATAGAATGGGGCAAATTATCTCATATAAAGGAGGCAAGAAAAAAATTTTAATGAAGGGGAAGAGGAGAGAGGTGAGAGGCAAAGAGTGAACCTTACTCTTATCACATTTGTTTTAAGTAGGGAATAACATACACACTCAATTTGATATGAAAATCTATCTTACACTACAGGAAAGTAGGAGGGAAGGGGATAAGTGGGGGCTGGGGGGATGAAAGGCAAATGGGAGGAGAGGGTAATTAGAAGTAAACACTTTTGAGAAGGGATAGGGTCAAAAAAGAGAATAGAATAAATGGGGGGCAGGATAGGATGAAGGGAAAATATACTTAGTCTTTCACAGCATGACTGTTATAGAAGTATTTTGTATGATTATACCTGTATAACCTATATTGAATTGCTTGCCTTCTCAGTGGGGATGGGTGGGAGGGAAGGAAGGGAGAGTAGTTGGAACTCAAGGTTTTAAAAATGAATGTTAAAAATTTTGTACATCCAATTGGGAAATAAGATATACAGACAATGGGGTACAAAAATTTATCTTGCCCTAGAAGAAAATAAACTGCTGTGTGTGTTTATCCTTTGTTGCCAAAGAAGACCATACTATTAAAGAAATAATGACATGACTTGCACTTGACTTTGTTTTTGAGTGAGGGAGGGCTGTGCAAGGTCACCAACCTCACTTCTCCTCCAGAGCCATTTGAATCCAGTGACCAGATATTCATCAGAATGACTGGAGATGACCCAGGATGAGGCAAACTGGGGTTAAGTGATCTGCCCAAGGTCACACAGCTAGTGAGTGTCAAGTTTCTGAGGTGAGATTTGAACTCAGGTCCTCCTGACTCCTGCATTGGTGCTCTATCTACTGCACTACCTAGCTGCCCTCCTAGAAGAAAATAGAGGGGATGGGGATAAGAGAAGGGAGGGATGTGATATAAAGGACGGCAGATTGGGGGTAATAGTAATTAGAATGCACGCTGTGTTGGAGAGGATGGAAGGAGAGGTAGGGAGAAAATTTGGAGCTCAAAAACCTGTGCAAGTGTCTGTTGAAAACTAAAAATAAATTTTAAAAAGACTAGGGAATGTCAGAACTCAAGAGGCCTTAGATGAAAGAATGTCAGAGCTGGGAGAGACCTTAAAACAGAATCAGAGGGCCAGCTAAGTAGCACAGTGAATAGAGCACCAACTCTGGAGTCATGAAGACCCGAGTTCAAATCCATCCTTAGACACTTGACACTTACTAGCTATATGACTTGGGCAAGTCACTTAACCCCAATTGCCTTCCCTCTTCCTCAAAAAAAACCAAACAAACTCAAAAACACAGAATCAAAGCTAGAAGAGACCCTTAGAAAACAGTGCCAGAACCAGAAAGGACCTTAGAACAGAGAATGTCACATCTGAAAAGGAACTCAGAACATGGGAATGTCAAAACTTGGAGTGACCTTCAAACAGAATTTTCAAGCTGGGAGGGACCTTAAAATGTAGAACTTTTGAATGTAAGAAGTAAATGAACCCCGGAGATTATTACATACAAGCCCTTGATTTGAAAGAACAAGATACTGAATAGTAAGGCTGACACCACAGGGATGTTACTTGTGAAAGTGAGATGCAGCTCAAACAATGACTTAAGACTTTAATAGCTCCAACAAATAAAAGAAACTGTTGCAGGAGTAAGTTTGAGGACAAAGTATTTCTCCAACAACAATGAACTGCCTCCTTGTCTACATTAGGGACTTTAGAAGAGAGAGCTTAATAACTGCCTCCCAGTTTACAGAGAGCCATTACGTGTAGGCTATTCGGATTCTAGGAACCAAAGTGAAATAGAAAAACTCACAGACAATCGTGGACTTTGTGCCCAGAAGTGGAAGATATTGAAGAATGTCTTTCAAAGCAATAGCAAACAGCAAAGAAGTCTGAGTCAGAGGAAGGAGGTGGTCAAATGGGAAAGTAGACTTAGGAAAATAGTGTGAAGTGCTGATAGAAAGGCCTGGTGGGCCTGGGTTCAGCGGAGGGATATAGCGAGCGAGCCCAGAACATGATTCAGATCTCATCTAGAGTAAGGGAAATGGAAACGTGTTTGATCTACCTTTCTGTAATTAGTAAGGCCTCAGTTTCCTAATATGTAAAATGGGAATAATGCATGTCATTCTTCTACTCCCTTCATTCAATCAACAAGCATATATTAAGCTCATATCTTTAAACAACCTTACCTTCTATTCAGGAAGGCAATATATTCATTTATAAGAATGGGATAATTACTATAGAGATCTCCCAGTAAACAAACTCCCTCTCCCAAGGAAGGCTGGCCCTTTCTTGGCAATACTGATGATGACAATGGTGATAATGATGAGGATGATAGAAATAATAGCTATCATTTATACAGCACTTTAAGGCATACATATCACTTTACATACCTTATTGTTGTTATATACCTTTCCATATCTTAATGTTAATTCATTTCATGTTAATTCTTAATGTTAATTCATTTTATTCTCACAAAAACTCTGTGACATTAGTGTTGTTGTATTCCCCATTTAACACTGAGGCAGGCAAAGGTGAATTGACTTGTCCAGGGTCACATATATAGTAAGTATTTGAGGTAAGATACAAACTTAGCTCTTCTGGCCTCTAGGCTGAGTGCTCTATCCACTGCATGCCTATACTCTTACTAGAGGTCACACAGTCAATATATATTAGAGAATGGGACTTAAATCTTCCTTGTCCTCCCTCCAAAACCAGCTCTGTACCTATCTGGCCAAGTTGCACCTCAATGCAGAGTAAATGTATACAGAAAAAAGTGAGGGTTTTTAAATAAAGGTCCTCGGTCAATTAATCATCAATCATTTATTAAAGGTCTGCTTACCATGTGCCAGGCCCAAGGCTAGGCACTGGGGATATGAAGATGAAAGAAAGAAAGGAAGAGAGAGAGAAACAAAGAAAGAAGGAAGGAAAGAAACAAAGAGAAAAAAAGAAATCAAGAGAAAGGGAAAGAAAGAAAAAGTGAGAGGAAGGAAGGAAGGAAGGAAGGAAGGAAGGAAGGAAGGAAGGAAGGAAGGAAGGAAGGAAGGAAGGAAGGAAGGAAGGAAGGAAGGAAGGAAGGAAGAAAGATTCTCTGTCCTTAAGGAGCTGGCATATGAGAGAAGCACTTTGCAGTCAACGAACACTGTTGGAATGGGAGATGAGTTGGTGTTTTTTGCTGAAAAATGTTTCAGTCATGTCCAAGTCTTCATTTGGGGGTGTCTTGGCAAAGATACTAGAGTGGTTTTCCATTTCTTTCTCCAGTTCATTTTATAAGTAAGGAAACTGAGGCAGACAGGGGCAAATGACTTGCCAAGGTTCACACAGCTAATAAGTATCTTGAGGCTGGATTTGAACTCATGAAGATGAGTCTTCCTGATTCCAAGCCCAGTGCAGCACCACCTAGCTACCTCGAATTGGTGTTAGTAATCTTCAAATGTCTGAAGGGCTACCCTATGTAAGGCATCTATTAAAGTTGAAGCTAACTCATGGCAGGAAGAGCTTCATTTCCCATCCTTGTGTCACCAACCTCAAGCCAATAAGGCATTGCTGAACAGCCTCAAAGGAACCTTCCTAATATCCCTGACCTTCACAGCATGGATGCTCCCTCTGTTTGCATAGGCTGTATCTTTTCACACTTTAATATTCATGAGACACTAATGCCAGAACCCCTTATCACTTTGCAGGCAACCTGTTGGCCTTGAGCTGCTCCACCCTTAGCTAGCCAGGGCCTTGAGTGACCAGTCCAGCCCTGGGGCAATCACTGAAACTGGTAGGACCTGTCAGTGAGTGCATTTACTGGTAGAGCATTCAAAGGAGCCAGACTCCCTTCTAGTTCACAATGAAGTTCAATCTCAATGGAGTTTTACAGTCTAGTAAAGTATTGCCATCCCAACATCCCTGGGAGAAAGGTTCAGCAGTAATTATGTCACCCTTTCCATAGAGATTAAGATCACAGAATCATCATATCACAGCTCTAGAGCTGAAGACTAGCTATGTGACCCTGAACAAGTCATTTGTCTGCCTCAATTTCCTCTACCATTAAATGGGAAATACAACACATCTCACAAATTTTTGTGAGAATGAAGAGCCCCCAGGACACCAAACTTCTCATTTTACAGAGCAGCAAACTCAGTGTCAGAGAAGAAGGGTAACTTTCCCAAAGTCACACACAGAAAGGGCCATCTACTGTAACCTCCTCTTTTTGCGGAAATGGAAACTGAGGCCCATTGAAGGGAAGCAACTTGTCCAGAGTCCCACAGATAATCAGCAGGAGAATTTGTATTTGAACCCAGGACCAGTGTTTATGCCCCCATACTGTGCTGAAGGAGAGAGGGGAAGAGGGAGAGAGAGGAGCACAGGGGTAGACTGAAGCTTTATGCACCATGACAACATAGGCGATCCAAGCAACCTATAAGAATCATTGAGGGATGCAGGCTACTTCTTGGAAGCTAAGGAATCTCACCAGAGATTACTTCACTGTGTAATTTCAGTCTGCATGTTGGCCTCTGCATCTCCTTTTCCCCTCCTTTTTTAATTATGGAATCACAAGTGTCTTTGGTAATTTGTGGCTATTAATCACCTGGGGATTCAGAACATAATGCTTTAATGTTTCTCCCACCTAAGCAAGGCCTGATTTCTTTTTAAATTGATATTGATATCTTTTGTTTTGACATTGCCTTCATTTATGAATAGACCCCTCTCCTGCTCATCTAGTCATCCCTTTTAATGAAGAATTTAAAAAAAAAGAAAGAGAAAAAGAGACGTAGTTCAGCAGAACCAACATATACCAACGGAAGCTGATTGTATATGCTATGTTCTACACTTAGAGTCGTCTACCTCAGCAAAGAGAGAGAGGTACATTTTCTGGTCTTTTTCCAGGACAAACTTGAGAAATCATATCTCTATCAATTTTTCAGAAGTTTGATTACTTCTCGAATTAGGGTAAATTGTGTTGTATTGTCCTTGATCGCTTTCAGTAGATGCTAGAAGTCTCAATCAAAGGAGTTCATTTAGTCGGGGGTGGGGAGCCTGTGACCTCAAGGCTACATGTGACCCTCTAGGTCCTCAAGTGTGGTCCTTTGACTGAATCGAAACTTTATGGAACAAATCCACTTAATAAAAGGATTTGTTCTATAAAACTTGAACTCAAAGGACTGCACTTGAGGACCTAGAGGGCCACATGTGGTCTCGAGGCTTCAGGTTCCCCACCTCTGGTAGCCTCTTGTCTCAAAGCAATATCATATTTAGAGCCTAGGGAAAGGGAGAGAGCTGAACCACAGGCATGTGAAGATAACATGATTCAGTGGAAAGCTCACTGGACTTGGAATTTGAAGACCTGGGTTCCAATGGAAGCTCTGTCATTGCCTTGTGACTTTGGGCAAATCAATTTCCCTCTCTGGGTCTCAGATTTCTCTTCTGTAAAATGGGCATAATACATTGAAAGCCTGAAAGTACTTTAGAGGTCATCTAGTCTAACCTCCTTTTACACTCGAAGAAACAGGCCTGGGGATGTGAGGTGACTTTCTTGAGGACAAACTGCCAAAATTTGAACCCAGGTTGCCTAACTCCAAATCCCGTGGTCATTTCACTATGCTCCTGCTGCCTCTCATATATACAAAACTCCCTCAAGGGCTTCTTGGGAAGTTCGAATAAAGAACTAAATGTGAAACCTTTCATATGCCTGAAAGAAATGCCTGCAATTAATAGTGTTAACTGCAGTTAAAAGACTCTCAAAGAAGGAGAGCTGTCCAAGGTCCTGTTGGCAGTTTTGCCCACACTGTGAAACTGGAGGACCTGTACTTTTGCATTTGACTCCTAACTTAACAGGAGCAGTATAATACAATGGAGAGAGGAGGCTTCAGAAACAAGACACCTGGGTTCAAGGTCTGCCTCAGGCACTTATTGACTGTGGGACCTTGAGGGAGTGAATTCACTGCCCCAGGTAACTCTCTAGGACTTCAAGTTGTAAGAGCAGGTGCTAATCTCCAAAGCAAAAAGGCGAAATCATAGATCTGCCCTCCTTCCCCCCAAAACTTAGAGAAACCATGTTATAAAATAGAAAGCTAGCCACTGAGTCAGGAAGACCTAATTACAAGTTCTGTCTCTGACATAAACTGTGTGACCTGGGGCAAGTCACAATCTTCCAGTACTCCCAGGAAACTCTTCAAGCCTATCAATCACAAAGCAAATGCTGATCTTCAGTGATAGAGGGAGTTTTCTCACTTGGGAAGGGATCATTGATCTACCCCACAAAGGAACCTCCAACCCCCTCACTTGAAAGATGAGGAGAATCAACCTCAGGGACATTTAGTTGCTTGTCCAAGGTTATAGTAGTTTGGCAGAACTATGATTTCACTATATTAAGTAAATGAGAAGTCCACCTGAAAACAAACAGGAAAATTCATATTGTATATTGACAAGAATAACAGAACTTGGGATCAAAAGGTATGGACTAAAGTCTCAGCTTTGGTATTTACTACCTATACAACCTTACACAAGGCATATGTTCTTTTTGGTCCAGTTTCTTCTGGCAGTAAAAGGATAGAATTTGGACTGGATGAGGATCTCTAAGGACCTTTCCATGTCTAACATTCTATTATACTATGAGTACATTTTGAGGGTGTCCACAAGCGTCTCCTCTCCCCCCGCCAACTCCATATTCTCCTGAATCAGGTAACCATGGTTCTCTCCCTCATATCTCAGTTCTCTTTCATTTACTATCCCCTCTGGTCTCAAAGTAGATTTTTAATAAATGCAAGCATCCTTTCACAGAGCCACTCTCCACGTGGAGCACTGTATAAAATCTTGCTCTAAACCAGCGGTGGTTGTATTCAATACCACTTGATTCACCTTTCTTTATTGCAATTTCATCAAAAATACAATTACTGGATAGGAGGCTGTCTTCAATTGTGCTACTTGGTGCTCCAGGCTCCATTACCCTCAAGGAGTTATTTTCAGAAAATAGTTGCTTTTCCAACTTGTAAACATGACTCCTTCCCGAGTCTGCTAAGAAATCTGCATTGGGCACTAAGCTGCCTCTGGCCAAGAGCTCAAATGGACAGAAGTGTCTCTTTCTCATCTGGGATCACAGTGTGTCTATTTGGATTATAGTCTGGCTACTCATGCATATTCTTTTTCAGAGGGCTAGGGAGAATGTGACAGATTCTTCTAGCTCATGTCAACTTTGTCTCAGAAATGTCTTTGAGATCTAGCCCTTTCTGTCCACTTCAAACTCATAGACAAAAGTAAAGTCAGATGAGAACTTAGAACACAGACTTCTCAAATGTTAGAGTTGGAAAGGATCATAGGATTTAAAGTTGTAAAGGATCACTGGAGATCTTGTTATCCAATGTACTCATTTTAGAAAGGCTCACAGGATCCTAGATTTATAGCAGGAAGGAACTTTGCAGGTCATCCAGTCCAATCCCCGTATTTTAAATGTCAACTCCCTCCTTAGCCCTATACACACTACTATCATGTCTGGGGCACACTTTCCCACAAATACTCATTTTGTTTTTGTCTTTGTATCTCAAGTATCCAATATAGTGACTGGTATACAATAGGAGTTTAACAAATGCCTCTTTAATGAGTGTATACATTATGGGTGGGAAGAGAAAATGATCAATCAATAAACATTTATAAAGTGCTTACCTCTTTAATCCTCAGTTTTTTATATGTAAAATAAGGGGTAGGATTAAAGTCCCCAAGAAGCCCTTTCAGCTCTAAAAGCTTGTGCTGAATGTCATTTCACCAGGCAAATCTCATAATCACGATGCCTAGGTCAGTACTTCATGTCCCATCATCCAATAAGCAAGGTATTAAAAATAAAAGCCCATGGACTTTGTGGGAACAGTCAAGAGGTGGTAAGAAAAAGCAAGACTCCTGAATAGGTACTTAGTTTGGTGAAGTATGTATTTAGAAAGAACTATAGAGCTGGAAGCGACTTTATGATTTAGAAGGGAAGAGACCATAATGACCATCTAGAATGATTTCTTCATTTGCAGGGGAAGAAGTTGGGGTGTAGATACAGGTTGTGGGGGAGTGACTTACCCAAGATGACACAGCTACTTAAACCTTGGGCACCCTATTTCCTTTAAATGAGTCTCACATCCCAAAGCTAGTCTACATTGCCCCCTTAGGATTTTAAGGGTACCCCTGAGGAGTCAAGGGTGATTCTCTAATGCCATTGTCTTGAGCTGTCACCAGTATGCTTCCCACAAATACTATCTGTTAAGAAACATTTTAGCCAGTCAATCTTAAGTTGTCTTAAGAAAGGATATCTACTAAAGCAGTATCATTGGAATAGTTAGTATTAAAACTTGCTCTATAAGTCTGTGATACATTCTCCCAAAAGTAAATACAGAATCAAAGAAAAATTCAACTCAAGCTTAGCATATTTGGCAAAGGGGAACTCACAGTTCTTGATGGATAAAAATCCTTTTCTTCCATTTCTTTAGTGTTCAAAAATCCCCCTTCAGCAGCTAGCCTAAGGCTTATTATTGAGATAATTGATAGAGAGTCTTAATACAGCTTTACTGGTGTCAATCCAATCTGATCATAGTGTATAATCCTTTTATTATGTTGTAGCCTATTTGCTAATATTTAAAACTTTCCTATCAACATTCATTAGGTAAATGGATTTATAGTTTTATTTCTTTTCTGTGTCTCCTTATGGTCTAGGTATCAAAATCATATTGCATCATTGGAAGAGTAAAAGGCCCATTATTTTCTTATTTTTGCAAACAGTTTTATAATTCATTGTGTTTAGAAAATTAGAATTTAGAATTCATTGTGTTCTGAAAGCTTGATAGAATTTATCTGCAAATACACCTGATCTCAGAGTTTCTTTTCCTTTGAAAGTTCTTTTATGGTTCAATTTATTTTTCTGATACTGGGTTATTTAAATGATCTATTTCTTCTACTGTTAATCGGTTTCTTTAATTTTCCAAGTATGAATTTATTTTAAGCCACCAATTTTGCTGGTATAGAATTTTTATTTCCTTTTAAGCTGTTGTGCATTCCCCTTTTTTATTTTGATATGAATGGTTTAGCTTTCCTCTCTTTTTAACATCAGATGAGCTGTCTATCTATTTCACTAGCTTTTTATTTAAAAAAATCTAGTTTTATTTACTCATCACCTTCATGTTTTTTTCATTTTCTTTCACTATTTTTAATCTCTTCTTTGAGTTTCAAAATTTCTACTTTGGCATTTGGTTAAGAGTTGATTAGTTGTTTTCCTAGGGTTTGTTTTTAGTTTCCAATTCATTTATTTGATCTTTCTCTCTTTTGTTGATCAAAACATTTAGAGACATATTTTTCCCCCAAAGACTGCTTTAGCTAGGTCTCATGAGTTTTGGTCTATTGTCTCATTGTTATCATTTTCTTCAATAAAATTTTCTATTGTTTCTATGATTTGTCCTTTTACTCACCAATTCTTCAGGAATAATTATTTATTTCTAATTAATTTAATTCTTTCACTAAATTATCTTTATTGAATATAATTTTTAGTGCATTATGATCAGTAAATGACATGCTTGGTATTTCTGTTCTTTCTGCATTTTTGGTGAAGTTTCTGTGGCCCAGTACATTGCCAGTTTTGTAAAGGAGCCACACATGGCTGAGAAATATATAAACCCATTTCTGTTCCCATTCAGCCTGAGATCTATCATCTCTAATTTTTCTAAAGTTCTATGATATTCCTGGGAGTTTTAAGGGTCAATCAATGGTCAAAAGATCATTATCCTAGGAAATAGTTCACTAGATTAGGTAAAGAGTAATAAAAAGAAACTTCTTTCTAGTTTATCTTTTTTGTTGGGTTTGTCCAAGTATGAAAGGAGTTCATTGAAGTCCTCAAATATTATGGTTTGACTATTTCGCCCCTGTAGTTAAATTAAGTTGTTCTGCAAGTAGTTCAATGCAATGAAATTCAGTACATATATATTAAGGAATGATGTTGATACACTATCTATGGTGCCTTTAAGCAAGTAATATGATATAGTTTCCCTACTTATCTCCTTTTATTGTATTTATGAATATATTTAATGTATCTTGAAATCATGGTTCCTATCTCTGCTTTTTTGAGTTGACATAGAGCATAGTAGATGCTGCTCTGGCTTCTCCATTTTAATTGTATGTGAATCTATGCTTCAAGTGCATTTCTTGTAAATAACATAACATACTATTGGATTCAGTTTCCTCTTCTTAGTCTCTTCTATTTTATGGCCAAGTTCATTCTATTCACATTCACAGTGTATGCTTTTTATTATGATATGTTATATTATAATATTTATGATAAATATAAACATTTATGATAATATTATGGTATTTATGGTCAATATATGATATTTAATATATTATGATTGTGAATTGTATATATCCCTCCTTCCTCCCTGTTCTCTTAAATTTTTTCTTCTCTTTGACCTCACCCCTTTTACAGATAAAAAGTGGTCCTAAAAGACAAGAACTTTGCTTCACAATTGTAATCTATAAATGAATTCATTGGTCTATTTCTGCTCTATTGCCCCTCTTCTTTTTCTCTTGCCCCTCCCCAATTACGAGTTTTTATTCTTTTTTAAAGTTGCCTTTTATTACTCCCCCATCATTCCTTCAACACTGAAAATTGTCTTTTATGACTATTTCCTTATCTGTTCTGCCCTTCCTTTTAAATACCCTTCTCCTTGCCCCCACCTGCTGGGTATAATGTCTATCTATACTACTCACCTAACTCCAGGCATTTTCATTGACTATCCCCCATGCATGGAATATTCTCCCTTCTCTGACTTCTGGCTTCCCTTGCTTTCTCCAAGTCCCAACTAACATCCCACCTTCCACAGGAAGTCTTTCTCCAATTTCCATTAATGCTAATTTCCTCTGTTGATTTTTTATAGTTTGTCCTGTATATAGTTTATTTGTACATAGTGGTTTGCAGTTTGTCCCCCCCCCCAATGTACATTGTGAGCTCCTAGGGCAGGGATGGTATTTGGCCTTTCTTTGTATCACCAGCACTTAATACAGTGACTTAAACACAGTAGGTGCTTAGTAATTTGTTGATTATTTTATTATTAATTATTATTTTATAATTATATTATAATAATAAAATTATTTAAAAATTAATAATTGACTCTCTTTTTGCCTGTGTGTGTACTTTCTCAATTTTCTTTGTCTGATTCAGGTGAAAGCGAGGTTCATGGTTTGTCCATAACTACCACTCCTTCCTCCATGTATGGACAGTCTTCCACTTATGCACTGGAATTTTGTGGGATAGTAACTTCTCTTCCTTTCCTCAACCTTTTCTTTACAGTATATTCCTCATATTTTCTTGCATTTGTGTCTCCTCTTAAGACCACAAAAACAACATACAACGACCCTAGGCTTCCTGCCTTATTTTAAAACTTTCCCTGACCCTTGAAAACATTATGGTTTTGAAAAAGACACATTTCTTCTTTCTGCATTATTATGCAAACAATTCATATTTCCACAGTCTTAATGAAGTCTGCTTATATGTCCTCATTTCTCTTGATTCCTGCATTTCCCATTCACAGTGTTTACTAAGTTCTGTCTTTTTCATCAAAAAATATTTGGAAATCCTCTCTTTCTTGAAAGATCCACTCCTCCTTCCCCCCAACCCAGTAGGATTATATTCAATTTTGCATGATAGGTTATTCACAGTTATAAGTCATTCCCTTCTATAATATCATATTCCAAGCTCTCTATCTTTTATAGTGGCAATTGACAAGGCTTATGTGGTCTTGACTCTGATTCTCTAGTTCTCCAATTCTTTCTCTTTAGCTGCTTGAAATATTTTTTTCCTTTGATCTGGAAGTCCTGGATTTCAACTATGATATTCCTGGGAGTTCTGAGGGTCAATCAATGATCAAAGGATCATTATCCTAGTGAATAGTTAACTAGATTAGGTAAAGAGTAGCAAAAAGCAAAACAGCAAACAGAAATTCTCTCCTGAAAGAAACAAGTCAGGTGTGACATAGACTAGACATCATGATTCCCTTTCCCTCCAAATTTGCCCCTCTTCTGAAATTCTATGTTACTTAACCCCCATCCTTCCAGTCTCCCAGATTGAGAATCTCAAGATTTTTCCTCGACTTCTTTCCCTCCTTCTTCCCCATATCCCATCAGTTGTCATGTCTTGTCCATTCTACCTCTCCATCATCCTGATGCACACTCTTGATCACTTCTCACCTGGATTATTACAGCAGCTTGCTAATTAATTGATCTCCCTGCTTCCACTCTCTCCTACTCCAATGAATCTGCAGTTGACAAAGTGATATTCCCAAAGTATCAGTCATCCCATATTTTTTACCTGCTCAGTAAACAATGGTGGCTCTTTGTGACCTCTTGGATAAAATATAAAATGACTCTGCTTGGCACTTAGAGCCCTTCCCAATTTGGTCTGAACCACCTTTCCAGAATTATCATACATTCCCCCCCCCCCCGTGCCTTCTGAAGTCCAGTCAAACTGGACTTCTTTCTGAACTCTTGGATGACCATTCTTCTCCAATCAGCATGCCTTTGCATGCTTCTGCCTCCTCACCTCCTCCTCTTAGAATTCTTCATTTCTTTCAAAACTCAGATCAAGTTCTACTGACTATATGATTCCCTGATCCTGACTTCTACTGCCCTCTGTACCACTTGGTTTTAAACTGTAAATTTCAAAATGTAAACTTGGATTTGTCATATATATACATATATATGTATATATACATATACATATATATGTATATATATATATATACATATATATATATATGTTTCATATGGTTAACCCAAGGCAAGCTCCCTGAAGACAGAAAAGCTTTCATTTTTACTTTTGTCACTTCAGTGTTGATTGGTGTATGATCTCCACTTTCTCTTATAACATATAGGAGCCTTTATGGAAATGTCCAATAGTCACTGATGAAGAATTGTTGTGATCAAAAATCTCCATATATCTGTTCCATTTTTCATCTTTTCACTGTCTTCCAGTTTCATCTTACACACTCTGGCAATGATCTCAGAGTTGAGATAAGGCTCACAACAAACAATATCAGAGTTGAGGTGAAGCTCAGGAAAGAGGCTGCCATAATTGGGTTGAAGCTGAGACAAAGAAAGAATGACTGAGTTTGGATGAGACTCAAAACAAAAAAAGACCCAGAGGCTCATCTACTAACATTGAGTAGGTTCAATATGCATCTCCAGCCTCTTCATACCCTTTACATTCCAGCCAGATAAAAATTCAATTCATATTCAAAGAGCAAAGTTCTGTCTACCATTTCTCTGTCTGAGCATAAGCAGTTCCTTTTGCCTGAAATGCATCCTCTCCTGTCTCCATCTCTGTTTTTTAGAATAGCATTTGACTTGTGCTCAATGAACACATAGGTTTTTTTTTTTCAAGAGAAAACATTCCTCCTTTAAAATAATTTGAGTTGCATCTCCTCTTCTCCTATTTTAAGGTCATCACCTAGGTGGAAATCTTCACAACAATATGTTTTGAATCACAGCAACAACCTCCATGTTGTCCAGCTGCCTCCATTTTCTTCTCTATCCAAACCATCCAGCACAAATTCAAATGAGTCCTCCAAAAGCATGCCCATGTTTTCAGGAAAAACTCCTAACTCCTTAGCCTGGAGCTTTCTACAATCTTGACTCAACCTATTTTTTTATCTTATTTTCTACTCCTCTCTATTCTGGCCAAAGCAATCTTTTCCCTGTCCCATGTGTGGTACTGTAGAAAATTAGACTCAAATGACCTGGGCTCCAATCCATCCTCAGACACATCTTTAGCAGTGTGGTATTGGTCACTTAACCTCTCTGAGACTAAATTTCATAATCCATAAAATGAAGGGGCTAGATTATATGCTCTCTGAGGCTCCTTCCAGCTTTAGAGCTACGAATTTTTGAGTCTGATTTGAAATTGGAGAGTTAAGGTTCAAATCCACAGCAGATAGAGTACCAAGCCTGGAATCGGGAAGACTTCTCTTTGTGAGTTCAAATCTGACCTCAGAAACTTCCCAGTTGTGTGACTCTAGACAAGTCACTTAACCTTGTTGGTCTCAGGTTCCTCATCTGTAAAATGAGCTGGAGAAGGAAATGGCAAACCACTCCTGTATCTTTGCCAAGAAAACCCCAAACAGAGTCACCAAGAGTTGGACACAACTGAAAAACAACTCAATGAGGTTCAAATCCCAGCTCAGCAATTTCCTACCTACATGACTTTGAACAAATCACTTCCCCTCTCCGAGCCTCAGTTTCTTCATCTGTAAAGTGAAGGGGTTAAGGTAGATAGAATCAGAAGTCCATTTTGACTCTCTATCTAGGATCCTGTGATCCAATATTCCTGCCTCTGAGCCTTTGACAGTACTGTCCTCCTGCCTCAAATGCCTTCGAACACTCTCCACTTTTCAATCTTCACAGTACTTAAGGCTTAGTTCAAGTCCTCTCTTCTCCAGAAGGACTCTTGTCACTGCTCTGTGTGCCCCTCACTTGCCTCCCCCTTCTCTGGGCTCTCCATCCCTTTGTTGCCAGAATACAAAACCTAGGATGATCTGGCTGGAGGGGATAGTAAAAACAAATTTACAATTGAAAGGCACTGAAGATTACATCGAGTCAAGAACTTCTCAAAAGGCCAGAATGTTGGGTTAAATGCAATCAGATCAAATGAAAGAAGGAAAAATGGGCAGTATTCCACTTAGGTTCAAAGAACATTTCTCTACTGAATCAATCAATCACAGACTGAAGAGTAAGTGGTGGGGAAGGAGAAATCTAAGGATCAATTGGAATGCCACTGCACAGAAGTATGTTTGGATTCCCTGAGAAAACTTGATTTTACCCTGTGGGTTGTCTACAAAATATTCAGTTAATCAGTGACAATAAGTATTTATTAAATGTCTACTGTGTACCAGGCACCATATGTACTAAGCACGAGGTGTATAAAGAAAGGCAAAAAGACAGGCACTGACCTCAAGGGGCTTATAGTCTAAAGGGGGTGACAGTAGGCAAAAAATATATCTGCAAAGCAAGTTACATATAAGACAAATAGAAAATAATTAACAAAAGGAAAGCATTGAAAAGAAAGGAAAGGCTTTATGTAGAAGGTGGCACTTTAGCTGGGACTTGAGGGGAGTCAGGAAGGTCACTAGTCGAAGCAGAAGAGGGAGAGCATTCCAAGCATAGGGGACAGCCAGAGAAAGTGCCTGGTGCCAAGTGATGGAGTGTCTTATTTGTGACCTGCTGGAGGCCAATGTTGCTGGATCGAAGAGTGCGTGAGGTGTAAGAAGATTGGAAAGATGGGGGAAAAGGGGGGCTAGGTTACGACAGACTTTGAACACCAAAAAAAGGATTTTGTATTTCATCCTAGAGGTGAGAGGGAGTCACTGGAGTTTATTGAGTACAGAGGTAACATGGTCAGACCTGGGCTTCAGAAAAATAATTTTGGTGACTGAATGGAGGATGGATTGGAGTGGGGAGAGACTTGAGGCAGGCAGCATCTCCTCCCCCCAACACCACCACCAGCAGTTATTGCAATTGTCCAGGCCTGGAGTGATGAAGGCCTAGAACAAGGTGGTAACAGTGTCAGAGGAGAGAAGAGATTGTATTCAGGAGATGTTGCAAAGGTGAAATCAGCAGCCATGTCAACAGCTTGGATATTGTGGGGAGAGACAGTGAAGAATTCAAGATGGCTCGTAGGTTGTAAGCCTAAGGGACTGGGAGGATGATGATACCCTCGACAGTAACAGGGAAGTTAAGAAGAGGGGAGGGTTTGGGGTGAAAGATTGTGAGATTTGTTCTGGACATGTTGAATTTGAGGTATCTCCACTGACCACCCAGTTTATAATGTCTGATAGGCAGAGGTCAGCAGAAAGGTTGGGGCAGGAAAGGTAAATGTGAGAATCTTTAGCATCATTGAATCCATGGGAAGTGATGAGCTCCTCAAGAGAAGTAATATAGAGAGAGAAGAGAAAAGGGCCCAGGATAAAACCCTAGGGGGCACCACTGGCTAAAGGGCGTGATCTGGAGGAGGATCCAGCAAAGGAGACAGAGAAGGAGCAGAAGAGAGGTAAGAGGAGAACCTGGAGAGAGGAGTGTCTTAAAAACCTAGAGAGAAGAGAGTATCCACAAAGAGAGAGATCAGCAGTGTCCAAGGCTATCTATTTATAGGTGCCTCCACTATGCCTCCTGTCACTCTTTTGAATTTCCTATAGTCTGATTTCTGACCTCATTATTCAACCAAAATCACTCTCTCCAAAGCTACCACTGAACTCTCTTTGGCATCTTTGAGTTTCCCAATCCAATGGCCTTTTCTCAACCCTCTCCCTCTCCAACCGTTCTGCCACCTTTGACACTATCAATCACCCTCTTCTCCTTAATACTCTCTCCTCTCTAGGTTTCCATGATACTTCTACATCCTGACTCTCCTCCTGCCTTCTGACCATTCCTTCTCATTGTCCTTTGTTGAATCTTCATCCAAGCCATACTTGTTCTAGGTGAGCATCCCCAAGGCTCTGTCCTTGGTCCTCTTTTCTTCTTCCTCGATACTACTTCACTCAGTGACTTTATCAGCTACCATGGATTCAATAACCATCTCTATGCTGATGATTATCAATTCTACTTATCCAGCCCTAAACTTCCTCCCCATCTCCAGTCTTCTTTCAGACATTTCTCGAACTGGATGTCCCATAGACATCTTAAATTCACCATGTCCAAAACTGAACTCATCATTGTCCCTCTTCCCTTTTGAGCTTCTCCTATTATTCGTAAGGATCACTAGAGTGCAAACCATCCTCCAAATTATCCAGGTTTGTACCCTAGGTGTCACCCTTAACTCTTCCCTTTCTCTCATCCACTATATCTAATTCATTGTCAAGTCGTGTTGATTTTACCTTCAGAATATCTCTCACATATGGCCCTTTCTCTCCTCTAACACTGATACCCCTCTGGTGCGGGTCCTGGACTAGGCTATAGCCTGCTGCTTCATCTCCTTGACTCATCTCTCCCCACTCCAGTCTATCTTCCACTTAGCTATCAAATTAATCTTCCTAAAGGACAGATGTGACCATGTCTCTCCCTATTCAATAAACTCCAGTGGCTCCCTGTCACTTGCAGGATCAAATATAACATCTCTTTGGTATTCAAAGCTCTTCACAACACTCCCTCCAACTGCATTTTCAGTCTTTTTACATCTTATGCCACATCCTCTGTAACCCAGTGACACTGACCTCCTCACTGTTCTTCACACAAGTCACTCCATCTCCCAAGTCTGAACATTTTCACTGAGTGTCCCCTCCATCCCTGCTGCCACATGCCTCCCATGCTTTCCTTCCCCATCTCTGTCTCCTAGCTAAAATACTGCTTTTTACAGGAAGTTTTCATAATTCCCCTTAGTTCTAGGGCCTTCCCTCTGTTTTTTTACTTTAATATCTTAATTTATCCTATCTATACCTTGTTTATAGATAGTTGCTTATATGATGTCTCCTTCATTATATGGAGCCTGTTGAGGGCAAGGACTGTCTTTTGTCTTTCTTTACATCCTCAGTGCTTAGCACAGTGCCTGGAACTAAAGAATACATACTTGTTCACTGACTGACCAATCCCCTGATCAGACTGGAGTATTATGTTTGGTCAGGGCTACCATATGCCAGGAAAGATATAGGCTAAGCTAAAGTGGAGTTGGAGGAAGATGACAAGGATGATGAAGGAGCTGAAGACCATCCATATGTGGATCAATGGAAGGAAATGGAGTTATCTATCCATCCTGGATTGTTGTTTGTCCTTTATTCTTTTCTTTTCTTTTTTTGTTGTTTCTTTTTGTCCTTTATTATTTTTTTCCTTTTTTTATTGTTTCTTTTTGTCCTTCATTCTCAAAGAGGACAATGACATCAGGAAGGTGAAGCCATGACTGGTAAGTAAATTGGATCTATGCAAAGTCACCAGCCTCACTTTCTCCTCTGGATTCATCTGGGCCTAGTGGAAAGAAATAGATCAGGATGACTGGAGATGACCCCAGATACATTGGGAGACCTTGACCTTTTTAAGCTCCTTGCCAAGTCTCAATTTGACTGAGGAAAATCCCATTCAGTGATTAAGGTTAGGTAAGAAACAAGGCTAAGAATGGCCTCTTTTACCTTAGTAAAAAAATCAGTCTGGTAAGGGAAGACTCTCAGCATTTTTCCATTGATCCTGGATAAAAAATGGGGGGAGGTGGGGAGAAGGGGGAGATCATCATTGCTGTCCCCTGGAATTTGAAAGACTTTCATTTGGAGGAGAAAGTTGACTTTTTTATCCCAGTTCCAGACAGAATTAAGAGCAGAATTGAAGAAGCAGACAGGCATATTTCAGCAGAGTATACAGAAACATTCCTAAGTATCAGAGCTATACAAAAGTGGAATGTGCTGCTCTGAGAGCCAGTCAATTCTGTCTCTGAAATTCCTCATGAAGGAACTAGATGACCACTTGTTGGGAGGGTTGTAGAGGGGAGTTTGGTTTTGATGCAGACTAGTGCATCCTTTGTATTCACTTGAAACTCAATTCAATCCAAAGAACATTTTGTCAGCATTTTCCAGCTAGTAAATAACTACTAATGAAAAAAGTCCCTGGATCTGATGGATTTAAAAGTACATTCTATCAAACATTTAGCCAATTAATACCTATGTTAGAACAGATTTTTTTCAACCACTGAAAAAGTGGTGCTTGACTAAATTCTTTTAGGTTGTTTGGTCCAGCCCTGTCTGTGATTGCACTGGTGTCAAGGGAACTTCAGTGAGGAAATTCTCCCTCCTACTACAGATAAGCTGCTATTTTCTGCAAGTCATAGTGTTAGAGAGATGCCTGGGACCTTAAGAGATGAGGTGGCTGGTATAGGACCACACAGTCAGTGTGTGGCAGAGATAAAACTGAAAAGTGGTTCTTCCTGATTCCAAGAGTGGCTTTCCATTTGCTATGTTTTGCTACTTCCCTATGAAACTCCTCTTATGAGACAAGCAGAAGAGACCTGATACTCAAAACATAGAGGGATAAAGTAGAGAAAGAAAGCTAGAGACCAATTTTCCTAGTGACTATTGATGCAAATTTTAAAAATAAAATCTTAGCAAAGAAAGTACAGCAATAAGACCAAAAAAGTATTCATAATGGCCAAGTTGCATTTTTAGGAGGTAAAGATGGTTCAAGATGAAGAAAACAATTAGTATCATTATAGTTATATCAATAGATGCAAAGGGGGCCTTTGACAAAGTAAAAATATAGATTTCTACTTAAAACTCTAAAAATCATTGGCTTGGAGGAGTGCTCCTTTAATATGATCAAAAGCTCAGATCTAAAGTCAAGGACAACAGGAAAACTGTGGAAACTTTGCAAATAAATACAGGAGGAAAGCAAGGATATCCCCCTGAGATCATTGTAAAAATGCTAATTATGGCAAGAAGACAAGAGAGATAAATCAAAGTTATAAACATTGGCATAGAGAAGACAAAATTATCCCTATTTGCAGATGACGAGATAGTTTACTTAGAAAATGAGATAATCAGCAAAAAAACTAATTGAAATTATAAATTACTTTAATAAAGTAGCAGAATATAAAATAAATCCACAAAACTATTCAGCATTTCTATGCAGTAGTAATAAAAACTAGGAGAAATGACAGAAGTAGCAATTCCATTCAAAATAATAATGCATATATTATTTGATATTTTAACTTACCAAACCATACTCAGGCCTTACAAACTACAAATGCTCTTTATAGAAATAAAGGAAGACTTAAACAAAGGGGAAAATATTCATTGCTCCATCAGGATTGGGCAGTACCATGATAAAAAGAATAATGAACCTACCTAAAACAACTTACTGATTGAGTGCTATTCTGATCAAAGTAACCTTGGTTACTTTATGGAATGACACAAAATAATAACCAAATCAGTAGGATAGGGGGGAAAATTATCTAAAATCTTAAGAGAAATGATGAAAAAAATACAGAAATAAAGGGGATCTACCATTACCAAATCTTAAATTACATTGTAAATCAGTAATCATTAAAATGTTTTGGTGCTGTTTTAAAAAAAATCATAGAAAAGTAGATTAATGAAATATACTGGATAAGCAAGAAATTGGAAAACAGCTTGCATTGAAAAAGTGCTTTAAGCTTTATAAAGCCCTTTGTAAGTATCATCTCATTTTATCATCACATCAACCCTGGGAGGTAGGTGTTATTGTCGCCCCAGTTATAGAGATGTGGAAACTGAGTCAGGTAGTGGTTAAGTGACTTGCCTAGAGTCAAACAGCTAGTAAATGTCTGAGGCCCAGACTTGAAAGTAGATCTTCCTAACTTCCAGGTCTAGCACTCTATTCTCTGCATCACCCAACTACATCAGGGTGTCAAATTAAACAAAGAACACAAACTACTGGATGAGCGACTGAAGGAACCTCTGGGGAAACTGAAAAGTAATTCATCAGAAAAGAGATTTAGACAGATATTTTACACTGTATACCATAATAAGTTTGGGTAAGACATCAAAATGTAAAAAGTCACATCATTTTTTATTTAATCGGAGATCAACACGAAGTGTTTTTCAGGATTATGACTGAGAGGAGAATTCATACTCAAAGGATAGACAATATTGTTGGGGCAGCTAAGTGGTACTGGATAGAGCACCAGTGTGGGATTCAGGAGGACCTGAGTCCAAATCTCACCTCAAACACTTGACACTCACTAGCTGTGTGACCTTGGGCAAGTCACTAAACCCCAACTGCCTGATCCTGGGTCATCTCCAATCATCCTGATGAATATCTGGATTCAGATGGCTCTGAAGGAGAAGTGAGGCTGGTGACCTGCACAGCCCTCCCTCACTCAAAAAACAAAGTCAAGTGCAATTCACGTCATTACTTCTCTGATGGCATGGTCTTCTCAGCAATGACACACACAGACAATATTTTTAATGATAGATAAATTTGAGTATATACAAGTAAAAATCTTTCTAATGACTGATATTAATGTACTTAGAATAAGATTAAAGTTTTAAATAGGAAAAATCTGCATCAAATACCTTTTAAGAAAATTTTATATAAATATGAGTCAACTCCATATGTATTTATTAAGTGCCTACTATATGAAAGCTGGAAGAGACCTCACTAATAATTATATCTAGTTCAGTTCCCTTTAAGGAAACTAAAGGTCAGAGAGAGAAACTCAGTGTATACCCAAGATCACACAGCTAGTAACCATCTGGGATGGAATTCAAACTCAGGTCTTCCAAGAGATTATTCTGAGATTTGGGACCAGAGTGAAAGGAATATGTTTGTGCCCTCAACAGACATAAGGAATTCAGCAGCAGGGGCATGTCTATGAGGGAAGATGATGACTTGCATTTGAAAAATCTTCATTTGGAGGTGTAGGGAGTATATTTATGTGGAGATGTGTGGAAGGCAATTGGAGGTAAAGAACTGAGGTGTGTATGTTCGTCTTTTGTTGCCGAAAAACACCATGCCATCAGAGAAATAATGACATGACTTGCACTTGACTTTGTTTTTGAGTGAGGGAGGGCTGTGCAGATCACCAGCCTCACTTCTCCTTCAGGGAGATCTGAATCCAGCGACCAGATATTTATCAGGATGATTGGAGATGACCCAGGATGAGGCAATTGGGGTTAAGTGACTTGCCCAAGGTCACACAGCTAGTGAGTGTCAAGAGTCTGAGGGGAGATTTGAACTCAGGTCCTCCTGACTCCTGCACAGGTGCTCTATCCACTACACCACCTAATTGCCAAGTAAAGAAATAGAGACCAAGAGAAAGATGGAGGTTTAGGAGACCTCCTAAGAGAACTGTTTTTTTTTTTTTGAACCTATGGAGCTGATGAAGAGGGAGATTATAGGGAGAGAAGGAAAAAAAGGACCAGGATACAGACTGAGAGGATACCCCTACATGGTAACCAGGAAAGGTAAATGAACCAGCAAAGGAGATGAATAAGGGTTAAATTCCATGTCTATTGAGGAAATCTTCAGCAGCTCTGGATTCAAGGCTGGTCCTTGGAAAGCTGCATTTCTTATACTTCTTCTCCCTCCTCCACCTTGTCTTGGCTCCCCAGAGGAGCCTGGGCTCCCTGAAAACCAGAGCTGAACCTTGCTAGGGTAGAAACAGCCCCTGCTGTGTCCATGACATCAGCACAGAGCTCAGAACAGCAGAACCTGAAAACAAGGCAAAACTCAGCTTTCTTCTACAGGCAGCGCTAATTTGCTATTATAGGTGGCTGACTAATTAGGAGTAGGATTTAATGAATTAATTGATTTAACCACATTTACTGAGTGACATTAAAAAGCAAAGAGAGGGAGGGGGCAGAGACAGCAGGACAAAAACAAAGCCTGTACCAGATTTTAGGAAAGCTGCCAAAGCAGAGCAATTCAAAGAATTGTGACAGGATGAATGATAACCAAATTCTGTGCTGGGCAGACCTAGATCCTGGCACTGCTTCTGCCCTCTGAACTGGCAATCTGAGAAACATATTGACTAGTCAGACAAAGATACATAAAAGTAAGGGCTTGGGAATCCTAGAATCCTCTGCCTGGCAGGGAGCAGGAGGGGTCATAAGACAAAGGAAATGAGCTTTTAGATAATGCCTACTATGTTCCAGGCACTGTGCCAAACATTTCCTTTTTATACAAATATTATTCTGCTGAACTGTCACAATAGCCCTGGGAGATAGATGCTATTATTTCCCCCCTTTTACAGTTGAAAAAAACTGAGGCAGGCAGAGGTTAAGGGACTTGGCCAGGGTCACACATCTAGTAAGTGCCTGAGATTGAAATGGAACTCAAATTTTTCCTAACTCCAGGCCACTGAGCCACCAACTGCTTCTCATCACATGATCCAATCCCCTTCCTCTAGGCAGGTGAATGAAATTTCAGCCAAGATAGAGGCTCTCCTATTCCTTATTTCTCCAGAAGTAGAGAGATTCAAAGTCTTTCCTTGTTTCAATTCAGAGCAAGAAAAATGTTTAAAAATCACTGCTGCTGGCTGTCAAGACATAATTCCTTATGTCTAAATCTATGTAGTCCACTTTAATTTAGGTCATTTTCCCCTCTTGAGTTTTCCATGTACATAAAGAGCAACTGCTCAGAAAAACCTTTAAAACCCTGCCCCTTGACCCTTCTCTGTGCTGGACAACACCTATTCCTTTAGCGTTTTGTCCTAAGACCTATGTTGTTGCTGTTGTGTTGTGGTGGTGCTGGTTGAGTAGTTTCAATTGTGTCTGACTCTTCTTGACCCCATTTGGGGTTTTTTGGAGGAGATACTGTAGTGGTTTACCATATTTCCTCCTCCAGCTCATTTTACAGATGAGAAAACTGAGGCCAACAGGGTGAAGTGACTTGCCCAGGATCACAAAGCTAGTAGGTGTCTGAGGCCACATTTGAACTCAGGCCTATTTTGCATGTTTTTCGTTTTTATTATTGCAACCATTCCTTGAGCCCTTAGAAAATAGAATGCCAGAACCAGGAGGGATAATCTAGTCCAGGGGTTAGTATACCATGGCCTATGTTCTACCCACTGCCTATCATTGTATTGTCCCAAGGCTAAGAATGGTTTTAAATAATCATCATTAATTTTTAAAAGTAAATTTAAAAAATAATTCTAAAATGAACTTTCTTTGTATTGTATTTGGGCTGTTAGTGCAATCCTCTCATTTTACAGAGGGAAAAAACCGAAGCCAAGAGGAAGAAAATGACTTACCCAAGGTCACACAGCTAATTAGTTGCCAGATACAGGACTCAAAGCCAGGTCTTTGGACTCCTAGCCCACCACTCTTTCTACTGCCTGACTCTCTACTGTCTTCTCTAAAAAGTAAAACCCAATACTAGCTACCCACCATGATCCCACACAGATTCTCTTCACTGAAAATAGAAAAGTAGAATGAAGGAATCTTCTCTCATTCCTTATAGGTCTCACTCTTAGACTCCCAGTATTACAGTGGCTCCTTTAACCACAATACAATTTTGCTTCTTTCTATTTGGCTTGTGGTTGACCATGACCCCCAGGTCATTTTGTTGGTTTAGTTCATCTATCTTCATTCTGTCTTTGCGGTTTTCTTTGCTGGCCCCATTCCCTCCTGAATATCTCAATGTCTGCTTCTACCACAAGTCTAGCAGGTTCTGAGCTTCTCATATCTTAGCCTGTCAAAAAACCGAAGTGCTCTATACTCTTCCAAGTTTCTATTTTGACTGCAAGGCTGAAGCAGTTGATGGTGCAGGGGATTAAAGCATGGGACCTGGGATCTGAGTTCAAATTAAGCCTTTAAACCAGCTGTGTGACCCAGGGCAAGTCACCAACAAAAAAAAACCAAACAAACCAAAACCTTTGTCTGCCTCAGTTCCCTCGATTGTAAAATGAGAGTGATAATAACACCTATCCCTCATGATTGTTGTGAGGATAAAGTGAGATATTTATAAAATAGCTAGCGAAATGTCTGGCACATTATAGGCACTATATAAATGCTCATTTCCTCCCCTTCCATGCAATGGGTTTCCAATAGAGTCTAATTCCTTCAGAAGCTAACAGGCACTTTGAACACAAGCCAAATTTCCAGGAGCATTATTTCAAGCACTTTGATCTGGCAGTTCTCTCCTCAGATCAGTTTGTGAAATGCCCATTCAGGTTCGAGCTTTTTCCAGTTCCATACTTGTCCTGTTTCTTCATGTAGGTATCTATGCAATGGGTTTCCAATAGAGTCTAATTCCTAATTTCTTCATGTAGGTATCTATGCAATGGGTTTCCAATAGAGTCTAATTCCTTCAGAAGCTAACAGGCACTTTGAACACAAGCCAAATTTCCAGGAGCATTATTTCAAGCACTTTGATCTGGCAGTTCTCTCCTCAGATCAGTTTGTGAAATGCCCATTCAGGTTCGAGCTTTTTCCAGTTCCATACTTGTCCTGTTTCTTCATGTAGGTATCTCTGAACAGCCTTGCTAAGATTCAGAAGGAGGGGCGTTGCTGTAGTTAGAATCCAAGAACACAGAATGTACGATGTCAGCTGGAAGGGACCTTAGAACATGGAATGTCAGTTTTGGAAGGGACCTTAGACCCTAGAACAAAGGAGGAGTTAGAAGCAAGTCACCGTGGAAAAAAATCATGACATGCCAGAGCTGGAAGAGACCTTAACCTATATGTAGCATGAGTTAAATCATCATACATAGGACCACAGAAAAACTACCCCAGGCACTCAAAACTATAGTTCATGAGCCCCCATCAATAGATTTACGCTTACCAGCTAGCCAGAAGACATTCATTCAAAGCAAAATATATTTAATCATGCAGCAAGGAAAGTAAAATGATGAGAAAATATCCCTCCATATACACATGGAGTACAATCTCCCACAGGTTACCACACCATCTGTGGATGGAGTCCATTGCAAATTCTTGTCACATAATTTCAACTGGATCCTCATTTCAACAAAGCAATTCTTTTACATTTCCCTAATGGACTTGCTATCCCATTAATGACAGTGGCTGTTTCAAACCTTTTTGTCCTTCTTCAAACCTCCCATGGCCACTCCCCTCCACATTCTCAGCTGAGAATCACACCTGATACTTTGCCCAAAATATTGAGGCCAATAGTGAAAAGTCCATCTTTCTATTTTCCTTCTATCCTTCCATGCCTCAGATGTATTCCTTCACGATCTCCACCTTCACTCCTATCTCACATGAAGAGATAGCCCCTCTCTTTGCCAAGGCAAAGCTCTCTAAATGCACCCTTAATCCCAGTCCTTTCTTTCTGCTCCAACAGATTGCTTCCACTATCTTCTCCACTCTTTCTAGTCTTTGATCTGTCCTTATCTACTGGCTACTTCCCTGAGGAGTATATCCATGTCCACCTCATCCATAAAAATTTCACTTGATCAGACCATCTCTGCTGGCTACCATCCTATATCTCTGTTCTCCTTCTTGGTTAAAATCCTTGAGAAATCCATCGATAATGGATTCATCCACTTTTCCTCTCACTCTCTTCTGAACTCTCTATATTCTGGCTTCTAACATCATCATTTAACCCAAACTGCTATCGCCAGAGTTACCAATGATCCCTTAACTGCCCAAGTCAATGGCCTCTCCTCAATTCTCATCCATCTTGACCTCTCTGGAGTCTCTAACACTGTCAATCACCTTCTTCTCCTTGATAACTCCAGATTTTCACAATGCTGCTCTTCTATTTATTTCACTGTTCCTTGACTGAATCTTTATCCAGGTCATGCTTGCTAACCATGGGTGCTCCACCCCAAGATTGCCCTGGCCCTCTTCTCTTCTCCCTCACTTGGCGATCTTTGATGGTTTCACTTAATCTGTCTCTCTCTGATTCCCAGATCTATATAGACATCCCTCGTGGCTCCCCTAAGGTCCAGTGCCATATCATCAAATGCCTTTTATTTTTAAATTTGTATTATATTTATTTAATGTTTATATATATATATATATTTATACGTTAAATATATTTTGCATATATTTATAAATATATATTATTTATATTTTTAATTTAATTTATTTTTAATCATGTCTCCCATAGTATCTCAACATGTCCAAGCAGAATTCACTACCTTTTCTCCAACACCCTCCCAACTTGCCCATCACTGCCCACCCCCCCAAAGTATATACAATCTGCTGCCACATCTTGCCATTTCAACATTCATAACATCTCTCTTATACACCCTGTCCTCTCTCCTCACACAGCCACCCCCCAGGGGGCAGGCTCTCATATCCTATTGGCCCAACTAGTGCAATAGGCTAGTGTCTCCCTGCCATAAGTCTCTCCGGTTCATTCTCCACTCAGCTGCCAAAGTAACTTTGCTAAAGCACCTCCTACTTGATAAATGCCAACAGCTCCCTACTACCTCTAAGATCAAACAGAAAATCCTCTGCTATGTGAAGCCTTTCATAAGGGGAGGGAGGGGGGGATAAGCATTTCTATAGCACTTACTATGTGCCAGGCACCATGCTAGGCATTTTTTGCTTTTTGGAGGGGGAAGGCAAGACAATTAGGGTTAAGTGACTTGCTGAAGGTCACACATCTAGTAAGTGCAAATGTCTGAGGCTGGATTTGAACTCAGGTCCTCCTGACTCCAGGGCTGGTGCTCTATTCACTGCACCACCTAACTACTCCTGTTTTTTACAAATATTATCTTGCCTGATCTTTACAACATCCCTGAGAGGTAGGTGCTATTGTTATCCCCATTTTAAAGATGAGAAAGCTGAAGCAAACAAGGTGAAGGGACTTGCCCAGGGTCATACAGCTACTAAGTATCTGAGACCACATTTGAACTCAGGTCTTCCTGACTCCAGGCCCAGAGTTCTATCCAATGCTGCAAAACCTGGTCCCTTCCTGCCTTCCTAGTCTTCTTCCACTTTACTCCACCTCCATACACCCTATGCTCTGGCAACACTGGCCTCCTCACACATGACACCACCTCCACTCATTTGTTCAGGCTGTCCCCAGTGCCTTGGCATGCTTTCTTTCCTCACCTCCTTGCTTTCTGGGTTTTTTTCCAAGACTTAGTTCAAATCCTACCATTTGCAGGAGGTCTTTTCCATCTCCCTTTCCCCCAGTTCTTTTGTTGCGATATACATACATATATACATACGTATGTATATGTGTGTGTATGAAGAGAGGGAGAAAGTGATAGATATAAAAAGAGGGATAGAGATATACAGAAAGATAAATAGAGATTTGGAGATATGGAGACAGAGAAAGAGAGATAAAGAGAGAGAGAGAGAGAAAGAGAGAGAGAGAAATAGAGAGATATGGAGATAAAGAGAGAGACAGAGAGATTATGCATGTACATTGTTGTTTAGAATGTGAGCTCCTTGAAATCAGGGACTACCCTGCTCCCTGCCCCGACCATGTAAACCATGTAAAACCAAATGTGCACAGATGAAGGCCAACCAGACAGAGCTATACGTGTGCTAGGTTAATTCATACCTCTGATGGTGCAGCACTGCTGGTACCCTCTCATGATGTCATCACACCATTCCATCCTGGGTTTCATGTGTCTCCTCTCTGTTCGGTTCATTGTCTCTGGCCAGGTGTCTCATCTCTCTTCTTAGCCACGTTGTCTCCGCTGGGCTCTTTGTTGCTGAGTTTGCCTCTGTTATCATCTACTTGACTTCAGATCTCCTAGGCCACCTACTGGCTCTTAGCACCCCCCCCCCAGTAAGGTATAGCACCTAGAAAAGTGCTCCCTGACTAGGGCAGGGTATGAACCACCACACCTAGCCAGGCAGTTAAAAAAAGGCAACTGAAATTCTCCAGATTAGGGCAAAATCTGTCCCTGTGTCTGAGGCTGATATGAAGTCCATGGTCCCAAACAACCACCTGACTTAAAAATTCCTTGTAGTTCCTATTTTATCCCTGATTGGGATAAATCTTGAGTCACCCAAATCCATCCTCCAGACCCTATTTCTTCTCTATTAGAACCAAAACACAAAAACTGGGTGGAAGCTGGGGTACCTCAACCACCAAGATCCTCTTCAATTAGTATGTAAATGCGACTGAGGAAGTCAGCAGGCCCCACATTCCTGCTTTTATTATGCATATGTACCAGCTTTAAGAGGCTTGCTCCTTTGTGCTGAGTACCAGGCTGGTCTCTTTATAAATAGAACACAGAAATCCAGGGCTTAGAGACCATTTCTCTAAACCATTGTATACCATTGTATACAGGAAGACATAGGAGGTAGCCAAGCTGATATTCCAACTTGTTAGATATCATCAGATCCAGGATCCTTCTTGCCATATCTAGGATCATTCAATGATAGTGGATTTCTCCTAGAGAGAATCCTCAATGTCCATGTTCATGCTATTCTGATAGTACTTTTTGTTCATCCCACTCGCTGAGGGCTCATTCTATACTATGGGGAATGATGAGTTGTCTATCTCAGTCCAAATGTCTTTCCTATCTCCTGACCCTGGCCTAGGGAGACTCTTGGTTCCCCCCCAGCTAGTCTTGCACAATATCTTAGTCAGCTTTAAGAGTGTTGTTATGAAGGGTGATTTTTAATGCTGGGCATGGTTGCTTGTTCCACCAATGGAGAAATTTAATAAAGGCTACTTGACAAGGGATCGAGTGATGATGATGATAATGATAATAGTTGGTGAAGGGCTTGCTGCAGGATTTGGGAACTATCTTATATAATCATTAGAATAATAGAACATAATAGGGCATGAAGTGTTATAGCAGTAAGGACTTCAAAACTTTAGAGAGCTAGGAGAGAAGGCAATTGGCCTTTCAGACACATTTCATCACCCACTGTCTATATGGCCTCAGGAAAGGTCCATAAAGGACTCTGTGACCCTCAGTTTCACCATTGGGAAAAGAGGAAAAATAATCTCTGTAGCACCTTCCTCCCAGGGTGGTTAAGATTCCAATGAAATAATGGTGTAGATAAGGAATTCTTACAACCTTAAAGGACTATAAGATCAATATCAACCATGGAATGTTCTCATGGGAGAAGGGGAAAGGGCCTTAAAACATGCACCACAGAAGGTCAGCCCTGGAATGAGTCTTAGGCTAGAGACCATGGAATGGATACTATGTGGTTTTCTAAAGTTGATACGTGGAGTCAGAGATCCATAAGTAAAGTTTAATGGCCTCCATTTCTATTTGAATTTGACACCCCTGCCTTAGAATACGGAATGGCAGAGCTAGTAAGTATGGTCTAAGTAAGGCCTTAGACCATAGAATGCCCAAGGTGGAAGACAACCTAAGAGTACAGAACATCCATTGTCAGATCTGGAACACCAAACATAGAACACTCAAGCTGGAAGAGAATGTAAGAATACAGAACATCCATTGTCAGTTCTGGAACACCAAACAGAATTCCCAAGCTGGAAGCCACCTTTAGAGATCATGTCATCAGAGAATCTGAGATCTCTAGCTGGAAAGGACCTCAGAAGCATCTAGTCCAATTCCCCTCAATTCATAGCTGAAGAAACTGAGGTCCAGGGAGGGAGAGTGACTTGCCCAAAGTCCTACATGTAGCAAGGGGCAGAAGTAGGCTTTGAACTCAGGTTCCTTAACTCCAAGAACCTCACTCTTTTCTCTGTGCCCCTCTGACTCCTTTTGTATTACTATCCCATTAAAGATTCTCTTGAGATATGGTGCTAAAGTCTTGAGGCTCTATCAGAAGTACATTGCTACCCTGTGGAGGATCTGCTTGAGAGAGAAAGGATCACTACGGCCTGGGGACTCAGTCAAGGGGACTTTAGCACCTTGGGGTAGGGAAGGCACGTTCCTCTAAGTTCTCCATTAGACAGGCTTAATGCTCTGTAGGCAGTTGGCACATGGGATCCTCGCCATGCTTAGGGATCATCATCGTCCCCAATTGTTTAAACATATTACTGTGGTCTGGGGTTCTGTCTTAGTGCCCTTAGTGCCCTTTTTGCCAAAGGGAGATATCTTTTAAAAAAAATTTTTTTCATTTATTTATTTATTTTAGTTATTCAAGTGAAGTCTTTTGAGGAAGTCAATGAGATAAAAACTATTTTCATAATAATACTACAGCATGTTATTTTCTATGTAGTAATTATCTTTTTTTTACTGTGTCTTTTCGTTTTTTATTATTAATTTATTTGTTTTCAGTGTTCTACAATCACTTCCAAATCTTAGATTTTTTTCCCCTCCCTCCCCTGCTTCCCCACTACCTCCCCACTCCCTCCCTGAGAGGGCATACAGTTTAAAGGGAGATATCTTTTGAGGATAGGGCATAATAGTGCCCCTGATGGTTCTTATAATGGCACACTAATTCCATTGGTAGGCAGTGGAAGGCTAACATTTGGAGTTTGGGGACCCAAATAGGGGAACATGAACATCACAGACTTTCAGAATTGAAGTGAATGGTCACCAGGTCCATCCCTTTCTCTGATTAATTAATCTTCTATTCAATAGCCCTGACAAGTAGCCTTCTAGCCTCTGATTGAATATCTTTAGTGACAAAAAAATCACTATCTCACAAGGTAACTTATTCTATTTTCAAATGAATAGTATGGCACACCTTTCTAAAGTGTTTTCCAATTCCCAAAGTACATCCACATCAATTTTCTCCTTTGATCTTCAAAACAAACCTATGAGATGGAGTGCATTATTCTCCTTGTATAAACAAAGATACAGAGACTCAAAAAGTCTGATAGAATGTCATCTCTTTCTAGGCAGGGACTGTTTCATTCTTGTCTTCGCAGTCCCGTAATTTTGCATAGTGTCTGCCATTCTGTAGATACTTTAGAAATTCTTGATTGATTATGACTTGCCTTCTCGTTGGAGGTGAGTCGAGTGGGAGGAAAGGAGAGAAGTTTGAACTCAAAGTTTTAAAAAAACCAATGTTAAAATTTGTTTTTGCATGCAACTGGGAAATAAGATATACAGGAAATGTGGTATAGAAATCTATCTTGGTCTACAAGAAAATAGAGGAGATGGGGATAAGAGAAGGGAGGGCATATTGGAGGAATGGGCAATCAGAATTCATACTGTCTTAGGGTGCACAGAGGGAAGAGATGGGGAGAAAATTTGGAACTCAAAATGTAGTGGAAATGAATGTTGAAAACTTAAAAATAAATAAATTTTTTTAAAAAAGAATTTTTGATTGATAGATCAAGGAAATTTGACCAAGATCAAGCTAATCCTTGAATCTGTCTATTGTTCACTTCAAGTTCACCATTCTAGAGTTGAATCTGTGTCCCTATAGCTTTCCCGCATTATTCCTGGTTCTGTTTCTCTGCAATCAAGTGAAAGCCCTTCAAAGATTTGAAAATTATTCTCATTTTCTCCTTGCCTCTCTCCCCCACCCCCACCAAAATCTCTCCTCCAGGCTACCCATGCCCGGTTCCTTCAGTTGATCCCCATGTGACATGGCTTAGAGTTCCCTCCCTCTTCTGACTCTCCTTTTCTGCATAGGCTGGATCCAGCATGTCAATTTCCTTTTCAATATGGAACCTCTGGAGCAATGCTCCAGATACAGTCTGACCAAGGTAAGAGATAACAGGAGCATCACCCTCTAGCCCTGGACACTATCCCTCTTACTGGAGTGTGAGATCACATTGGCTGTTTGGGTTGCCACTCCACATACTGGATATATCAAACTTTCAGTCTATTAAGACCCTGAGGCTTTTCTAACATGAGGAGTTATTAAGCAGCATGCCCCCCCCATGGACATTATACAATTGATTTTCTATACCTAAGAGCAAGACTTTACATTGATTCCTATTTCATTTAATCTTATTAGATTCTTCCCAGTATTCCAGCCCATGGAGATCTCTTTGAATATTGATTTTTCCGCTCAACATATTAGTTCCCCCTCCAAAGCTTCATGTGAAATAAAAATGTGATGAAAATGGCATCCATGTTCCCCCCTTCTTCAATGTTAAAAGCATAGAATACACTAGAGCATTGTAGCATCCCACTAGAGACACCTAGGTTAGCGCGCACACACACACACACACACACACACACACACACACACACACACACAGCAGTTACCCTGACTTGATTCACTAACAAGCAAGGGATATCCTGCATTTCTATCATCTGCCAGACCAAAGTATAGATCAAGCAGGGCTCCCCAAATCATCTTCTCAAAAATCCCATTGCATTCATATTATAAAGATTGTATTTATCCTTTGTTCTTGAAGATGATGACAGGACTTGCAGTTGACTCAGATTAGAGTGAGGGAGGGCTAATTATAAAGATAATCACTGGTGAAAGACTTAGCTACTCTGATCAAGACAATGATCCAAGATAATTCCAAAGGACTCATGCTGAAAGATGCCATCTACCTCAGACACAGAAATGATGCAGAATGAAGCATACCTTTTTTTTAAACTTTCTCCATTTTTATTGTTTTCTTTTGTGTTTTCTCTTGCAACATGGCTAATGTGGAAATGTTTTGCATCATTTCACATGTATAATTGATATCAAATTGCTTGCCTTCTCAAAGAGCAAAAGGGAGGGGGAGGATTTGGAATTCATTTTTTTTTAAATGAGTGTTAAAAATGTTACATGTAATTGGAAACTATTTAATGAAATCAATGAAAAGAACTTAAAGAAAATCTCAATGCATTCTGGAGTCATGTACATTACATTGTACATATACATGTATATTACATATACCGAATTCACTCCATGTCTGTTTTCACCAATTTGACAGTCTATGATGGAGACAGGCAGGAATCTAACACAGGAAACAGTCTCAACTATATAGAGTACCACCTCTATATAGGTAATATTTCTATTCTTTATCACGGACCACCCACCCGATGTGTCACTGACATCTGATTTTAGTCTCCCAACTAAGTGGAGAAATATGTCCAGTTAGCATAATATAGAACCTAATGATCAAAACCTTTTGAGATCTCTATCCAGAACTCAGATCATAAAGTTCACAAGATGATCTGCCTTTAGAACTCCTCCACAAAGTGGAGGATCATCCTCATAGTGATGGTGGCAAGATGACCCTGGGTTCTCAAAGGGCTGAGCAGTAGCATATAAATTTTGGCAGGTTTTACCCAACAAAAAAAGCCACTGAGAACAGGCCAAAGAATAACCTGCTTTCCAAGTATCAGCCTAGATAAATCCAGATACGTTCATTACCAGTGGACTGGCCACTTGATGACAAAGTCTAGGGTCATTGCTACCTGTGCAACTAGGAAAAATACAAAATGTCCCTCAGTCCTAGCTGGGTCTCTTCCCCTTCTGCAGTTACAACAACAGAGTGGCAGAAAAGGCAATCAAGGCAGAGGGCAAAAATCACATTATTTTGAGGTTGTTTATAAATTTTAAGTGAGCCTTTGGCCCACAAAAACCAAGCAGACCCTGTTGGAGAAACTGAGTCAGGAGAGTTTTGCCATTTTTCACTCTGAAATAAACCAGTAGTTAACATACTGCAGGTAAATCAAAAAATGACTCACACACTCTCCTTGGATAGGAAAATTAAAGGGCTTGGCAGAATTGGTTTTCTCGTGCGTATAAAAGCAGCACGAAACCTAATTTCATGGGATGCTTGGTCATCTTGCATTGTAGTGCTTATGATAAGTATTGTAAAAAGACCGCCATGAAGATAATTGTAGCTTATGCATCAATGTTGTACCAATGTTGCAGGGAATGAGGAGGTGGAAAAATTCTATACAGAATTCATTAAGAACACTCCAAATTAAAACAACAAATACTTTAGTGCTTGCTCACTTGGATAAAAAGGGCAAGGGAAGAAAATAAAATACGTAGGAAAACACGGTTCTGGAACAAGGAATGGGAGAAGCTAAAGGCTTCCATGTATATGTCAGGAATACTTACTTTGAGAAAATACAAGCTCAGGAGGCCCTGGACATGATCAGCCCCCAAAAACATCACGAAAAATGAAATCGATTATATGTTAACAGACAAGCAATGACTCATTACTGATGTGGTGGTCATTCCTGATTCAGCTGTCTCTGTACAAACCAGCAACTTGTTAGGGAAAAGGTCAACATTAATCTAAAAGTAGGAGAAAATAAAAATGAGAATAATGAAATAGCTAGCTTTTATATGATGCTTTCAGGCTAGCTAATCACTTTACATATGTCATCTCCCTGGGTCCTGGCATATAATAGAGCAACAACAACCTATCCTATTTATAGCCAAAAAAAGGAGTGGGGGTAATGTTGGGGAATGGATGGAGGAAAAGACATTAGCACCTATTAGAACAATTTCTGGGAAAAGTAACTGATGTAAATCTGTTGCCAAAATGAAATGACCAAAAGAGCCCAGAAGCCGCCTTAGCCAACAAATAGTTGATCTCCTTGCCAAATAGAAAGATATAACAGCCAAGTGTACTACGAGTTCAAATAGGAACTCCTTCACATAATCTTACAGGGGAAAAGGATGGAGGATTCTGAATAGTACTTTTTTATCCAAAAGCAAGCAACAGTGGAGGGAGAAGCAAATGGAAAGAAAGCTTGGTGGGAGACCTTACTGAGCAAAGTCACTGTGAGGGTATTTAAGAATGCAACTGGAAGAAAGACAGAAAAAGGAGGAATATCGGGAAAAATCTATAAAGATGTTTATAACAAACTTGCAAGGACATTGCATAGTCCTGGATTGAGGAAATGAAAAAGATACTGAAGAAAACAAAAAGGGAAAAAGCAGTAAGACGAATCCGAGCATACAAAAAAGAGATTAATTTCAAGGGTCTTGAGGAACCAGTTCTCAAGTTTTATGAAAGAGGAGAGGATTCAAAGAGTTTAGAACACATCTCAGATTATGAATATCCTGCCCCTCCCAAGAAAAAATGGTAACTGAGAGACCATCTCTAACTACTGCTCCATATGCCCTTTTTCTCATCTATACAAAATTGTTCTGAAAATGCACATCTCAAGGGTATGCTTGATGAAAAAATTAGAAGGAAACAAAAAGGTTTTGCTTTCCCAAGTGACATTCCACAGTGGACCACATCTTTATCATCACATAATCAAGTAAAAGATAAAGAAAAGACAAACACCCACTGTGTTGCTCATTGACTATTTAAAAAATCACTTCATTTGGCAGAGCAACATGCTACCTTAAAGGCCCTCCTCCATGCTGTCTCCCATGTGTATGCCCAAATCTCCTAGGATTCCTTGAAAGATGTAATAGCAGATATAACTTTGTTCAACAATCTTCTGATTATTAAAATTGTGTGAGGACAAAAACAAAGAAACAGATGGATCCTTGTCAAAGGTGTTTGCTGCAGTTGTGAAAGAGTCCACCTTAGAGTCAAAGTGGAAGAGGGATTTTCCATACATGAACTCCTCCAGATACTCATGTTTGTGGTTGACTTTGTACTCGTTGTGTCTTTGTAGAACAATTGTAGAGCCTTTTGGAAGAGATCTCTAATCACCTTAAAAATTTTGGTCTAACTGTCTACGCAGGAAAACCCAAGTAGTTGCCCACATCCTAGGCTAATCAGTTGGGTGAATAATGTATGGAGCCTGTTTATCAGTACATGTATGTCAGACAAATACCATTGAAGGGAATAGGAGGAGTACAGTGGGTTGGATTGCTGTGATCAATTACACAGTTCTTTTAATAAACTCAAATTTCCTCTTAAAACAAAAATTCATTTTTTTAAACAGTAATATTCTTCTGGTAAGGATGTATGAGTTCAAGTCAGAAGAATCAAAATAAAAGTTCATACCAAAGATCAGCCAAAGAGACATTGACAGTGGGTATGTGCAGACTATGACACATTACATTCAAGGAAATTACATAAAGACGCATGTGACAGATGCCATCAGTGTTCAATACAAGCCAGTCATGTAGCAAGAGCAAGGCATATTCCACCAGCATCTACACAACAGCAAGAGAATTTGAGGAAGGCCCCCCAGCATATTAATTGGAGCCCCTGTGGCAAATGTAGCAGACTTCATGGCCACACCATTGGCACAAAGCCTGGTACGTATTGGGCACTTGTAAAATGCTCATTCCCTTCTCTTCTTTCCCTCGTATTGCTAGCAGGTCTGTCCACCCTAACTAGAGGGCTCCTGACTTCTATACTCCCATCAGTCAATTCTCCAATTTCTCTGGAGAAACTCTGGCCTTCTTTCCTGGAAATAAAACCATTTTGCTATGGGAACTGCTTCAGATAACCAGATTCTCTCTACCACTCTCCTGCTCAGTACATTCCTTTCTCAAAATCACTAAATTTTAGAATTAGAAGAGACTGTAGTAGGTATCAACCTGCACCTGTAATAGGATTCCTTCTATTATATAGACATAGTCATCCGCCCTCTATCTAGAAGTCTCCAAGGGGGGAGGAGCTCACCCTCTCCCAGGACAGCCATTTCACCTGAGGGTGGTTCTAATTGTTCAAAAGTTTTCCTGACATTAAGCCTCAGTTGGTCTCTTTTCACTTCCACCCGTGGCTCTTGGGCCAACCCTCTTGGGATAAATGGAGTAAGTCTGGTCCACATGACAGCCTTTCAAATACCTGATAAAAGCTCTCATTTCTTTGGAGTCATCTCCAAACCAAACATCCTCGGTTCTTTAACCAAAAAACAAAAAAAAAATGAGCAAACAAAAGCAAATGGAATCTTGTCCTGCATCATGAGGGGCAGAGCTTCCAGGAATATGGAGGTGAGAGTCCCTCTGTATACTCGACCCTCCTTAGACTTCATCTGTTGTAATATACTCAGTTTTGAGGGTCACTGATCAGATTGAACTTGGGAAACTAGAGATCTGGAACCATATGACATGGACTCAAAGCCTTTCGCCATCCAAGTTGCCCTCCTCTGCACAATCTCTGGTTTGGCAATGGTCCTACCTAAGAGAAGCCCTAGATCTCTGGCTTACCAAGGTCCACCTGGTCTTTGGAACTCAGCACTGAGAACACTACTCCAGAGGACGTCTAATTGGAACAGAGTATCACCTACACATTTCTAGAGGCTCTGCTCCTAAAAAAATGCAGTCCATGATCCTACTCAGTTTTTTAACTGCCTCATCACCCTGAGGTCCCCTCTTGAGCTTGTAGTCCACTAAAGCCCTCAGATCTTTTTAAGACGAACTTCTGTCTAACCATGCCTCCTTTGTCTTGTACTTGTGACATTGATCTCTTTTCCGCCAAGTGTAAGACTTTATATTCCTCCTTTTTCAGATTCATCTTCTTGGATTCAGCCCAATTACTAATTTTGGCCTCTTAAGATCTTGTTGGATCCTGACCCTATCATCCATTGTGTTTTACGACTTTACCAGTTTTGCATCATCTGCAAGTTTAACGAGCATATCATCAATGCCATCTATGCCTTTCTCCAAGTCAGTGATGAAAAAAACTTTAAACAATAGAAACCCCAGAACATTTGGGCCCCTTCCCTGGAGACACCCAGCCAAGTCACCGCTGAACTCTTCACAACTCCTCTTTGAGGTCACCCATCCAACTAGTTTGGAATAGGGGTAGAGAACCTGTGGACTCAAGATCATATGTGGCCCTCTGGGTCCTCAGGTGTGGCCCTTTGACTGAATCCAAACTTCACAGAACAAATTTTTTTATTACAAGGCCACATTATAGGGGGCCACATGTGGCCTCAAGGGTGCAGGTTCCCCACTCTGATCTAACCCATGTCTATTCATTGTCTCCACAAGAATAGTGTGAGAGACTTTATCAAAGGCTTTGCTAAAAACTAGATAAACCATAGCTACCATGCTCATGTCAAGCTACCAGGTTCGCAGCCCTGTCAAAAAAGCAAATAAAATTTTCCAGCATAACAAAAGCTTGACAAAGCCATACTGGCACATTGTGATCACCATTTCACTTGGTAGATGTTCACCAATCATCACTTTAATGATCTGCTCTAGAATTTTCCTAGGAATTGGAGTCAACTCCCTGCCTTATAGTTTGTATACTCTGTTCTCTTCACCTCGCCCTTTTTAAATCAGGGTGATGTTTTCTCTTCTCCCATCTTGTGCCAATTCTCCCATTTCTGCAATCTCTCAAAGATCAACGACATCCCATCTCCCATTCCTTTCAGTATCTAAGGATATAATTCATTTGGGGCAAGGGGATTTGAAGTTATCAAGGACAGCCAGAGGCTTCTTACCTTCTCTTTCTGTAGCTCAGGTACCAGTTCCCTCTTAGTCATGTGTATCCTGGTCTTCATATGTCAAAGGTCTTTCTCATTGGCAGAGAAATGAGAAGCAAACAGTGATAAATGAACAGGTCTGCTTTCTCTCTGATATCAGTTATCGTAGCCCCTTACTCCAAGCATCCACCTTTCTTTGATCCACCGTTTTTCTCCCAACACAGCTTCCCACGACAACAGCAGCAGCTTTTTGTGGTCATTAGCTTCCCTCACCAGCTCCAATTCATTCTGAACTTAAGCCCTCCCACTTCTGTTTTTCACAGGATCATGGTACGCTTGCTTATTCATCCTCTGTTACCTGTCCTTGCTTCCATCTTCTGTACAGTTCTTTTTAAAATCTAAGCTGATTGGTCAGTTTGCAGTACATCCACACTGGTCTCCTGATACATTTTTCCTCTTCATTGAAATTATTTACGTCTATGCCTTTAGAATTTCAGTCTTGAGCACTTCCCATCCCTCTTGAGACTTCTCCTATAGAATTTTGTCATGTCTATTCTCTCACTAAACCTTTTGAAATCTGCTTTTTCCAAATGCAGAATGCATGTTAGCCTGTGTCTGGGCTCCCTCCTCTCTGTCACAGCTTCAGTCAATAAACATCTATAAAGTACCTACTACTTGTCAGAGCACTCTTGGGTGAAGAGAGAGGAAGAGGGAGGTACATTTGATTGGCTGGATGCTACCTCATTAACTTGGAGTTTGCTAGCTAGATTTCTTTCTCAAAGGCCAAACCTTAAACCCATTTCCCTCTGGAGCTCATAGATTGGACAATAGTTCCCTGCCCTCCTAGCACAGAGCTAATGTAGATAGTACAGCAACCCTGAGGGTCTTCCCTCTCTCAGTTTGGTTTTTTTTATTAAAGGAGCCATCCCTTGACTCACTTCTTAAAGAGGCCTGTTCACCTGAAAAGGTCTTAGCCTAAAAGGACCAGGGTCTCCCATGGCATCCTGGGCCATCTCCAGTTGTCCTGATGAATATCTGGTCACTGGACCCAGATGACTCAAGAGAGAAAAGTGAGGCTGGTGGTCTTGTGCAGCCCTCACTCACTCAAATCCAAGTTAACTGCAAGTCATATCCTTCCCTAGGTTATGATCATTTTGTCCCAGCATCCAGTTCCTCCCCAATCCAGAACAGAATGTCCCCTTAGAGTTTCCTCCACATTTTCCAGGATGACATTATCTTTGAGGCAAGTCAAGAAGTTATTAGCAGCTCTGTTTTTGACAAAGAGAAAGAGAGAGTTCCAGCAGATTTCCAGATATTTGAAGTCTTCCATTCCTATACACTTCTATACAGGCCTTGTGGTCTGTTTCCCAAACTCATCTATTTCCTCTCTCTACCCATGTGGCCTGTGGTATTCTAAAGTCATCATACTCACCCCATCCCAGTGACAATGAATCCCGGCTGAGATTTAAACTCCATTCTGTTTCCCCCACAACAGCTCCCTTACTTCTATGCCCCTCAATTGAACTCACTCTAAAGCTACCGATTTTTTCACTGTTCTCTCTGGAATGCCTGCTCCAATAGTAACAAACTTGTTTTCTTCTTAAATCTTTCCTTTCCTGCTCCTTCCGTCATCTGATTCTCACTGAGACCTGGATCCCTCCTGATGATACAGCTTCCTTGGTCATCCTTTCCAATGCTAGTTGCACTTCCACTCACTCCCCCTGACTCTCTAGTTGAAGTGGGGTAAATAGCCCTTGTTCTCTATGGTCATATCCAAGCTACCCCTCTATTACCATCACCCAGAGACTTCTCTTCCTTTGAGTTTCATTCCATCAAGTGCAAGTCATGTCATTGTTTCTCTGATGTCACGGTCCTCTTCAAAAACAAAGGATGAACACAACCTGTGAGTAGACTGAGCTGCCTTAATGGGGACCCAGATAGTTGTGCAACTCTTTCCCTTCCCCTTTCTGTCCCTTTCCTTCTTTTCCCTTTCCTTTCCTTTCCTTTCCTTTCCTTTCCTTTCCTTTCCTTTCCTTTCCTTTCCTTTCCTTTCCTTTCCTTTCCTTTCCTTTCCTTTCCTTTCCTTTCTTTTCCTTCCCCTCTCTTCCCTCCCCTCCCTCCTCTTCCCTCTCTCTCCATTATAAACTTACGTTATTCAATACCAACTGGGCCCTGACTGTGGGAAGGCAATCATTTTTTTGCCTCCTCAAATGACTTGCTATCCCGTTTTCCATAATGGCTTTTCCCAACTTTTTCATGTGTTCTCAGACTTCCTATGGCTCCTGCTCCTCCCACCCACTCAGCTGGGAACTTTGCCTTATATTTCACTGAAAAAAATGAGTCCATTCACTGAGAGTTCCTCCTTTTTTCTCCCTCTCAATTCCTCTTATATTATCCAGATACCTTCTGCCACTATTTCTTCCATTACTCCTATCTCACATGCAAAAAATGACCCTTATCCCTGCCAAAGCAAACCCTTCTGGATGTCCAAGTGACCCCATTCCATCCCATCTTATCTAGAAGATTGCCCCATTATCCTCACCCTCTTAGTTACTTTCAATCTTTCTACTGATGACCTTCAAACATGTCTCTCCTAGCCTCTAAAACCCTCATTTGCTCCTTCCATCCCTGCTAGCTATTGTCCCATTTCTCTCCTCCCTTTTGTTGCTAAAGTCCTTGAGAAGGCCATCTACAATTCATGCCTTCACTTTTCTTCTCTTGCTCTCTTGTTAATTCTCTATAGTCTGACTTCTGACATCATCTGACTCCAAACTGCTCTTTCCAAAGCTACTGATGATCCCCTAATCACCAAATTCAATAGCCTTTCTCAATCTTCACCCTTCTTGACCTATCTGCTACCTTCAATGCTGTCAATTAGCCTCTTTTTCTTAACATTCTTTTTTCCTTTGGGTTTCTGTGACACTCATTTTTACCATAGTTCTCCTTCTACCTTATGTGACCACCCCTCAATCTCCTTTGATGAATTTAGATCTCACTCCCTAACCATGAATGTCCCGTAGGGCTCCATCCTGACCCTCTTCCCTTCCCCTTCCATAATATTTCATTTGGTAATCTCATCAACTTCCATGGATTCAATGCTCATCTCTCTGATGATGATACTCAAATGTATGTGTGCATACACACATACATACACATTTGAATATATACATATATATATATATATATCCAGCTCTAACCTTTCTGCTGAACTCTAGTCTTACATTTTTAACTATTAGCTGTTTTGAACTGTATGTCCTATAGATATCTTAAACTCAAGATGAACAAAACTCATGATCTTTCCCCTCAAAACCTGCCCTCTCCCAAACTTCCCTATTATTTTCAAGGGTACCGCCATATTCCCTCTCAACTAGATTTGGAACCTAAGTGTCATCCTCAACTCCTCACTATCTCAAATCCTCCTTATCCAATGTTTTTCTAAAGTCCAACCATTTTACCCTTACAGCATCTCTGGCATATGCCCCCTTCTCTCCTCTGACACTGCCCTCATGGCAGGCCCTCATCATCTCACCCCTGGACTATTACAGTAGCTGCTGGTAGGGCTGCCTCCCACAAGGTTCTCCCCATACCAGTCCATTTTCCACTCAGTGATCTTCCTCAACTGTAGATCTAACCAAGTAACCACAAGTCAATATACTCCAGTGGCTTTGCCTTCAGGATCAACTACAAACCACTGTATTTGGCAAAGTTCAAATCCTTTCACAATCTCCTCCTCCACCACCTGTTCAGTCTTCTTACTTCTTACACATATGCATCAGATTCTGTTTAATCAGTGACGCTGACCTCTTGGCTCTTCCTCACATGTTCATTTCTTGACTCCTCTACCTTCTGTGTTCCTTGATTTCCTTCAAACCCTAACTAAAATCCCCTCCCTTAATGCTAATTTCTCTTCTCTTTATCTTGCTTGTGCATAGCTTGCATGTTGTGCATGTTGCCTCTCCCATTAGATTATGAGCTCTTTGACAGCTTCTTGGGTCTTTTATCTTGTTTTCACCAGCATTTAGCACAATGCCTGCTGTCTTTATAAATGCTTGTTGACTGACTATTAACTCTAATTACAAAATCCATTCTGTTTCTCCCCACCCCTCCCTCCTTGATCTTCACCTGAAAGCTCTCCACCATGGATTTCCTCACACTTTCTTAAGCTGATGCTGCCCATCCCCTTTACCTTTTGTGGTGGAATAGACATGGGTACCCTGGATTATCTCTTCTTGACATTAATAACTCTATTTAAAAAAAAATCTCAATTTCAGTGCCAACAGGCAGTCACATCTAAACCCTTTGTTTTGCCTTCCTTTTACATCAGATCTTGGCCAATGACAACCAAAAGACAGAGTCCACTCTATTTCCTATTCCCTAGTCCAATGGCAGACTAGTAACTTAAGAAATCTCTGTCCCCTCCCCTGGAATACAAACAACTCCAAAGGCCAGTGTTTCGTCAGCTGTGAACGCAACATTACTGTCTTTCCTGTACTCTTTAAGTACCTATGGGAAGTAGATCATATTCAGAAACCTCCTTGCTCTATATAAATTTCCATTTTCTATGGTCCAACAGATGCTCTCCCTGCTTTCACTTATAACCATGACTGCATTACAATTATGAAACTTCTTATAGACTTGTACCCTCAGTCATAAGCATAGGATTTTCTTTCCATGACACTGTTTGTTTTGAATAAAGTATACCCATCCAGAGATATATTTCAGTCATTGGTCTCATCCTATCAAGTCTTGGGGATCATCTTGAGGTCAAATTTGCCTCCTTACATTAGGTTCCCTAGTTTCTCTTGATAAATATGGGCATTTGTGGGTAGGGGGTTTATTAATTATTCCTTTCTTGGATTTTATTTTCCATGAACTTCTGGTGGTCCTAAGTGCTATATATATTTGCTTTTCCCTAGAGAGAGAAGGTTTTTTTTTTCCTTTTAATTCTCAATGGATAGTTCGAGGGAGATACAGACATCTCCCTCTCCCCACCTTCCTTATCCCTTATCTCCCTTATCTCCGCACCCTCTTCTTCATCCCACTGCCCTACTTAGCCTCCTGGGAGATTTGCTTAACCTGTCACCCACTACTCCTAAGTCAATTAAGTGGAAGTTTAATGGGTGGGGAGAGAGGGGAATACTTTCCACTAGGGTCTCATTGATTCCTTGTACTTTTTTTTGGGAAAATCTGTGTTTCTCCTATTAATCTGTTGACCAAGGTAGAGGGCTTTTCTAAGGGCTGAAGCCTGAGTACAAAATGGCACTGGACAAAATACACTCAATTTCCCCCAATAAAGTTTATTAATTTTTAATTTAAAACATGCATATCCAGGGTATTCTCCAAAGTATCACAAATGTTACACTTCAAAAGTTACTCCAACAAACACAGATTACAATAATATTGAACAAATACATGGTTCATTCCCCTGCCATACCCTCAGAGGGGCTGGCTTGACAGATTTACCAACTAGGGGTTCATGAACTAGAATTTATTTTTGCCATGCAATACCCTCAAATAACAATTCCTCTCTGCCCGGTGGCTTAGGGCCAAGAAAACCACACATGTGGAGGCCAAGGATGGTAACATCCAAGATCTGAGGATATTGAATCCTCAAGTCCCAAATGCAGCCCTCACAAGGTCTGGCACAGTGCTTACAATCCTACCATTTGAGAGCCATCTTTGGGGATCTTGAAGACTTTGGAGTCTTCAAAGGTCCCCTGCAAAAAATGTTAACACTTTATATTAAATTACATTAACAATCTAAATTTCACATTAACAAATACTTTAACACTTTAGTAGCATAAACTAATTCTAAAGTTTTGAGGAGAGCCCTGGACAATATAGATAACATTAAGTAGTTTAAATAGGGAAACAAAGAAACCCAACCCCGTAAGGATAAGGGATATCACAGGAACTCAGGACAAGAGAGGAGGAGGTGGGAGCTAGAAAAGGGCATGGGATGTGAGTGAAGATACAACTTTGGCCAATTTCCTAATTCTGTCCCTGTGTTCTGATTCCAACCTCTGCTCATCTTCCAATGCTCCATTTCTTGGGAGCAGCTTTCTCTCCACTTGGGTCATCTGGTCAATTACCTAGATGAATTTGGGACCTCCACCAGTTGGTGACTTGAGAACAGGACTTTTGGCAAGATACTCCAAGATGCTAACTTCAAAATAATATTAATTTGCAAATGGTTCAATTTGTGCCTTTCATGGTCCGAATTGTGCTGAAATTTGCCACTCAGGTTGTGCCTCTTTCTTGTCCAGCTGGGATAGCTCCATCATGGGAAATATCCAGCTTGGGTCTAATGTCTCGCTGCTCATCCCCGCCTGAACAGTGGCAATAAGGACCCAAGCCTTTCCATGTTATCGAGCCACAAGGCAGAAGTGAGGCTTCTACAGGCCAGGCTATTTACAGTCCAAAGGCTGGTGAGGCTTGGGCCTCATTCTGTGGCCATGATCCCCTTCCCAAATCTTTCTGCTCTGTCCTACATCTGCCTTCCAGAGAGTCTCTCTCTTTGCCTCACTGGGCTGGACATAGACGCCAGGATATCTGGCCATTCCTAACTCTCTCTCTTATGTCCAGCCACCTGCCACATCTTTCAGAAAAGCATATTCCACTCTGTCAACTACTGGACATTTAAGTGCCCAGGTCACTCCAAGTTAATCCCTCTCTGAACTTACAAATCCTACAGAGAATGGGGATACATCGCTTATTATGTGACACAACCATCCTCATTTCAATAGCACCTTGGGTTACATAATGTTGGATACCTATCTTCCCCTCATTTACCCCTCACGACAGTGAAGTGTAGAGAGGAGGGGGTCTTCTCCCCACTGGATAGGTAAGAAAGGGGAGCACCAAGGAGGAAAGTGACTTGGTCCAAGCACCAAATTAGTCTGTAGGCCAACTGAGAATCGATCCCAGGCCTTGGGAATTTCCACCTTGGTATTTTTCTGCTACATGCTAGCACCTAAGTCCAACTCCCATCTGGTCCTCTCCTTGGGAAGAGGATACCATCAACCTGGTAAGCAAGCTTCTTTTCTACAAGGCCATGTTTTGACCCAAACAGCCAGCTAGTACCATCTATGTCCAGGGAAGAGTTCTTTTGGGCCCAGTACAAAACGATGGCTTCCTTGAGCACCAGACTTCGACCAAATGACTTAAGCAACCTAAGTCATCCATATAGCACAGAAGTGAGGGCTATCCGTATTTCCTCTCTCTGTCTAGGGCCCAAATAATGGTTAAGACAGAACGAGGAAAGACGTGACTAGGTACTCCAATGTCACTCTTCCTGGGGTACTACTGCCTTAGTGGCTAGGTTCCATGCCACCCACCCAAGTTAGTCCCAGCTGCTGGCAAGAAGGCCTGGGAACGTTTCAGAGTGAGCTGCAGAAAGTAGAGGTCTTCTCTCTGGTACCTTCTTCCCCAACCTTTCCAGGAGAAAATGGACTCTTAAGTCCCCCCCCCGGTCCCTATCTGTTCTATCTTGGAATACATACTGAACATAAAAAGTCCCCATTAACTGTGAAGGAATGATCTAATTAAAGAGGGCTGAAATCTCAAGGAAATTGTTGCTCTTCTTATATCCCCCACATCAACATCCCAGTGAACAGGCCTGTCGATTGATGGTGCTCCAGGCTGGAGCAAAGAAACTAATGAGAGGAGGGCATTTCTTTTTCTAAAGGGGCCCTCAAGGTCCAAGGGGAAAATTGGTTATGGGAAATTGTCCTGGCCTAGAAACAGCTGTTTATCTTTCAGTTTTCTTCCTACATCAGTGCCACCTTCATCTAAGGCTAGTTTGCTAGAGCCCTAGCTCTTTCTAGAATCTGCCTCGAGGATACTCATAGGGTGCTCCTTCCTTCTCTCTCTCTCTCTCATCTACTTTTCAAGGTCAGAGAAACAGCCAAAGTTGTTCACATACTAAGTGGGGGACAGTTACTATTTGAGGGAGAGAGTTGTCTAATGAGGGCATGTGATTTGTGCATGCTTGAGGTTGGGAGGGGAGATACCGGGATGGGGGTGCTTGGAGGATCATGCAGGTAGCGGTATTTAATTGAGACTTGGGGTCTTAGATTTAACGCAAAATTGAGCTGATGAGTCCACAAAGTACAAGGATAAGAGAAATCCTCAATCCAGTGATGATGAGGGCTTCAGTGTCAGAGCCCAACATGACTGCATGTCCTGTGAAATGGTCACTGATCAGAAGATCTGTAGGGGTTAAAGGGGAAGAATAATGCATACTGAAGGCAGGAAAGGCAACAAAGAGACCTCACACCCTGGGGCAAAGAAGACCTGCTATACCTGCGGCATCACAGGATCATTCCCAGATTTTCTGGCAAGGGTCCCAGGCACCCATCCCCAGGGCTGGCTTGGAAGGGGAGACAACTTGAGAACATCTGAGTGTAGTGGGGGTGTGTGGGAGGGGGCTCCAAAGAGAGGGAATCCATGACATCTCTAGCTACTTGTTCAGGAACATCTCCCACTGGGTGTCACCTCAGGCTTGGGGTACTAAGTGAGGTACTAAGTGGGCCTAGGGAAGCTAAGGCTGTGGTGAACAGATCATGCAGGTTTGGGGGTCAGAGGGTTACTGGGATGCAAAGTAGTTCGGGAAGCAGGATGAGGCCTTGAAAAACATGTGGATCAACACCAGAAGAAGAAGACACACAAAAGAGAGGGTTCAAATACCCGGTGTCACTGCAAGGTATGAGTTCCAGGGTCCAGTTAAACAGTCTGCAGTAGGAAGATTCACAAGGGCTGAAGGGGGAAAACATGTAAGATATCAGCAATAAAGAGAAACTTTGACTTCAGATTCAAGCATCTGCCTCTGCCTCAGTTTCCTAATCTTTAAAATGGGAGAATTGGACTCAGTGACCTGGAGTATCATTTCTAGCTTTCTGTGACACAGTTGGGCTTGGAGGACAGGATAAACTGAGAGCACCTAGCTAGGAAGGGGAATGAAAAGAAGGCAGTCTGCATAAGAGCAAGCCTGTGTGTGGGGAGAGGGTGTGGTTAGGGTTAGAGTCACCCCACGATTCAGGTCAAGGATATCAGGGGAGAGGCTGAGATCAGGGAAACAAAACCTAGGGTTGAAGGTGAGGGGAAACTGAGGGTAAGGGGAAAATGGGGCAAGGGAGGACTGGGACAAGGGTGTACCAGGATGAGGGCAGACTGGGGTGTGGGCCAACTGGGGCAAGGGTAGACTGGGGGGAAGGCATTGTTGTAGAATGCAGGGAGAAAGCCACACACAGGAGCACGTGACCGCACACAAGGGCACATGCAAATACCGGATGGTAGCACAAGATGGGAAAATGTCAGTCCAGGAAAGCTCTTCAACATCAGGTCTGGTGATCAAAGAGCACAAGAAGGCAGGTGAGTTACAGTTGAGACCAAGACTCAGGAACCAGAAGATCGGTAGAAGCTACACAAAGCAAAGCAGGTAGAGGGGGCAAGTGTAAGGCCCCAGTGGGAAGGATATCTCCCACTTGACTCCACCCGCCCTGGGTCTGAAGGGGGCGGGGCAGGTAAGCACCTGGCTGGAGTAGAAAATGAAAAAGGTCTGAGAGAATGGTGAGTCTTGGTCATAGAAGTGGGGGAAGGAAGGGGAAGCAAGGTGCATAGAAGGGAACATATAGGTTAGAGTGGTACATCTCTCCCTTCTCATTCTTACTGGTAGGTAGCTGAGTGGAAAAGAGAGTCCTGGAGGATATCTGGTCTAGAGAGAGATCTGGGGGATCTCTGGTGGACTATAAGCCATGAGGGGCGCCTGCCATCCTGGTTCCCTCTCTGAGAGAGTGGCTGGCCAGCACCTGAGATTCCCAATCCCTGGCCTGAGGAACCCCTATAACCTGTCCCATCCTGTGGCCTAGACACCTGGACATATGCCCTGGCTGCCAAGGGGAGGATGTCTAACTCCAGAAGCTCTTCACCTCCTCTCTGCCCTACAGGTTGGCCATTGGCACTTGGGCCAAGCAGTGGACCTTCTGAGCTGGGAGCTACAGGATGGACTCTGATAGCACCAGCCAGGCCTCCTGGGAAATGATCAGGGCTGGAGGGTGCAATCAGGGAATTTGGGGGAGCTGATCTCAAAGCGGAACGTGTACCTGTGGTGACATCTGGCCCTCGGACACTAAAAGCCTGATGCTGTTCTCGAAATTCTCCAGCTCGCAATGCACGAACTGAGCGGGGCGCTGGCTGATCAGGGCAAACCATTGGCATGCAAAGGACACAGCATTCCTGGTGTTGGCGTCTGCACTGGCAATAACTGCCACATAGAAACTGAGGGGAAACGAAGAAACGACAGCCACCGCAGCGAGAACAAGGAGGAGCACCAGGGTCTTCCTGACGTTGGGGACCGGCGGGATGACGTCTTCTAGCTCGACAAACCGCATCTCTGCAGCAAGGATAAGCAACTGCACCCTGGTCATAATCAGGAATGCCTTGGTGGAAAGCAGCAGAGGGACCACGTAGTACACACTGGTAATCACGATTTTGATAAGCTTCATCACGAGCCAGTCGCTGTCTAGAATTTTGGGGAGCTGAGGCATCCAGAGGTTCTCCCTGGGAAATAACCAATGGGCTCTGGTCACCTGACAGTTGCTAATAGCTTCTCTTCCCCCCACCCCTTCCCAGAGCCACTAATGCCCTGGAGACTTGCCCTACCTTGGAACCAGCTGAATCTGGGTCTTGGCAGTCACTACCTGAGCAAGTTCCTCTGCCTCTGTGAACCTCAATTTCCTAATCTAGAAGATGCTGATACCCGCACCACCTACCTCAATGCAATCTTATTCAGTGAGTACCTATTATGTACCAGACACCAGACTAGCTGTCCAGGGACCTCGATTTGAGGCCCAGCCAAGCCATAGCTCTGTGAGAGTGAGTAAGATGTCTAATCTTCTGGGTCTGCTTTTCATCAGGAAAATGGAGATCTTCTATTGGCGTGCCCCACCTTATCCCCTAAGTCTTGTTTTCTTGGAGATAAACATTCTCGATTCCCTTCCCTATCCTCCTTGGAGTAGCCTCATCTAGTCTCTTCCCTTATGCTAGTTGCCCTCCCCTGAGCACTGGTCAGGTTTTCTCTATGCTTCCTAAATTGGGGAGTCTAGACCTGAGGCTAGCAATCTAGCTGGGGTATGCTCAATGCAGATAACAGCGTACCATTATCTCCCTAGTTCTGGCCCCAATACACTGGTACTGCTGTGAAAACTCAAGGAATTTGTTATTGGAACACATTATTTCACTTCTCCTTTGTTTGTCTCATCTTCAAACTGGGATGCTCAGCCCTTCCTCACCTCTCCTAATGCTTTTGTTTCTAGGATCCAATGTCATCCTAGATTGGGTGTAAAGGGTTTAGAAAGCAGCAAATATATAGAAACTCTTGGTCCCAGTTTGGAACCTGTTTCTCCAGGTGGCTCCAGAGGGCAGAAAAATCCTTCCAGCTAACTTAGGCATCTTCCTGTGCAGATTTCACCCCTTTCCCTCAATCCTCCTTTCCTCATGCAGTGGGCCTAGGACAGTGTTTCTCCCACCTCCAGCTCTCTCCTGTGAGCCAGCAGAAGCCCTCAGATCGTCCAGTTATTCCCAGTACCCAGCAAAGCAGTCTTCCTTGTTACACCCCAACTCTTTCATCACATTGGCAACATGAGTATATACACAAGTGTGGGGCAGGGGAACACTCACTCATCATGCTGTTTGCTCAGTAATTTGGTCAGCTTAGACAGCGGACGATGAGCAGTGTGGCCGTTATCATAATAGGGCCCTGCTAGCTTCTGTTCGGCCACAGAATAAACAAGAGAGGGGCCTGGGTTTATCAAGGGTATTCTTCCTTTCTCTCCGCACCCCACCCCATTCCTCACACCAGTTCTGTTGAAGGTGTGTACTCCTTCCCAGGAGGACTTGATCCTGCCCTCCTCCTCCCCAGCTCTCTGTGTTGACCCCCGGCTGTGAGTGAAGGAGGAGAAGAGGGGCGGGGTGCACCTGGAGTATCTGTCTTGAGAATGACTAGTACTCATACCTAGAAGTGATACATCATCTTTTACAGTAGTCCAAAGGCAAATATAGAAAGGATAAAGGCAAATTAATTGGGGATGGCTTTCCCACTGAGGTGTATGAGTATATAGTATAAGAGTACACAGAAGGCTAACACAACATGTACCCCCTCCTCCAACAGACATCTTTAGAATGTATTCATAACTGCAGCAGCCAGAACTCAGAACTGTAATTCCCACCCCCACCCCCAACATCCCCTTCCCCACCTCTCCTCAGAAAGCCATCAAGGCAGGAGTACAAATGTTACCTGAACCTCTTGTGCTGTCTCTAGTAGATGAAGGAATAAAATGGTCATTGGGCCTTACCTGGGAGGCACTAAGCTGCCCGTAGACCCCTGGCCCTACTTCTCATTCCCCTCCCCACTTAGCTTGCTGCAGAGGTCTGTTGTCTGGACAGGGGCATGGGGGGTGAGAGGAGGTGACTTTTCCTTTGGTAGCCTCAACTGAAGTACCCTGGAATGAAAATCCGCCAATGCCAATGACCCAGTAATGTCCCTTCTAACTCTGCCATCCTTGGATAATGAATTATGTGCCTAGTTTGGAGTAAGCATTGAATAATTGCTCACTCAATTGGATGAAGTCACAATGCATGCCTATAATTGGCAAACCTTTTCTATCTTCTTCACAGGAATCTTTGGTGACTGTGTAGGGTTCCATGTATATTAGAGCATTTGGAGTCCTAAGAAAGAAAGTGGAAAGAGGAGGAAGAAAAGTTGGAAGAGCTCCAGGGCTGCTGGAGGCTCTTTTACTTACTCGAGGCTGATCAGATACAAGTTCTGGTAGATGAATCGGGGAAAAGAAACAGCTATTGCCAAAGCCCAGATCGCTGCAACTCTCATCAGATGTTTGATCATCACAGTCCCCCAAGTCCAAGGGGGGAGAATAGGCTGAAAGGCAAATGCCCCCATGAGACTTGGCAAGGAGAAAGGCTGCCAGATGCCCTAATCACAGCCCACTTGCCCACAAGCACCAACCCCAAACTGCTGGCCCCACCTCAATTGGCCCAAGCTCAATGATGGTGTTGACCAACCCTTGGAAGCATCCCATTGTATCCCACCCCCCATCTTCACAGCTGGCTCCTAAATCCAATCTGGGACACATGGCAAAACTAGTCTCCTGGTACCTACTCTTCTTTGCCCTTTAAACCCAAAAGATACCACCCCACATACATACGTACTCCTAGATAAGCTCAGACCTACCTGGCGGAGGTCCAAGAGGGCGAAAGCCAACGTCATTGTTGCGGTGCTGAGGGAAAAATGAACGAGACGGAACAGGAAACACAAAATCCGGCCTATCACTGTCATCTTGTTGTTCTCTCGCACCTAATGGGGCAAACCAGTAAGTAGAGTCAGTAAGCACATGAGTGTAGAGAGGTTAACTGGGTTATTGGGTGAAGGGGCAGAGGTCTAGGGGGTTTTGGAGAGAGCTCAGGCCTCATATGCCACCTATTTCCTTCTTATTATTCTGCCCTGGAACCTCTTAGTATGAGAGGGAACTCTTCACACCATTCCCACACCACTCCTGGTGATAAGGATGATGGGAACAAAAATGTCTTTTCTATTTGTAAAACTGGAACAGAAAAGGCTTGAGAAAGTTGGGATTAAGGGATAAGGTTCTAGTCCTAACTCCCCCTAATATACTATGTGGCCTCAGACCTATCACTTAGCTTCTCTCTTAGCCTCACTTTCCTTATCTGCAAAAAAAGAAGAAGATTGGATGAAATAACCTCTGAGATTCCCTCTGGCTCTGAAGTTCTTGGTTCTACAATTCTGAGATCTCCCTGCTGAGTCATGGGTGGTAAGGGGGAAGAGGAGAAAGGGAAGGCTGCCCTCACCTGCTTCGGGACTACCTCACTTACCATGCTGAAAGGCATAGCGAGCAGGGACCATAATAGGTCTACGGGACCGATCTGGCGTATAAGCCTGTCGGCGGCGAGGCGAATGAGCGGATGTCGGATGAACATCTGGCACAGTTTGAGATTGCCGAACAGGGAGAAAGCAACAGCACAGGCGTAGGCAACCATGGTCACCATCCTCACTTTGGTTATCGGGACGCCCCACTTGGGCGGCTCCTTTGCTGAAGACTGCTCCCATGAGTAGCTGGAGTTGCTGCTATTGGATGAGAAGGTTGAGCGATGCCAAAGGACAGGGCCAAACCAGGTGAGAAGGTCCAGGCCGACAATACCTGGGGGATTTGTCTTGGGAAAACTTTCGTTCATTGCTGGGCCTTTGTGGTTGACTGGGGCCCAAGGGACGGAATGCCACCCAAGGTGGGCCAAATGTGCCTAGGAAAGAGGCCACTGTTTGCTCAGAGATCAGCAGTCCTGGACAAAGGACTTTGATAGATTTCTTTGCTAGGAACCGATCAAAGAGGGGGTCAGGTCACTGCTGGCCTTGGGGATCCAGAGGGAAAACTAGCTGGGGGAGGGGGAAGAGACAGAGGGAGAGAGAGAGAATGAGGAGGAAGAAGGATGGAGAAAGATAGGAGGGAGGAGAAGAGGAATGGAGAATGGGGAAGGGAAGGGGAAGGGAACTGGGGAAAGAGGGGAGAGAGGAGTGGGAGGGAGAGGAAGGGGAAAGAGGGCTGGGGAAATGAAGAGGGGAGAGGGAGGGAGGGAGGGGGAATAAAGGAGGAAGGGGGAGGAAGGAAAGGGAAGGGTAGGACGGATAGAGAGAGGGATAGGGAGAAGAAGAGAAGGGGAAGGGGGCTGAAGAAAGAGGGGAGGGAAGGGAAGGGAAGAGAGAAGGAAGAAGGCTAGGACAAAAGTGAAGAGAAGGAAGCAGGGGAGGGAGGGGGAGAAAGGGAGAGAGGAGGAGCAGGGGGGAGAGAGGGGGAGCAGGGAAGGGAGGGGGAGCAAGGGAGAGAGGAGAGCAGGAGAGGGAGAGGAGAAGGGGAGGGAGAGGAAGCAAGAGAGGAAGGGAAGAAGGGGAGGGAGGGGAGCAGAGGAGGGAAGAGGAGCAGGGAAGGGAGGGGGAGCAGGGGAGGGAGGGGAGCAGGGGAGGGAGGGGGAGTAGAGGAGGGAAGAGGAGCAGGGAAGGGAGGGGGAGCAGGGGAGGGAGGGGGAGCAGGGGAGGGAGGGGGAGCAGAGGAGGGAGGGGGAGCAGGGGAGGGAGGGGAGCAGGGGAGGGAGGGGGAGTAGAGGAGGGAAGAGGAGCAGGGAAGGGAGGGGGGAGCAGGGGAGGGAGGGGGAGCAGGGGAGGGAGGGAGCTGAGGTAGAGGACAAGGCCTGGAGAAGAGAAGGAGAGAGGAGGAGGGAGGAGGAAGAGAGCTGGGGAAATGCGTGGAAGAGAGCAGAGCTGGGGGAGCTGGGAGAAAAGGCCTTTTCAGTGACGCTTTTGAGTCCCTCTTTCCCTCCTCCTATGGGCGGGACTGGGGATCCCTTCTCAACTGCAGCTCCCCGCGCCCCACTCCCCTTGGGGCTAGGGTCTGTCTCCTACTGGGTATGTGAGCCCTGTCATTGCCATCTCATTTCTCAGGATAGCCTCCCAAATTCTAATCACTCCCCCTCCCTCCCAAAACAACAGCAAAAATCAGCAATTACCAGATTTGGTCATTCTTATTTTCCTTAAAGACAAACACATATGCATATGGGATGAATTCATTTGCCCCTTGTCTCAACCAGTCAAAAAGGATTATTCCTCAGCTAGTGTGAAAAATACCCCTGCAAGTCTTGTCTATACATTCCAGCCAAAACCAAAACCATTAGTATTTATGAATAATGCCACCAACCTGAAACACTGAAGTGGGAGGGTTTCTGACCCAACCTTTCCTGCCCTGCCTCTGCAGACCCTACAGAGACCAGGAGGTAACACTCTCACTCCTTACAGGTTCATAGCTGCTACTCCCCCAAACCTCCCCCTTCAGGTCCTGGCCAGCATTGCTCCCAGTCACCCCTCCCAAGAAGCCCGGGGTTCCTGCCAATCAGGAGACAGGTTTCAAATACCAGCTCTGACTTGCCTGTTCTTTGAACCTCAGCTTCTCCCCTCTGTAAAATGAAGGTGTCAGTCTAGTTGATTTCTAGGGTCCCTCTCTCAGCTCTGCCTGTCTATAGCCTCTCCCAGATGTGGCATTCTATGTTCCTGCCACCCCCCCATCCCCTGCTCTCACACCTGTGTTCTGAGATGCTTCCCCAGTTTAGTATTCTGTGATAAGGGAACATCAGACTGGGTTGAACAGGAATTGACTAGACCAAGAAACGCACTTGTTTTTGCATTGGGATTTCACCATAACAATCCTTGGACATCATCTTATTAATTTATAGGTGACTCTGATTTTATCATATTGGCATGCCTTAGACTGAATTCTGATCTCTGTCCTAAAAAGATATACCATAATTTTTGCAGGTGGTATGTGTGTGTATGTGTGTGTGTGTGTGTGTGTGTCTGCGTGTCTGAGAGAGAGACAGAAGGAGAAAATGAGAGAGAAAATGAGTGTTTGGGACAGGGAAAAGGGACCCCAAGGGTCCCCTGGACTACCTTTGAGGTGTTATGATGGGAGGGGACAGAAGGGGCAGAAAATAGAAAAACCAACATATAGAGACTGGCTCAAAGGCTAAAATTCCAACCGCAGGAGTTAACAGGAGATTTGGATCTACATGTAATTTATAGCACTAACCCCCTACCCCATACACATGCACATACTGGTTGAGTGGTCTCTGAGAATGAAAAGGACCCCAGATTTGAAAAGCAGATCCTTGGCCAAAGGAGCTAATTACCAAATAGTGGATGCCTCTGTGACTCTTTACTGTGCATTATCTAGGCCCAGGAGCTGGGAAGGGGCCTGGCCTGAGGATGCTGGGAGGGAAGGGTAAAAGGGGGGAATGAGGAAAAGGACATAAGATAAATATCACTGAAATGTCTCAGTTGGGATGAGAGAGTAAGGGAGAAAAAAGAGAAGGGAAAGAAAAAAAGGATTTATCCAACCTCTAGTAGGAGCCTGGCACTAGGCTAAGCATTTTTTACAAATTTGCTTGATTCTCACAACAACCCTTTGAGGTAGGTGATATTCCTCATTTTACAGTTGAGGAAACTGAGGCAGAGGAACTCAGGTGCCTGGAGCTCTCAGGAAGAAATTTTTTTAATATAAAAGACCTTGTCAAAAATCTCTACCACTAAAGAATACATTTCATGTATTCATAGTCAACAGCATCATTAGGAACATTCAATTCAACATTTAAGACCCACTGAAGTGCCTACTGTGTGCCCAGCCTTGTATTATTAATTACTCTGTATTCTCCTGGAGCCCACATCTTTGACATAGTTTAGAGTGAGACCCCCCCCCCTCCCCATGACCCACCTTACTCCCCTGCTTTATGCCTCCCCCCTTGGACCCCTGGCCCCGCCCCTTGTGGCAGCTACTGCCTCCTCCCCCAGGATTAGAGCACAATCTGCCTACCCAATAAATAGGTGGGAGAAAACAATGAATTCAGATTCACAGGATCAGAATTGACACCCTGAATCTGCCCTTCCCTCTCTGAGTGATGCTGGATTAGCTGCCCTCTGATTCTCAGTTTCCTTATCTGTAAAATGATAGGTCTCTGCCAATTCTACACAATTTTCAGTCATTTCCCTTCTCTTCTCTGGCCCTGCCTCAGCCACTGGAGATGTTATTGCCCCACCCAGGGGCCTGTCACCATTTTCCCATCATTAAAAAAGTGGGGGGCATCTAGGAGATTTCCAGATCTCTCAATCATCAACCAGGTTATAACGATCCAAACTGGACAAGAACTCCCCCCAGGGTGGCTATGCTCTGGGAAAAGCTTTGGGGATTGAATTCTAGAAGTAGAGGGGCCTTTTTTTTCCTGCCTATTGCTCTACAAAGAACCTTACCAAGCAAAACCCTAAACAACACACTTTCTCCCCATTTTGTCCCTGACTCATAAATGCTGGTCTGCCTTGTCTGTTGCTTCTCTGCCTCAGTTTCCCTATCTCTTGCCCATATATCCTCCCCTCATCAATGAGGGTAGCACTCTCAAACAGTGATTCCTAAGACCTTGCTGGTGAATGTGATTGGCCTCAGACGGTCAAAAGAGCATAAACAGGGTCCTCTAAGCTCTATTTGGAGTCAGAAATGGTGCTCAAATCCTGCCTTTGCCACTCCCTACTTAGGGGACTTGAAGCAAACAAGCCCCCTTTTCCCCATCTAAGGTTTGTTTCCCCCCTCTAAAATTAAGAAAATTGGCCTAAAAAATCCTTAAGGTCTTTTTCAGTTCTTAACCTGTGATTTTATGAAATGACTTTTTTCTGGCTAGATGGTACAGTGGGAAGAGCCCTGGACCTAAGGAATCAGGAGACCTGGGATCCAATACAGCTTATTTCGTAGCCATGGACACATCAACCTTAGGTATTAAAGGCCCAACTGTCAGCTTGTCAGGGGCTACTCCACCATAATAAAAATCCAAAGGCCAAAGCACCACTAAGACCACCAAGTCATATTTTTTTCTTTCCTCCTCCCCTTCTCCCTCCCTGCTCACTCCTACCCCTCCCTTCTCGCTCCTTCCCCCTCCCTTCTCTACTGATGATCATCTTACTAGACTTTTCTATCTCCTCTCCCCCCCCCCCCATTTCCCCACGCCCTGCTTTTAATGCTTGCATCTGAAACCTGTGGTTTGTGGTGGGGAAGGGGGAGTTCTGGAGCAAAGAAAAGGGAGGCCAGAGGGAGTGAAGACAAAACAATAAACACATCAAAAACATTTACATTGTATACATTATGCATATAAACATGTTTTTTTTTTAAATCTAGGAATCCACATAAACTTTCAAAACAGCCTGAGACAGCCTGTATGTAAATGCCACAGCAAAGGGGATTTCCCACTAAGATCTGAACCGGCGTAATCAAGGCTAGACACATTTAATTCTAGAAAAAGAGGAGAGGACAGGAAAAGAGAGGAGAGGAAAGGAAAAGAGAGGAGAGGAGAGGAAAAAAATAAGGGAGAGAAAAAGAGAGGAGAGGAAAAAGAGGGGGGAGAGGGAAAAAGAGGGGAGGAGAGGAAAAGAGAGGAAAAAAGAGGGGAGGAGAGGAAAAAAGAGGGAAGGAGAGGAAAAGAGAGGAGAGGAAAGGAAAAGAGGGAAGAGGAGAGGAAAAAAGAAGGGAGGAGAGGAAAAGAGAGGAGAGGAAAAAGAGGGGGGGAGAGGAAAAAAGAGGGGAGGAGAGGAAAAGAGAGGAAAAAAGAGGGGAGGAGAGGAAAAGAGAATAGAGGAGAGGAAAAAAGAGGAGAGGAAAAGAGAAGAGGAAAAAAAGAGGCGAGGAGAGGAAAAGAGAGAAGAGGAAAAGAGAAGACGACATCGCAGCCAAAGCAATTTTCTGATTCCCTCTCACCTCACGGCGTCTCCTTTCCTGTAAACTTTCCTGGAAGTCTCAAGCCCCCAGTGTATTATTTTTAATTTTAATTTCAATTTTTCTTCCCCCTCATTCTCTGTCTCCCTCGGTATGGATGCGGGATAAACAGCAGCCCTGAGCAAGCCGGCAAACGCTCAGCCCGGCTCGGGCAAGATCGCCGTGTCTATCTCGGCTCCTTCTCTAACCCAGACAGCGCGCGGGGGGGGGGGGGAGGGGGAAGGGAAAGGAGAGGGGAAGACGGCTAGGGAGGTGGGTCTGGGGGCTCTTCCTGTGCCTCGCTTCATCCCATTCGGACCATCCCGCTTATTCCCACTGATTTTAAAGCAATCATTTCCTATGGAAAATAGCTGGTGCGCACCTTACCTGCCGCCTGGATAAGCCGATTCGCAGTGAAGCCAGCCGCTGGGCTCCGTCTCCCGACGCGCACTGTGCACCCACCAGACTGTCGAGTTGTTCAGGACGTACCCTCTTGCTCTCCCTCCCTCCTCCCTTCCTCTCTCCCTCTCCGCCGCTCTCCCAGCTTCCCCTCCCTCGCCGACTGAGCCTGCCGCCCGCCAGTCCGCGCGTCCGCACACACCTCCCACCCACTCACCCGAGAGAGTGAGCCCGAGCCGCGGCGGCTAGGCAAGGCTAGGGCTAGGTAGGAAGCCGCCAGCCAGCCGTTACGGACCGGCGCCGGCTCTGCCGGTGCGCTCCCGAGACGGAGGAGCGTTGGACCGCCCGAATGGGGCCCGAAGCGGGCACGCGCAGCCCCGGCGAGGGGCGAAGGGCGCAGGACGGAGGACCCCGTGGGCTCGGCGATGGGGCAAGCGAGAGGCAGCCCTTCCTAGGCGCCCCCCTTGGCCCCCGGCCAACCCGGGGAGGGCGCTGCGGGGGACATGTAGCTTACCAACCTTGCGGAAGTTAGGGAGTAGGGGTCGGGCTGTCTCCGATCCTCTTCCACGGCGGGCGAGGGGGCTGGGGGGGCTCGATCCGAGTGGGCACACGCTCGGGCTCGGAGCGCAGGTAGTCCGGCGGCCACACGTGTGGAATGCGAGCGGAGTTCCAGTCAGTAGGGCCAATCAGAGAATGCAACAGGAGGAGCTAGGCTCCGGCTCTGTTTACAACTCTCATTCATAAGAAGCAAGCGGCTCCCGGTCCGGGCAGCTCCAATTTATTGGGTTCTGCCCTGGGCGGGGGAAGAGGGGCCGGATGGCAGCAGAGGCTGAGGATTGGCCCAAAGGCTGAGGGGAGCGAATGGGACCGGTCACCGCTGTTGCTGGGCGCTCCACCCACGCAATGCCATCTCACCAAGCTCTCGCTTTTCCCGGCTTCCCATCTTCGTGATGCCCTCCCCAAGCCCCAGAATGTTCAGCGAGATGAAGTTTCCTATTCTAATGTCCTGTGACATCTCCCTGCAGTATTTCTTTTTCCCTGCCGGAGGATTCAGGGAGCCCAAAGACAGGGGGCGCACAGACCCCCAGCTTCCTGAGTCGGGGGCGGGGGGACCGCGGAGAATGAGCGAGAAAGGATGGAAAGGGATTTTTTTCAAACGAAACGAGCAGTATGCAAATCCTTCTTTCCCCAAGCTAGGATCGTAGAATCCCGGGATTTACAGGTGGCAAGGGATTTTAGAGCCTCTGTTCCAACCCATTCATTTTACTGGGCAAGGAACTGAGGTCCAAAGACGGGAGGGGGCTTAGGTAAGGTCACATAGCTAGTAAGGTGCAGAGCCAGGACTGATTGGAGCCCAGATCCAGTCACACCAGAACCAGGGGGCCTCCCACTTCAATGGTAGGTAAGTCAATGTCTTTTCTGGGTTTTTTTTGTTTTTGTTTTTGTTTTTTTTTTGCTGTTGTTTTTTAATGAAATAAAATAAAATAACATGCTTCATAGCTGGGGCATTTTTACTGTGGACTGCAATTCTCAGAATTCCAATTCTAGCCCTGCCATATTTTTGCCGGTTTACTTCCCTTCCTGGGCCTCAGTTTCCTGCTCTGTAAAAATGAAAAGAATAGGCTAGGTAGTCCCTAAGGAGCTTTCTCCCTTGAAAAATCCTAGGATTCAATTCTCCTCAAGCCTCTGTTCATACTTTTTTTTTTAATTTTCAAATGGTGGTCATCCTTCCATCCTCACAGTGTAGCCTGTGATCACCTGTTACCTAGAAAATTACAATGTTGCCCCTGCTAGCTCTCCTGCTATAGTTGAAAGAGGGCAATATTCAGGGTCTGAGCTAAAATCTGCCCAGTCATATATTTGCTGTGTCACTCCTTTCTCTGGATCCTCTTTGGTAAAAAGGGAAGCTTAACTCTAAGGATCCAGCTCTAAGGATCCAGCTCTAAAAATCCTGAAATCCTATTCTCCTCAAGCCTCTGTTCACTCCCCCCCCCCCCATTTCCAGTGTTGTTTTCTTTTCTACCCACGAGGATCTGCCTCTAGAGCAAACTGTAAGCACCCATTTCCTGTTCTCTGCTATAGCCATATAAGATGTCCCTGCTACAGGTGGCCAGAGAACCAAGCCTGTAGCCAGAAGACCTTAATTCAAATCCAGTCACAGACACTAGCTTTGTGATTCTGGGTCACTTGCTTGCCTCAATTTCCTCCTCTGTAAAATAGGAATGATAATAACTGTTCCCCTATTGTGAGAATCAAATGAGATAATTGTAAAACTCTTAGAATGTCTGGCACAGAGTAGGCATTATATAAGTGTTAGCTATTATCATTACAGTAGATAGGCTTGTAATCAAAGTATCTGGGTTTGAATCCTTATTCCTTTTGTCATCTTGAACGAGATACTCAACCCTCTCTGGGTCTCGTTTCCTCCTCCATAAACTGAAGGAGCTGGGCTAGATAAGGGGTTTTGTGTCCTGAATTCCTTTCACAGGCTAGTGAAACCTATGAAATCATGTTGTCATTTTAATTCATAACTGAGGGAAATTATTAATTCAGTTAGAGGTTAGTGAAAATGGAGATGTTTTTCTCCCTTGCAAGTTCACAGAGCCCCTGAAATCAAGGTTATGTGGAGGCTAGTTTAAAAACCCCTGGATTAATTGCCTCAAAGATCTCTTCTAGCCTTAGCTCTTGCTTTGATTTTGCACACACAAACACACACACACACACACACATATATACCCATATACACAGAGACATACACACACACATATATATCCATATACACAGAGAGGCACACAGACTTACACATATAAGCATACATACACACACACACACACTGCAGTCCATGGATGATAGATTAATAGAAATACTGCTGTTTATGACTGTCTCTGTTAACTCCCTTTCTCATAAACTGAATGCTGCTATCTAAACACCTCCAATCTGGGCCCACCAAATCCTCGACGCCATCTATACCTGCCTTTATCATGCTGTGTTCTTTTACCTAGACTCTCCATACCAAATAAGAGGGCAGCATCAGAGGCTGTACCCTGGAACCAGAAGCCCTGGGTTCTAGTCCTGTTTATGCCGCTGACTGGCTTGATGACTTTAGGTAAGTCAGTTCCCTCTTCTGGGTGTCAGTTTCTCCATCTGACAAATGAGAGGATTAGACAAATTTATTGTTCAGATCCTTTCTAGCTCTAAATTTTCTGTGATTTCAGGACACTGAAGAGTGTCCCCAACACCCCAGGGATTCAAGACCCTGAGTTCCCTCCCTATCTAAACCTGGGGATTTTTAATTGACCAAATGATTCAGATATCTCTGAGCACTAGGAGGGTGATGCAATACCTTGTTGTGACCAGAAACTCTAGCCCAGGACCCTCAGAGCCACCTCAACAAGCCTTAATTAAGGACATACAGGCTGTTTAGAGGTGCTTAAGCTGACAGGCAATGATTAAGGGGCTCTTACCAGTTCCAGGCTCTGACCGCTTTCAACCAGTTTCTCTGAGGAAGGGGAATTTGCTCAGTTGGATGCTCAAAACCTAAAACTCCAAAACTAACTTCACCAATTCAAAACACATACACATGTGCATACACAAAGGCACACATACATACATACATGAACACAAGACACACAAGCACACATGCAAAGAAACACAGTCATGCACAAATAGATATGAAAACACAAAGACACAGTTATGTATTCAAAGACACAGACATACACAGTCACACACACAAATACACAAAATCCTATACAGTAACACACAAGCCCAAAGACACAGTCATACACAGTCACACATACAGACATGTGCAAATTCCACACTAACACACGCAGACACAAAATCTCACAAAATCCCATACAGTAACACACAAGCACAAAGAAACACAGTGATTCAGTCAGACACAGACACACAAAATCCCACACTAACACACAAGCACAAAGACACAGTCATACAGTCACACGCACAGGCACACACAATCCTATACACTAACACACAAGCACAAAGACACACAATCATACACAGTCACGAACACAGACATACACAATCCTATGCAGTAACACACAAGTACAAAGGCAGTCTTATGCAATCACACACAGACACAAAAAATCCCACACTAACACACAAACACAAAGACACACAGTCATGCATTCAAAGTCACACACAGTCATACACATAAAGACAAACGCAGCAATGTATAGGCACACACCCACACCAACAAGCACAGGAAAACCAGCTCTCTCTCTCTCTCTCTCTAAACTAACTAGACACTATAAATGGCAGTAGCTCTGTATTAATCAGCCAGGCTCAGAAAGCCTTTTTTTTCTCTCTCTCTCTCTGGCCTTTTATTTTGAATTAACAGGCTAGCAGAGATCCATTAGAGGCAGCTAGATGGCGTGGTACGTAGAACACATACCACATAGCCCACAGGATCCGTTATCAAATCCGGCATCCGTCACTTATTCTCTGACCCTGAACCAATCCAATTTGTCTCTGTCTGCCTCAGTTTCCTTAACTTCAAAATGGGGATAATACTAGGTTCCACATCTAGGGCTGTTGAGATAATAATTGTCAAATACTGAAAACAAGTGGCTGGGACTGAAGAGGTACTATATAAATACTAATTGTTACAACAATAACATATTGTTATTGCTCATCGTTTCTTCTTGTTATTTATGTGAAATTGGACAAGTTATTTCACTTGAATTCAAATTCAGACTCACATATTTCAGCTCAGGGACAGTCACTGTAAATGCGTATGTGCCTCAGTTTCCTCATCCATAAATTCTAGTACCTACCAACCAGGGGTGGTTGTAAAGATCAAACAGGACAGTACTGGAAAAGTGCTTAGCATAGTGCCTGGCACCTAGAAGGTTCAAATCCAGTGATAGTCATTTATTAGCTGTGTGACCCTGGGCTAGTCAACTCACCTCTGCCTGCCTCAGTTTCCTCAACAGTAAAACTGGAATAATACTAGTACTTGTCTGTCAGTTAGTTGTTATGTTAGTTGTTATTAAATTATAATAATAATTTTTTATTGTTATGGTTGAATTTTTACTCCTTGTTATATTTATGACTTTGGACAAATAATTTCACGTGGGTTCAAATCCAGTGATAGTCACTTACTAGCTGTGTGACCCTGGGCTAGTCAATTCACCTCTGCCTGCCTCAGTTTCCTCAACTGTAAAACTGGGATAATACTAGGAGTTGTCTCCCAGGCTTGTTGTGAGCACCAAAGGACATAATGTTTTTAAAATGCTTACCAGAGTGCCTGGCACTTAGTAGGTATTATATAAATTGTGGTTGTTATTAAATTGTACTAATAATTTTTTATTGTTATGGTTGAATTTTTATTCCTTGTTATATATTATGACTTTGGACAAACAATTTCACTTGGGTTCAAATCCAGTGATAGTCACTTACTTGCTGTGTGACCCTGGACTAGTTAATTCACCTCTGCCTGCCTCAGTTTCCTCAACTGTAAAATTGGAATAATACTAGGAGTTGTCTCCCAGGGTTGTTGTGAGCACCAAAGGACATAATGTTTTTAAAATGCTTACAAGAGTACCTGGCACTTAGTAGGTATTATATAAATTGTGGTTGTTATTAAATTGTACTAATAAGTTTTTATTATTTTTGTGGAATTTTTGCTCCTTCTTATCTTTATGACTTTGGATAAGTAATTTCACTTGAGTTCAAATCCAGTGATAGTCACTTATTAGCTGTGTGACCCTGGGCTAGTCAACTCACCTCTGCCTGCCTCAGTTTCCTTAACTGTAGAACTGGGATAATACTAGGAGTTGTCTCCCAGGGTTGTTGTGAGCAGCAAAGCACATAATGTTTTTAAAATGCATAGAAGAGGGCCTGGCACTTAATAGGTACTATATAAATGTTAGTTGTTATTAAATTATAATAATAACTTTTTATTATAATTACTGAATTTTTGCTCCTTCTTATCTTTATTACTTTGGACAAGTAATTCATTTGAGCTCAAATCCAGTGATAGTCACTTACTAGCTCTCTGACCCTGGGGTAGTCAATTCACCTCTGCCTGCCTCAGTTTCCTGAATTGTAAAACTTGGATAATACTAGTATTTGTCTCCCAGGGTTGTTGTGAGCACCAAAGGACATAATGTTTTTGAAATATTTAGAAGAGTGCCGGGCACATAGTAATTACTATATAAATAATAAATGTTATTAAATTGTAGTAATAATTTTTATTATTATTTTTGAATTTTGACTCCTTGTTATTTTTATAACTTTGAACAAGCAATTTCCTTGAGTTCAAATCCAGTGATAGTCACTTACTTTCTGTGTGACCCTGGACTAGTCAATTCACCTCTGCCTGCCTCAGTTTCCTCAACTGTAAAATTGGAATAATACTAGTACTTGTCTCCCAGGCTTGTTGTGAGCACCAAAGGACATAATGTTTTTAAAATGCTTACCAGAGTGCCTGGCACTTAGTAGGTATTATATAAATTGTGGTTGTTATTAAATTGTACTAATAAGTTTTTATTATTTTTTGTGGAATTTTTGCTCCTTCTTATCTTTATGACTTTGGATAAGTAATTTCACTTGAGTTCAAATCCAGTGATAGTCACTTACTTGCTGTGTGACCCTGGGCTAGTCAACTCACCTCTGCCTGCCTCAGTTTCCTCAACTGTAAAATTGGAATAATACTAGTACTTGTCTCCCAGGCTTGTTGTGAGCACCAAAGGACATAATGTTTTTAAAATGCTTACCAGAGTGCCTGGCACTTAGTAGGTATTATATAAATTGTGGTTGTTATTAAATTGTACTAATAAGTTTTTATTATTTTTGTGGAATTTTTGCTCCTTCTTATCTTTATGACTTTGGATAAGTAATTTCACTTGAGTTCAAATCCAGTGATAGTCACTTACTTGCTGTGTGACCCTGGGCTAGTCAACTCACCTCTGCCTGCCTCAGTTTCCTCAATTGTAAAACTGAAATAATACTAGTACTTGTCTGCCAGGGTTGTTGTTAGCAGGAAAGGACATAACATTTTAAAAATACTTAGAAGAATGCCTGGCACTTAGTAGGTACTGTATAAATATTGGTTATTATTAAATTATTATAATAATTTTTTATTATTTTTGAATTTTTCCTCCTTGTTATCTTTATGACTTTGGACAAGTAGTTTCACTTGAGTTCAAACCCAATGATAATCATTTATTAACTGTGTGACCCTGGGCTGGTCACTTTAACCGCTTTCTGCCTCAGTTTCCTCAACTGTAAAACTGAGATAATAGTAGTATTTTTCTCCCAGGGTTGTTGTGAGCAGCAGAGGACATAATGTTTTTAAAATACTTAGAAGAGTACCTGGCAATTAGTAGGTACTCTGTAAATGGTAGTTGTTATTAAATTATAATAACAATTTTTAATTATTATTTTTGAATTTTGACTCCTTTTTATTTTTATGACTTTGAACAAGTAATTTCACTTGAGTTCAAATCCAGTGATAGTCACTTACTTGCTGTGTGACCCTGGGCTAGTCACTTCACCTCTGCCTTCTTCCGTTTCCCCATCAGTAAAATGGGATTCTTATCTGTGCCTATCTCTCAGAGTTCTTATGAGGATCCAATGCAATAATATTTTTACAGTGCTTAGCACAGTTCCTGGCACTTAGTAGGTGCTGTGTAAATGTCAGTTACTCCTATACTTGTTGCTTTTTTTCATCTTCACTCTTTATTATATCTGTGACATTGAACAAGTGATTTGCCCTGAGCCCAAATCCAGTCACAGACACTTACTGACTGTGTGACCTTGGAGAAGTCACTGCACCTCTGTTGCCTCAGTTTCCTAGTCTGTAAAGTGGAATTCATTTCTCTACCTATTTCAGTGTTGTTGTGATGGCCAAGTGTGATGATATTTGTAAGGTGCTCAGAGCAATGTCTGTCACATAGTAGATGCTATATAAGTGTTAGTGATTATAATTAACTGTTTTTGATGTTGTTTTTAGTATGAAATCTTTGCTTCTTGCTCTCTACATGAGGTTGGACAAGTAATTTCACTCAAGTTCAAATCCAGCCTCAGACACTTACTAGCAGTCACTCACTTCACCTATGCCTGCCTCTGTTTCCTAGACTGTAAAATACAGTTAATATTAATATCTGTCTCCCTTGATTTTTGTGAGGATCAAATGAGATGCTATTTGTAAAGTGCTTAGAACAATGTCTGGCACTTAGTAGGTGCTGTATAAATGTTAACTATTCTTATTACCACAATTTATTATTATTCCTATCCTGTCTTTGCCCTTTGTTATCTTCGTGACGTTGAACAAGTAATTTTACTTGGGTTCAAATTCAGTCACAGTCACTTCCCAGCTGTTTGACCCTGGAGCAGTCACTTCACCCATGCCTGCCTCAGTTTCCTAGACTGTAAAAGACAGTTAATATTTTTGTGAGGATCAAATGTGATGGTATTTGTAAAGTGCTTAGAACAATGTCTGACACTTAGTAGGTGCTGTATAAATGTTAGCTGTTCTTATTACCACAATTTATTATTATTCCTGTCCTGTCTTTGCCCTTGGTTATCTGTGAACAGATAATTGAACAAGTAATTTTACTTGAGTTCACATTCAGTCACAGTCATTTCCTAGCTGTTTGACCCTGGAGCAGTCACTTCATCTCTGATTGCCTGAGTTTTCTCATCAGTAAAATGAAATTAATAGTGGTACCTATTTTAGAACAATGCTTACACTTAGTAGGTTCTTCATAACTATTAGTGATTTTTTTTACTCTTTTTATTATTGTTGTTTTTACCATCCAGTCTTTGCTCCTGGCCCCCTCCAGGAGGTTCAATAAATAATTTCCATTCATTTCAAATCCAGTCACAGACATTTATTAGCTGTGTGACCCTGGGCCAGTCACTTCACCTTCACCTGCCTCAGTTTCCTCATCTATAAAGCGAGATTCAGATCTATATCAATCTCTCAGGCTTGTTGTGAGGATCAAATGAGATATTTGTCAAGTGCTTAGAGGTATGTCTGGCACTTAGTAGGTGTTGTATGAATGTTGCTCATTCTTTTCTCTATAATTAATGTTGTTTTTACTCTCCAGTCTTTGGTACTTACTGTCTGTGTTAACTTGGACAAGTAGTTTCACTTCAATTCAAATCCAGCCATAGACACTTTCTAGCTGTGTGACTCTGGGTCACAAAACTTCACTTAGATCACTTCCCCTATGCCTACCTCAGTTTCCTAGACTATAAAACAGGGATAATATTAGTATCTGCTTCCCAAGGTTGTCTTGAGATAAATGAGTTAATATTTTATAAAATGCTTAGCAAAGTGAGCTTTGCTTTAGCCTGGAACTTAGTAGGTACCATATAAATATTAGTTACTATTCTTATTTTTATAATTTTTCTATCTTGGCTCCTTGTTATCTGTTTGAAGTTAGGCCAGCCTCAGATACCTAATAGCTGTGTGACCCTAGGCCAGTCAATTCATATTTATCTATCCATGTTTTCTCGATTGTAAAAAGGGGATAATACCTTGTATATACATACATATGATTCTGTATATTATGTTATATATAATTATGCATGTTATATATAATAATGTATAGTATATTATATTAATATATATTATACACATAATAATACCTGGATAATACCCAGGGATGTTGTGCAGATCAAATGAGATAATAATTGAAAAGCATTTAACATAGGTCCTGGCACAAAGTAGGTGCTATATAAATATTAGCTGCTATTATTATTTAAAAAAATATTATTGCTGTCCCATCTTTGCCCCTTGTTATCTGGATGATTTTGGATGAGTAGGTTCACTTGAGTTCAAAATCAATGTCAGATATATCCTAGTATCGTGGCCCTGGTACAGTCACTTCACATCTGTCTACCTCAGTTTTCTCATCTGTAAAATGGGGATAATAAGAGCATTACCTCGCAGCATTGTTGTGAAGATCAAATGTGAGACAATATTTGAAAAGTACACAGTGCTTCGAACATAGTAGGTGCTTTATCAATGTTACCTGTTATTATTCCAATGTTTTATTATCATTGTTTCAGCTTTGATTTTTATGGGTTGTTGAACAAGTTATTTCACTTGAATTGAAATCCAGCCTCAGACACTTATTGGTTGTGTGACCCTGAGTCAGTCTCTTTACTTCTGCTTGCCTCGGTCTCCTCATCCGTAAAATGGGGTTAATAGATGTACCCATCTCTCAAGATTGTTGTGAGGATCAAATGCAATGATATTAGTAAAGTGCTTAAAATGATGCCTGGCACTTAGTAGGTGCTGTTTAATTGTTAGCAATTTTGAATTATTATTCTTGTTAGTGTCCAATCTTTACTCTTTGGTGTCTCTGTGAGGTGGGATGAATAATTTCATTTGAGTTCAAATCCAGTCACAGGCACTTACTAGTTGTGTGACCCTGGGCCAGTCACTTCACCTCTGCCTACCTCAGTTCCTAATCTGTAAAACAGGATTCATATCTGTAACAATCTCTCAGGGTTGTTGTGAAAATCAAATGAGATGATATTTGTAAAGCATTTAGAACAATGTCTGGCACATAGTAGGTGCTATAAAATGTTAGCAATTTTTTTTACTGTTTTTGTTGTTGCTGTTGTCTGTAACATTCAGTTTTTCTTCTTGCTCTCAGTGTGAGGTTGGATGAGTGATTTTGAAAGTCTGAGTTCAAATCCAGTCACAGACACTTACTAGCTGTGTGACCCTGAGCCAGTCACTTTAACTTCTGTCTGCCTCAGTTTCCTCAACTGTAAAATAGGGATAATACTAGTACTTTTCTCTCAGGGTTGTTGTGAGCAGCAAAAAACATAATTTTTTTTTAATTCTTAAAAGAGTTCCTGGCACTTAGTAGGTACTACATAAATATTAGTTGTTATTAAATTATAGTAATAATTTCTATTATTATTGTCGAATTTTTGCTTCTTGTTGTCTTTACGACTTTGGAGAAGTAATTACACTTGAGTTCAAATCCAGGGACAATCACTTACTAGCTTTGTGATCCTAGGTTAGTCACTTCACCTCTGCCTGCCTTAGTTTCCACACAAAAAAATGGGATTCATATCTGTACCTATCTCTCAGAGTTATTGTGAGGATCAAATTAGATAATATTTGTAAGGTGCTAAGCACAGTTCCTGGCACTTAGTAGGTGCTGTGTAAATGTCAGTTACTCTTAAAGTTTTTACTGTTGTTTCATCCTTACTCTTTGCTATCTGTGTGACATTGGACAAGTGATTTCCCTTGAGCCCAAATGCAGTCACAGATACTTACTAGCTGTGTGACCCTGGGTCAGTCACTTCACCTTCGTCTGCCTCAGTTTCCTAGTCTGTAAAACAGGATTCATATCTGTACCTATCTCAGGGTTGTTGTGATGGTCAAGTGTGACGATATTTGTAAGATGCTCAGAGCAATGTCTGTCACATAGTAGGGCTACATAAGTGTTGTTAATGTTCTTAGTATGCAACCCTTGTTCTTGCTCTCTCTGTGAAGTTGGACAAGTAATTTCACTCAAGTTGAAATCCAGCCTCAGACACTTACTAGCAGTCAGTCACTTCACCTATGCCTGCCTCAGTTGCCTAGGCTGTAAAACACAGTTAATATTTCTGTGAAGATAAAATGAGATGTTATTTGTAAAGTACTTAGAACAATGTTTGGCACTTAGTAGGTGCTGTATAAATGTTAACTATTTTTGTTACCACAATTCATTGTTATTTTTGTCCTGTCTTTGCCCTTGGTTATCTTTGTGACGTTGAACAAGTAATTTTACTTGCATTCCAATCCAGTCACAATAATTTCACCTCTGCCTGCCTCAGTTTCTTTATTTGTATAATGGGATTAATGTCAGTACTTATCTCTCAGGGTTGTTGTGAGGATCAAATGAGTTAATATTTTTAAAGTGCTTCAAACAGTGTCTAGCACTTAGTAGGTGCTGTGTAAAAGTTAGCTAGTATTATTTTTTAAATAATAATTTATTGCTATTGCTTCTAGTATGCAATCTTTGCTTCCTTCTTTCTATATGAAGTTGCACAAGTAATTTCACTTGAGTTCAAATCCAGTCACAGACACTTACTAGCTGTGTGACTCTGGCCCAGTCACTTCACAGTTGACTGCTTCAGTTTCTTCATCTGTGTAATGGGATTAATATCAGTACTTATCTCTCTTGGTTGTTGTGAGGATCAAATGAGTTAATAGTTTTAAAGTGCTTCAAACAATGTTTGACACATAGTAGGTGTTATAGAAATGATAGCTCTTATTTTAATTCCTGTTTTTATTATCATTATTGTTGAACCATCTTTCCTCTCTTCTCTCTACATGAGTTCACATGAGTAATTTCACCTGAGTTCAAATCCAGTCACAGACTCTTTCTAGTAGTGTGTCCCTGGGCCAATCCTTTCATCTCTGTCTGCCTCAGTTTCCTCATCTGTAAAATGGGATTGCTGTTTGCACCTATCTCTCAGAGTTGTTGTGAGGGTCAAATGAAATGACATTGGTTAAATGCTTACAGCAACGTCTGGCACTTAGTAGGTGCTGTTTAAATATTAGCAATTATTATTACTGTTTTTATTACTGTTGTACTTTTTAGTTTTCAAACTTTAATCACTTCTCTTTTGCCTAGCTCAATTTCCTCATCTATTAAATAGAGATAATGTCAGTATCTCTCTCCCAGGGTTGTTTTGAGAATCACATTATTTGTAGAGTCCTTAGAACAGTCTCTGGCACATAGTAGGTGCTATGTGAATGTTAGCTACTGTTATTATTACTATTTTTTAATTATTATCTCATTATTCTTCTGTGATGTGACTTCAGATGAATAATTTCACTTGAATCCAAATTCAGTCACAGTCACTTACTAGCTGTGTGACCCTGGGCCAGTCACTTCATCTCTGCCTGCCTCACTTTCTTCATCTGTATAATGGGATTAATACCAGTACCTATCTCTCAGGGTTGATGTGAGGACCAAATGATTCAATATTTGTAACGTGCTTAGGACAATATCTGGCACTTAGTAGGTGCTGTCTAAATGTTAGCTGCTATTTTATTATTATCCTCATTATCATTATTATTCACCTATCTTTCCTCCTTCCTCTCTATGTGAGATTGACTTAGACATTTCACTTGAATTCAAAACCAGTCACAGACACTAGCTATGTGACCTTGGACCAGTCACTTCACATTTGCCTGCCTCACTTTCCCCATCAGTAAAATGGAATTCATATCTGTACCTATCTCTCAGGGTTGTTCTGAGGATCAAATGAATTAATATTTGTAAAGTGCTTAGAATAATGTCTGGCACTTAGTAGGCGCTGTATAAATGCTAGAAGTTATCACTACTTTTTAATTATTATTTTTTTCAGCATTCAATCTTTAACCACTTCACCTTTGTGTACCTCAGTTTCTTCATATGTAAAATGGAGATAATGTTAGTATCTGTCTCTCCAAGTTGTTTAAAGAATCACATGAGGCATTATTTGTTCCATCTTTATGCTTAGAACAAGGTCTGGCACATAGTAGGTTCTTTGTGATTATTAGCTATCATCATCTTCTTCACTATCATTATTATTACTGTCTTGATAAACATTGTCTCGTCTTTATTCCATGGTGTGACTTTGGATAAATAATTTCACTTGAATTCTAATTCAGTCACATACATTTACTAGCTGTGTGACCCTGGACCAGTCACTTTATTTCTGTCTGCCTCCGTTTCCCTATTGGTAAAATGAGATTCATATCAGCACTTATCTATTAGGGTTGTTGTGAGAATCAAATCAGATAACATTTGTAAAGTCCTTGGCACTCAGTAGGTGCTCTGTAAATGTCAGTTACTGTTATTATTATGGTGCAATCATTGCTGTTTGTTGCCTGTGTGACATTGGAAAAGTAACTTCATTGGAGTTCAAATCCAGCCTCAGACACTTACTAGCTGTGTGACCCTGGCCTAGTCACTTCACAGTTTCCTGCCTCAGTTTCCCTATCAGTAAAAAGGGATTCATATCTGTACCTATCTCTCAGAGTTGTTGTGAGGATCAAATGAATAAATATTTGTAATGCCTGGCACTTAGTAGGCTCTGTATAAATGCTAGACATGATTATTACTATTTGAATTGTTTTTTTAGTAATCCAATCTGGTCACTTCCCCTTTGCTTACCTCAGTTTGCTCATCTGTAAAGCACAGATAATGCCACTATCTCTCTCCCAGGGTTGTTTTGAGAATCACATTATTTGTAGAGTCCTTAGAACAGTCTCTGGCACATAGTAGGTGCTATGTGAATGTTAGCTACTGTTATTATTACTATTTTTTAATTATTATCTCATTTTTGTTCTGTGGTGTGACTTCAGATGAATAATTTCACTTGAATCCAAATTCAGTCACAGTCACTTACTAGCTGTGTGACCCTGGGCCAGTCACTTCACCTATGCCTGCCTCAGTTTCCTAATCTGTAAAATGGGATTCCTATCTGTACCTATTTGTCACGATTGTTGTCAGAACTAAATGAGATATTTTTAAAGTCCTTAGATTAATGTTTGGCACTTAGTAGGTTCTGTACAAATGCTAGAAATTATTAATAGTATATTTAGTATTATTTTAATTTTCAGTACCCAATCCAATAAGTTCACCTTTTCCTACCTCAGTTTTCCAGACTGTAAAGCAGAGATTATAATGTTAGTATTTGTCTTCCAGAGTTGTTTTGTGGATCCAGTGATTCTCTATTTGGAGAATGCTTAGAATAGTGTCTGGTTCTTAGTAGGTCCTATAGAAATATTAATGGTTATTATTACTATTTTTATTAATGTTGTAGTTTTTTGTATCCAGTTTTCAATCACTTCACCTCTGCCTGTCTTCATTTCCTAGACTGCAAAATAGGAGTAATATTAGTATCTGTCTCCCAGGGTTGTTTTGACAATTAAATGAGATAATATTTGTAAAGTGCTTAGAACAGTGTTGGGAGCACAGCAGGTGCTTTGTGAATGTGAGCTATTATTACTGTTTCTATTATTGTTATCCCTTGTTATCTCTGTGATTTTGGACAAGTAATTGCACGTGAGTTCAAATGCAGTCACAGACCCTTTACTGTCTGTGTGACCCTGGGCCATTCATTTCACCTATGCCTGCCTCAATTTCCTTATCTGTAAAATGAGATTCATATCTGTACCTATGTCTTAGGATTGTTGTGAGAACCAAATGAGATGATATTTGGAAAGTGCTTAGAACAGCGCCTGGCACTTAGTAGGTGAGCACATATTATTATTAATATTTTGCTATTGTTGTTTTTAGTATCCTATCTTTCCTCCTTGCTCTCTGAGTAATTTCACTTGAGTTCAAACCTGGCTCAAACACTTACTAGTTGTGTGACCCTGGGCAAGTTACTTCAACTGTATTTACCTCAGTTTCTTCATTTGTAAAATGGAAATAATAATAGCATTTCCTCTCAGATTTGTTGTGAAAATCAAATGAGATAATATTTTTCTAGTTCTTAACATAGTCCCTGGCACACAGTAGATACTCTATGTATGCTTCCTATTATTTTATGTGGTGTTAGACAAATTATTTTACTTGAATTCACATCCAGTCTCACATCCTTACTAGTTGGGTGAACCTGTATTCATACAATATTTGACATTTAGTAGATTCCATTACAAGTTTAGCTATAATCATTACTATTTTTACTTGTTGATTTTGTTTACATTTCAATCTTCAATCACTTCACCTTCGCCTCCCTCAGTTTCCTCATCTATAAAATGGAGATGATACTGGCATCTGTCTCTCAAGTTTGCTGTAAGGATCAAAAGAGATAGAATCTGTCAAGTCATTAACATAGTGCCTGGCACTTAGAACATACAAGATCAATGTTAGCTAATATTCTTGCTATTTTTTAATTTTATTAGATATTTATATTATTATTTTTATTCATTATTGTTATATATTTATGTACTGTCATTATTAGTATTTTATCTGTTTATATTATTATTTTTAATTATTTTGTGTTATATATTCATTGACTATTATTATACGTTTAGATTATTTTTACTTGTCTTATGCTATATTTATTTACTATTTTTATTTTTACTTTACTATGTGTTTCTACTATTGTTTTTATTTATTTTTGCTGTATATTTATTTGTTATTATTAGTTTTATTTTATCATATGTTTGCATTATACTTTTTTCTTTTATGTTATATATTTGTTTAGTACTGCTGTTTTTGTTCTATTAGATGGTTATATTCTTGTTTTTATTTATTTTATGTTGTATATTTATTTACTATTGTTATTTTTATTCTATTATCTGTTTGTATCATTGGTTTTAATTGTTTTATGTTATATATTCATTTACTATTATTATATGTTTACATAATTGTTTTTACTTGTTTCATGTTGTATATTTATGTACTATTTTTATTTTTACTTCTACTATGTGCTTCTGTTATTGTTTTTATTTCTTTTTGTTGTATATTCATTTGCTATTGTTAGCTTTATTTTATTATATGTTTGTATTGTACTTTTATTTTCTTTTAGGTTTTATATTTATTTAGGAGAGTTGTTTTCATTCTATTAGATGTTTACATTATTGTGTTATTTATTTTATGTTATATATTTCTTTATTATTGTTATTTTTATCCTATTAGATGTTTAAATTATTGTTTTAGCTATTTTATGTTACATATTCATTTACTATTATTATATGTTTACATTAATGTTTTTACTTGTATACTATATATATTTAATATTTTAATTTTTACTTTACTATGAGTTTCTATTATTGTTTTTATTTTTTGCTATATATTTTTTTGCTTTATATTTATTTGCTATTATTAGTTTTATTTTATTATATGTTTGTATTATAGTTTTTATTTCCTTTATGTTATGTATTTATTAAGTACTGTTGTTTTTATTCTATAAGATGGTTACATTATTGTTTTATTCATTTTATGTTGTATATTTATTTACTATGGTTATTTTCATTCTATTAGATGTTTACATTATTGTTTTTAGTTATTTTATGTTATATATTCATTTACTATTATTATATGTTTAGATTGTTCTTTTTACTTGTTTTATGTAGTACATTTATTTACTATTTTTATTTTTACTATACTGTGGGTTTCTATTATTGTTTTTATTTGTTTTTGTTGTATATTTATTTGCTGTTATTAGTTTTATTTTATTACATGTTTGTATTATACTTTTCATTTTTTGTGTTATATATTTATTTAGTACAGTTGTTTTCATTCTATTAGATGTTTGCATTATTGTTTTATTTATATCATGTTACATATTTCTTTATTATTGTTATTTTCATTCTATTAGATGTTTACATTATTGTTTTTAGTTATTTTATGTTATATATTCATTTACTATTATTATACGCTTAGATAATTGGTTTTTACTTGTTTTATGTTGTATATTTATGTACTTTTTAAAATTTTTACTATACTATGTGTTTCTATTATTGTTTTTGTTACTTTTTGCTATATATTTATTTGCTATTATTAGCTTTATTTCATTATATGTTTGTATTATAGTGTTTATTTCTTTTATCTCATATATTTATTTAGTACTGTTGTTTTTATTCTATTAGATTTTTACATTATAGTTTTTTATTTATTTTGTTGTATATTTATTTACTATTATTTTTTTATTCTATTATCTCTTTATATTATTGTTTTTAGTTGTTTTGTTCTATACATTCAGTTACTACTATTATATATTTAGATAGCTGTTTTTACTTGTTTTATGTTGTATATTTATATACCATTTTTATTTTTACTTTACTATGTTTTTCTATTATTGTTTTTATTTATTTCTCTTGTATATTTATTTGCTATTATTAACTTTTTTATTATATGTTTGTATTACAGTTTTTATTTCTTTTATGTTATGTATTTATTTAGTACAGTTGTTTTCATTCTATTAGATGTTTCCAATATTGTTTTATTTATTTTATGTTACATATTTCCTTATTATTGTTATTTTTATTATATTAGATGTTTACATTATTGTTTTTAGTTATTTTATGTTATACATTCATTTACTATTATTATATGTTTAGATAATTGCTTTTACTGGTTTTTTGCTTTATATTTGTGTACTATTTTTATTTTTACTTTACTATGTGTTTTGATTGTGTTTTTATTTATTTTTGCTCTATATTTATTTGATATTATTAGTTTTATTTTATTGTATGTTTGCATTATAGTTTTTTATTTCTTTTATGTTATATATTTATTTAGTACTGCTGTTTTTTCTATTCAAAGTTTATTTTATTGTTTCTAATTATTTCATGTTATATATTCATTTACTATTTTGATATATTTAGATTATTGTTTTTACATGTTTTATGTAATACATTTATATACTATTTTTATTTTTACTTTACTATGTGTTTCTATTATTGTTTTATTCTTTTTCGCTGTATATTCATTTGCTATTATTAGTTTAATTTTATTATATGTTTGTTTTATAGTGTTTTTATTTCTTTTATGTTATATATTTATTTAGTACACTTGTTTTTATTCTATTAGATGTTTACATTATTGTTTTATTCATTTTATGTTACATGTTTCTTTACTATTGTTATTTTCATCCTATTAGATTTTTATATTATTGTTTTAGTTATTTTATATTATGTATTCATTGATTATTATTATATGCTTACATATAGTGGTTTTTACTTCTTTTATGCTCTCTCTATATAGTTACTATATTTATTTTTACTTTACTATGTGTTCCTATTATCTTTATTTTTACTTTACTATGTGTTCCTATTATGGTTTTTATTTCTTTTTGCTATATATTTATTTGTTATGATTCCCTTCATATGTTTGCATTATAGTTTAAATTTCTTTCATGTTGTATATTTATTTAGAACTATAGTTTTTATTCTGTTAGATGTTTATATTATTGTTTTATTTTTTATGTTACACATTTCTTTATTATTGTTATTTTTATTCTATTAGATGTTTATATTATTGTTTTTAGTTATTTTGTTATATGTTCATTTACGATTATTATATATTTAGATAATTGTTTTCATTGTTTTATGTTGTATATACATATACTATTTTTATTTTTATTTTACTATGTGTTTCCATTATTGTTTTTATTTATTTTTGCTACATACTTATTTGCTATCATTGTTTTTATTTTATTATAGGTTTGTGTTATACTTTTTATTTTTTTGTTATATATTTACTTAGTACAGTTGTTTTCATTATATTAAAAGTTTACATTATAGTTTTACATATTTTATATTACATATTTCTTTATTATTGTTATTTTTATTCTATTATATTTTTGTATTATTGTTTTTAGTTATTTTGTGTTATATATTCATTTACTAATATTGTATATATAGATAATTGTTAATACTTGTTTTAGGCTATATATATTTAATGTTATTTTTACTTTACTATGTGTTTCTATTTTTTTGTTTTTGCTGTACACTTATTTATTATTATTAGCTTTATTTTATTGTATGTTTGTATTGTAGTTTTTATTTTTTTATGTTTTATATATATATACATATATGTATATATATTTAGGATTATTGTTTTTATTCTATTAGATGTTCTTATTATTGTTTCTAGTTATTTTATGTTATATATTCAATTACTATTTTTATATGTTTAGATTATTGTTTTTACTTGTTTTATATAATACATTTATTTTCCATATTCATTTTTACTTTACTCTGTTTCTATTATTGTTTTATTGATTTTTGCTGTACATTTATTTGTTACTTTTAGTTTTATTTTATTATATGCTTGTATTATAGTTTTTATTTTTTTGTTATATATTTATTGAGTACTGTTGTTTCTATTCTATTACATGTTTGAATTATTGTTTTTATTAATTTTATGGTGTATATTCATTTACTATTGCTTTTATTCTAGTATATATATTATTGTTTTTATATATTTTTTCTTTATAGTTATTTGTTATTTTTAGCTTTATTATATGTTTGTATTATGCTTTTTATTTTATGTTATATATTATTTAGTACAGTTGTTTTCATTCTATTAGATGTTTACATTATTGTTTTATTTCTTTTATGTTACATATTTCTTTATTATTGTTATCTTTGTTCTATTAGATGTTTATATTATTGTTTTTAGTTATTTAATGATATATATTCATTTACTATTACTATATCTTTAGATAAGTGTTTTTGCTTGTTTTATGTTGTATATTTATACACTTATTTTTATTTCTACTTTACTATGTGTTCCTATTGTTTTTATTTCTTTTTACTGTATACTTATTTGTTATTTTTAGCTTTATTTTATTATATGTTGTATTATAGTTTTTATTTATTTTATGTTATATATTTGTTTAGTACAGTTGTTTTCATTCCATTAGATGTTTACATTATTGTTTTATTTATTTTATGTTACATATTTCTTTATTATCGTTATTTTTATTCTATTAGACCTTTACATTATTGTTTTTAGTTATTTAATGATATAGTGTCACTATTATTATATGTTTAGATAAGTGTTTTTGCTTGTTTTATGTTCTATATTTATGCACTATTTTTATTTTTACTTTGTTATGTGTTTCTCTTATTGTTTTTATTTATTTTTGCTCTATCTTTATTTGCTATTATTAATTTTATTTTATTTTGTGTTTGTATTATAGTTTTTATTTCTTTTGTTATGTACTTATTTAGTACAGTTGTTTTCATTCTATTAGATGTTTACATTTTTGTTTTATTTATTTTATGTTACATATTTCTTTATTATTGTTATTTTTATTATGTTGAATGTTTACATTATTGTTTTAGCTAATTTATGTAATATGCTCATTTACTGTTATATGTTTAGTTAATTGATTTTACTTGGTTTTTGTTGTATATTTCTGTACTATTTTTATTTTTATTTTTGTTATATGTTTTGAATGGTTTTTTTTGCTCTATATTGATTTGCCATTATTAGCTTTGTTTTATTGTATGTTTGTATTATAGTTTTTATTTCTTTTATGTTATATATTTAGTAGTATTGTTTTTATTCTATTCAAAGTTTATTTATTGTTTCTAAGTATTTCGTGTTATATATTCATTTACTATTTCTGTATGTTTAGATTATTGTTTTTACTTGTTTTATGTAATACTTTTATATATTATTTTTATTTTACTATGTGTTTCTATTGTTTTATTATTTTTTGCTGTATATTTATTTGTAATTATTAGTTTAATTTTATTATATGTTTGTATTATAGTTTTTATTTCCTTTATGTTATATATTTATTTAATACAGTTGTTTTCATTCTATTAGATGTTTACATTATTGTTTTATTCATTTTATGTTACATATTTCTTTACTACTGTTATTTTCATTCTATTAGATTTTTACATTATAGTTTTAGTTATTTTGTTATATATTCATTTACTATTATATGCTTATATAATTGGTTTTTATTTCTTTAATGCTCTATATATGTATTTTCTGTTTTTATTTTTACTTTACTGTGTGTTCTTATTATTGTTTTTATTCATTTTTGCTGTATATTTATTTGCTATTTTTAGCTTTATTTTATTATATGTTTGTATTATAGTTTTAATTTGTTTTATGTTGTATGTTAATTTAGAACTATTGTTTTTATTCTGTTAGATGTTTATATTAATTTTTTATTTATTTTAATTTACATATTTCTTTATTGTTATTTTTATTCTATTAGATGTTTATCTTATAGTTTTTATTTATTTTGTGTTACATATTCATTTACTATTATTGTATGTTTAGATTATTGTTTTTACTTGTTTTATGCTATATATATTTACTATTTTTATTTTTTACTTTACTGTGTGTTTCTATTCTTTTAGTTTATTTTTGCTGTATATTTATTTCCTATTATTAGCTTTATTTTATTATATGTTTTTATTATACTTTTTATTTCTTTTATGTTACACCTTCATTTAGTACAGTTGTTTTCATTCTATTAGATGTTCACTGTATTGTTTTATTTGTTTTGTGTTACATGTTTCTTTATTATTATTATTTTTATTCTATTAGATGTTTATTATTTTTAGATACTTTATGTTCATTTGCTATTATTATATGTTTAGATGATTGTTTTTACTTGTTTTATGTTGTATATTCATATACTATTTTTATTTTTGCTTTACTATGTTTCCTTTATTGTTTTCATTTATTTTTGCTACATATTTATTTGCCATTATTGTTTTCATTTTATTTTAGGTTTGTATTATACTTTTTATTTATTTTATGTTATATATTTATTTAGTACAGTTATTTTCATTCTATTAGATGTTTGCATTATTGTTTTATATACCTTATATTACATATTTCTTTATTATTGTTATTTTTATTCTATTATATTTTATATTATTGTTTTTAGGCATTTTGTGTTATATATTCATTTACTAGTATTGTATGTTTAGATAATTGTTTTTACTTGTTTTGTGCTATATATATTTACTCTTTTCATTTTTACTTTGCTATGTTTTTCTATTATTGTTTTATTTATTTTTGCTGTACACTTATTTGTTATTATTAGCTTTATTTTATTGTATGGTATGTATTATAGTTTTTATTTCTTTTATGTTATATATTTATTTAGTACTGTTGTTTTTTTCTATTAGATGTTATTATTGTTTCTAGTTATTTTATGTTATGTATTCAATTACTCTTTTTATATGTTTAGATTATTGTTTTTCCTTGTTTTATGTAATACATTTATTTACCATATTCATTTTTACTTTACTCTGTGTTTCTGTTATTGTTTTTATTCATTTTGCTGTACATTTATTTGCTATATTTTGTTTTATTTTATTATATGCTTGTATTATAGTTTTTATTTATTTTATATATTTATTTACTACTGTTGTTTCTATTCTGTTACATGTTTAAATTATTGTTTTTATTTATTTTATGGTGTATATTTATTTACTGTTGTTTTTTATTCTATTATCTGTTTATATTATTGCTTTTAGGTATTTTAGTGCTATTATATGTTTGGAATCTTGTTTTTACTTGTTTTATGTTGTATATTTATTTACTATTTTTACTTTACCATGTGTTTCTATTATTGTTTTTATTTATTTTTGATGTGTATTTATTTGCTATTATTAATTTTATTTTTTGTATGTGTGTATTATAATTTTTATTTACTTTGTGTTATATATTTTTTAGTACTGTTGTTTTATTATATTAGATGTTTACATTACTGTTTCTTGTTATTTTATGTTATGTGTTTCTTTACTATTTTTATTTTTATTCCATTGGATGTTTATATTCTTGTTTTTAATTATGTTATGTTGTATATTCGTTTACTATTATTATATGTTTTGATTATTGTTTTTACTTATTTTATTTTGTATATTATGCACTATTTTTATTTTGACTCTTCTATGTGTTGCTGTTGTTTTTTGCTATATATTTATTTGCTATTATTAGTTTTATTTAACTGTATATTTTTATTATAGTTTTTATTTCATTTATGTTATATTTTTATTTAGCACTATTGGTTTTATTCTATTAGATGTTCATATAATTGTTTCTAGTTATTTTATGTTATATATTCATTTACTATTTTTCTGTGTTTAGATTATTGTTTTTACTTGTTTTTTGTTGTGCATTTATGTACTATTTTTACTTTTACTTTACTATGTGTTTCTAGTATTGTTTTTATTCATTTTTGCTGTATATTTATTTGCTATTATTAGTTTTATTTTATTATGTGTTTGTATTATAGTTTTGTATTTCTTTTATGTTATATATATATTTAGTACAATTGTTTCCATTCTATTAGATGTTTATATTATTATTTTATTTATTTTATGTTACATATTTCTTTATTATTGCTATTATTAGTCTATTAAATATAATATTATTGTTTTTAGGTATTTAATGTTATATATTCATTTACTGTTATATGTTTAGATGAGTTCTACCTGTTTTATGCTATAAATATATCAATATATTTATTAGCTATTTTCATTTTTACTTTACTGTGTGTTTCTATTATTGTTTTCATTTATTTTTGCTCTATATTTATTTGCTATTATTAGCTTTATTTTATTATATGTTTGTGCTAGAGTTTTTATTTCTTTTATGTTGTATGTTTATTTAGTACTCTTCTTTTTATTCTATCAGATGTTTATATTATTATTTTATTTATTTTATGTTACATATTTATTATTGTTATTTTCATTTTATTAGATGTTTATATTATTGTTTTTAGTTATTTAATGATATATAGTCACTTGCTATTATTATATGTTTAGATAGGTGTTTTTACTTGTTTTATGTTGTATATTTATGCACTATTTTTATTTTTTCTATACTATATGTTTCTATTATTGTTTTAATTTTTGCTGTATACTTATTTGTTATTTTTAGCTTTACTTTATTATGTGTTTGTATTATAGTTTTCATTTATTTTATGTTATATATTTATTTAGTACAGTTGTTTTCATCCTATTAAGTGTTTACATTATTGTTTTATTTATTATATGTTGCATATTTCTTTATTATTGTTATTTTTGTTCTATTGGGTGTTTATTGCTTTCGGCTATTTTGTGTTCTATATTCACTTACTATTATTGTATCTTTAGATAAGTATTTTTATTTGTTATATGTTGTATATTTATACACTATTTTTATTTTTACTTTACTGTGTGTTTCTATTATTGTTTTCATTTATTTTTGCTCTATATTTATTTGCTATTATTAGCTTCATTTTACTTTATGTTTGTGTTACAGTTTTTATTTCTTTTATGTTGTATGTGTATTTCGTACTGTTGTTATTCCATTAGATGTTTTCATTATTGTTTTATTTAGTTTATATTACATGTTTCTTTATTATTGTTATTTTTGTTCTATTAAATGTTTATATTATTGTTTTTAGTTGTTTAATATTATATTTTCACTTACTATTATATGTTTAGATAAGTGTTTTTACTTGTTTTATGTTTTATATTTATACACTGTTTTTATTTTTACTTTACTATGTTTCTATTATTGTTTTTATTTATTTTTGCTGTATACTTATTTGTTATTTTTAGCTTTATTTTATTTTATGTTTGTATTATGCTTTCATTTCTTTTATGTTGTATAGTTATTTAGTGCAGTTGCTTTCATTCTATCAGCTGTTTACATTATTGTTTTATTTATTTTATGTTACTTTTTTATTGTTGTTTTTATTCTATTAGATGTTTATATTATTGTTTTTAGTTATTTAATGATATATATTCACTTACCATTATTATATGTTTACATAAGTGTTTTTGGTTATATTTATGTTGTATATTTATACACTATTTTTATTTTTACTTTACTATGTGTTCCTATTATTGTTTTTATTTGTGCTGTATACTTATTTTTTATTTTTAGCTTTATTTTATGTTTTATTATACTTTTTATTTCTTTTATGTTATAGTGCAGTTGTTTTCATTCTATTAGATATTTACATTATTGTTTTATTTTATGTTACATATTCCTTTATTATTGTTATTTTTGTTCTATTAGGTGTTTATATTATTGTTTTTAATTATTTTGTGTTATATATTCATTTACTATTATTATATGTTTAGATAAGTGTTTTTACTTGTTTTATGTTGTATATTCATACACTATTTTTACTTTTACTATACTATGTGTTTCTATTATTGTTTTTATTTGTTTTTGCTGTATACTTATTTGTTATTTTAGCTTTATTTTATTATGTTTGTATTGTGCTTTTTATTTATTTTATTTATTTAGTACAGTTGTTTTCATTCTATTAGATGTTTACATTATTGTTTTATTTTTTATGTTACATATTTCTTTAACATTGTTATTTTATTCTACTAGATGTTTATATTATTGTTTTTAGTTACTTAATATTATATATTCACTTACTATTATATGTTTAGATAAGTGTTTTTGCTTGTTTTATGTTGTAAATTTATACACTATTTTTGTTTTTACTCTACTATGTGTTTCTATTATTGTTTTTATTTGTTTTTGCTGTATACTTATTTGTTATTTTTAACTTTATTTTATTATATGTTTGTATTATGCTTTTTATTCCTTTTATTTATTTATTTAGTACAGTTGTTTTTATTCTATTAGATGTTTACATTTTTGTTTCATTTTTTATGTTACATATTTCTTTATCATTGTTATTTTTATTCTATTAGATGTTTATATTATTGTTTTTAATTATTTTGTTATATGTTCATTTACCAATATTATATGTTTAGATAATTGGTTTTACATTTTTTATCCTGTATATATTTACTATTTTTATTTTTTCTTTACTTTGTGTTTCTATTATTGTTTTTACTTATTTTTGCTATATATTTGGTCTTAATAGCTTTATTTTATTGTATGTTTGTATTATAGTTTTTACATATTTTATGTTATATATTTATTTAATACTCTTGTTTTATTCTGTTAGATGTTTGCATTATTTTTTATTTATTTTATGTTATGCATTTATTTACTGTTATTTTTATTCTATTAGATGTTTATATTGTTGCTTTTAGTTATTTTATGTTATATATTCCTTTACTATTATTATATGTTTAGATTATTGTTTTTACTTATTTTATTTTTATATTTATTTAGTATTTTAATTTTTACTTTACCATGGGTTTGTTTTTATTGTTTTTATTTATTTTTGCTATATAGTTATTTACTATTATTATTTTTATTTTGTATATATTTGTGTCATAGTTTTTATTTCTTTTTTGTGATATATTCATTCAATATTTTTGTTTTCATTCTATTAGATGTTCATGTTATTGTTTCCATTTAATTTGTGTTATATATTTATTTTCTATTTTTGTTTTTATTCTATTAGATTTTACATTATTGCTTTCATTTATTTTATGCTATATATTTATTTGTAATTGTTATATTGTTATTTTTCTTTACTTTATATGATAAATTTATTTACTATTGTTGTTTGTATTTTATTAAATTCTGTGTTATTGTTTTTATTTATTTTATGCTGTACACTTATTTGTAATTTTTTTAATTCTGAGATAGTTATATTATCATTTTATTTACTTCATGTTATATATTTATTTACTATCATTATATTTATTATATGTTTATATTATTGTTTCCATTTCTTTTTTGTTACATATTTATTTACAAGTGTTGTTTTTATTTTTTAAAAGATTATATTATCGTTTTCATTTATTTCCATTACTTATTTTTTTACTTTTATTAGTTTTATTTTATTATAGATTTACATTATTGTTTTCATTTGTTATATGTTATATATTTATTTACTATAGTTTTTATTCTATTAGATTTTATGTTATTGTTTTTATTTTATGGTACATATTTATTTACTATTGTTATTTTTATTTTATTATATGTTTATATATTATATGTGTTTATTATATGTTTATATTGTATATTTATTTTGTGTTTTATATGTTTATATATGTTTATATTATATGTTTACTACAGTTTTTATTCTATTAGATTTTATATTATCATTTTTATTTTATGCCACATATTTATTTACTATTGTTATTTTTATTTTATTATATTTTATATTGTTTTTATATTGTTTTTTGTTACACATTTATTTACTCTTGTTATTTTTATTGTATTAGACGTTTATATTATTGTTTTTATTTATTTGTGTTATATATTTATTTACTTTCATTAGTTTTATTTTATTATAAGTTTATGGTATTGTTTTTATTTATTTTATGTTATATATTTATTTACTATTGTTATTTTATTAGATGTCTGTATAATTGTTTTTATTTATTTTTTGTTTTTTACTATTGTTATTGTTGTTCTATTAGATGTTTATATCAATGTTTTTATTTATTTTTGTTATATATTTATTTTTAGTTTTATTATATTAGATGTTTCTATTATTGTTTTTGTGTATTTTATGTTCTCTACATATTATATATACTAGTTTCCCCATCTTTTTTCCTTACTGTCTCTGCTAGTATTAACCGAATTGTAGAGAATTAGAGGAGAGACAAGTGCAGACACTCATCTAAGTTCATACAGTTAACATCTCTGGCCAAATATGAACTCAAATGATATAGACAGTCCAACTTCGCACAGAGAAAGCCAAGCAAAGATTGGTCAACCATCTTAGTGACTCAAAGAAGAGGAGCTGACATGTCTTTAGGATGTTCTAAGTGCCCGGCGTTGTGCTAAGTACTTTACAAATATAATCTCCTTTGATCCTCATGACAGCCCTGCGAGATCACTACTAGTATTATGCCTGTTTTCCAGTGCCTAGCTGTCTCCCGTGTTGTTGTGAAAATCAGATTAGATGATATTTGTAATGTGCTTAGCATAGTGCCGGGAAGTTAGGAGCTGTTACGTAAATGTTTGATATTTTCATCATCATCGTTATTTTTGCCCCAACATTTCTTCTTGCTCTCTGTGTCATCTTAGACCAGTGATGTGTTGCTGTCGTTGTTGCTGAGTCTTCTTTTTAGTCATACTGGACTCTCTGTGACCCATTTTGGGATTTTCTTGGCAGAGATATTGGAGTGCTTTGCCATTTCCTTCTCCAGCTCATTTTACAGAAACTGAGGCAAACAGGGTCACACAGTGGGTAAGTGTCTGAGATCAGATTTGAACTCAGAAAGATGAGTCTTCCTGACTCCAGGACTAGCACCCTAACCATTGAGCCACCTAGTGACTCCATTTGAGTTCAAATCCGGCCACTCACACTAGCTCTGTGAATTTGGGCGTGTCATCTCACTTCTATTATCCTCAGTGTCTTCAATCACAAAATGAGGATAGTAGTGGCACCTATGTCTCAGGGTTGTTGTGCACAGAATAAGATAATATTTGTATACCACAGTGCCTGGCGCATAGTAGATGCTTAATAAATGCTTGTTTCCTTCCTCCTCTGAGCCCATGTTTTCTCATCTATAAAATAAGTGATGACTGAGAAATCTCTGTTCACCAAGTCATTTTATAACTTTCTATACTGTTCTTTGCAAGGGTGGCTAGGTGGTGCAGTGGATAAAGCACCAGTGCAAAAGTCAGGAGGACCTGAGTTCAAATCTCACCTCAGACACTTGAATATCAGATCTGAGACTGACAGGGCTGGTAGGCGATTTAGAGCATACAGTGTCAGAGTCAGCCAGAACATAAGGGCAGGTATGTGGTGCAGTAGAGAGGGCACCAGTGCAGGAGTCAGGAGGACCTGAGTTCAAATCTCACCTTAGACACTTGACCCTTACTAGTTGTGTGAACTTGGGCAAGTCACTTAACCCCAATTGCCTCATCCTGGGCTATCTCCAGTCATCCTGATGAATGTCTGGTCACTGGATTCAGATGGCTGTGGAGGAGATGTGAGGCTGGTGACCTGCACAGCCCTCGCTCACTCAACACAGTCAACTGCAAGTCATGTCACTATTTCTCTGATGTCATGGTCTTCTTTGGCAACGAAGGATGAACATACATATACACACTGTTCTTTGCCTTCCATGCATCGTCAGGCAAGTCATGTCTCTTGTTTGGGCCTTAATTGTCTCATCTGTAGAATGAGGGAATACCCTTTCATATCTATTCCAACTCTACCTAAATATCCTCTGCACCTCCTCTCCATTCCCCCTGCCATTCTCCTGATGCAAACCCTCATTCTCCTGAGCTATTGGAGCAGCCTCTAAACTAGTCTCTCTGACTCCAGTGTCTCTGCCTCCAATCTATGATGCATTCATAGCCCAAATCAACTTGTCCAAAACTCAGTCTTGTTTGTCCCTCACCCTCCTTTCATTCATCCTCTTTACCCTTCATTGGCCTCTCATATCTTCTAGGTCAAGTCCTTCACCGTCTGCCCTCAGCCTCCTCTTCTGGCCTTATTTTATAGTGTAGAACCCTATCTTTCCTTAATCAAACTATTCACCAATCCCCTATAGCACCACCCTCCCTCAAGACTCAGGTCAAATGGTGCCTCCTACAGGAAGCAAGTGTTCAGCCAGGAATGTTCTCGGAATTTCCACAAGACCTTGTCTTTGCACATCCTTGTAGATCCAAGTTGCTCAATGAATACCTTTAGAATTAAATTGAGCCAAATTGAATGCTAGAGTGCCTGGCACAGGCTTTAAGTGGGATAGGAATCTGGGATCTGCTGGGTTTCATGTAGGAGCTCTGGCTTGCTCCAGATTAGACAGGAGGGAAGGATGAGAAGGTGAGAACTAGAATGAACAGACATTTTCTGGAGGGGGTTTACTCTGGGAAGTGATGAGAATGGCCCTCAGTGACAATGACAACTCAGATGAATACATTTACCATCCATCATCTCATTTGGTCTTGTCAACAACCCTATGACATTGGCAGTGAATTTTTCGAGATGAGAAAACTGAGGCTTGGAGGAGTAGAGTGACTGGTTTAAAGTCCTTCAGCTTGGAAAGAGTGGATCCTGTGGTTAAAATGGTGGAGAGGTGGGTCGTGGCAGTGGAGTGGAATGAGATCTATGCTTAGGAGACCCCTCCAAAGAGAGACAGCAAGAAGCAGGTCTTTGATGATCTGTGTGTGGTTCTGTTTGTAACTTAGGAAGCCTGAGGCTGGCCTTGAGGTGGATGAGGGTCTGGAAGGATGTGTCTGGGTTAGGTATAACAGGTGTGGGGCTGGGGGATGGGGAAGGAGGGAGATTGACCAAGACTGAGACTGAGCTTTCTGTGTGTGGAGCTCATCATCTGGACAGGGCTTTCATAGGAAGTGATCAGGTGTGGTCAGGTCCAGTACAAGGTAGACAAAGTCCCACATCTCTCCTCTCCATTGTCCAGCTGTTGTTGAGAGGTATTCTGGTGGCTTAGGCCTACACCCCTCTCCCAGGCACAATAATCCCTGATGAGGTCAGGAAGCACAAAGCAAATGCAAACCAGCTCTTTGACTGGGCAATCAGGAGGGATGGGGGGAGCAGAGGGGAGATCAAAAAGGAGTAGCCAGCCTGAAAGGATATGACTGCCCCAAGGATTCTCGGGAAAGATGGAAGAAGGGGCATTTTCATCCCTAAACCCCATCTTTCAGCAGTGGCCTCTGATTGACTGTTCCCACTCTCCCAACTGGAAAACCACTCCCAAGTCTCCACCCTGACACTACTTCTTCTGACCTCTCTTTCTCCCAGAGGCCTAGCCGCAGAAGGCTTGGCTTGGGAGGTAATGGGAGATCCCAGTGGGAATGGGCCAGGGGCTGGAAAAGACCAGCAATTTTGAGGTTTCCCAAAGCTTTGTACATCATCTCCCTCAAGACTACAGGAGTTAGTCCTAAGAGGCAAGCTCCATTTTACAGGTGAAGGAAATCAGCATTAGAGGGGGAGCATGACTTGCCCAAGGTCACACAACTAGCAAGTGACAGAGTCAGGACTCAAACCAGGGTCCTCGATCTACAAGTTCAGTGCTCCGCAGCATAGCACATTTTTGTTAGGGGTCTGCTTAATGAAAATAGGAAAGGAAGAGTATGGAGAAGGGTCTGTGAGGAGTCTCCAGCCATATCTGTTCCTCCAATGGCAGACCCAAGGACCCACTGAGGCACGGAAAAGGAGAGGGATCTACACAAGTGAGCCTAGTTAAGAGAAGGCTCTGAAAATGCTAGGAGACAGAGGAGAGGGGAGGAAAAGGGGAACAGAGGGCACCAGACAAATGCTTTCATGACTCACACCATTGCTCCGTTCCTGGCTAAGAGGTTTCGCTCACAGGTCTGGCATCTTTAGTAATGAAGGTCGCAGCCTTTGGTCTCTTCCCAGCTGCCTGTTCTCTGCTGGTTCCACTCAATGCATTCTAGCCTTGGGTGTTTGTTGGTTGAAGTGGAGACAGGCATTGTTTCGCTTTTTGCTTAGTGTTCAGGAAAATACACAAATGGTATGCAGAGATGCCCGCCTGCCCACACGCTCTCATCTGTCTTTTTAAATGAAAGCAAACGTTTCTCTCCATAAGACAATGATAGAAAACTGTATTTGAGAAGTCCAGAGGCTGAGTATATTAGTGAAGTTAATTTGAGGACACCTGGTATTTATTATATCCTATCCCAGTAGGAAACCAAATCCTGCCCAGTGTGTCCTTTTTGTCCGACTAAGAGTTAGGGGGGAATCTATCCAGAGTGAGCTGGTACCTGTGGCATAGAAGAGTGTGGAAGCGGGAAGGAGTTTGGGTATTAGGGAAAATTTTGATGTTTTTATGGAGAGGGTTCAAGCAGTGTTGTGTAGGTTGTTAATGCCCTTCTCAACCCAAAGACAACAGAGCGTATTGGAAGGAAACGATCATGAGGTAGTGGAAAAAGCAGAGGACCTTGATTCAAGTTCTGCCTCTGATGGTTAGTGCCTGGGTAGCCGCTTCCCCTTGATGAATTTCATTTTACTCATCTATAAAGTGAAGGGGTTGGACTAGCTACTCTCAGAGGTCCCTTGGGAATCTAGATCTAGGATCCTATATGTGACCTTGAACAAGTCACTTGTATTCCCTGGGCCTCTGTTTCCTCATGTGTAAAAGAGAGGTGAGTGGATTAAATGACCTCTGAGTTCCCTTTCAGGTCCAGATTTGAAAGGATTTTACCCCCAGAAGAACTGGGTTAGAGCTATGAGACCCTTCCACTTCTCACCCTAAAGGTGAGAAGTTTTTAAAGGTCCCTTCTCACCCTAAATCCTATGATTTGTCATCATCGTAGCTAGCCTTTTTATAGCACTTCAAGATTTGCAAAGTGCTTTACAAACACATCATTTGAACCTCTCAATAGTCCTGGGAAATAGGTACTATTATTAGCATCCACCACCACCACCACCACCACTTTTGTTTACAGATGGGGCAACAGAAGCAAGTAGAAGTTAAGTGATTTGCCCAGAGTCACACAGGTGATAAGTAAAAGAGGCTGAATTTTAACCCAGTTCTTCTTGACTCCAAGTCCAATATGCTTAGAGATCCCTACACTAAATGATTAAATGGAAGGTCACCTGCTTCACTGAACAGAGGAGTAAATAGAGCAAGGAGGCCAGTTTCCCTCTGCTGAATCCCAAGAGCTTGACTATTAGAAGTTGATGAATAGCTCTAGGGTGAATCAAAGATAAAAAGGGGGATTTGGATATCTGGGTAGGCCCTGTCCACACTGACTAATGGAAGGAGTGAGTTAGATTAAGGGTTTTCCCATAAGAATGAGGCCTGTGTTTTGTTTACCTGTTTATTTTTCCTAGAATCTAGCAAAGTTCCCTACGCGCAAGAAGCATGTAATAAAAATGCAACTGAAAGAGCAAATGAGGTAGTAATTGGAGAGGAGAGAAACCTGCAACACTACCAACTTCTCTCCTTAGGCACCCTTGCCTGTAAATCCACCCTGAGGAGGGGAGAGACCACAGAAAAAAAGGTTTAACATCAATAGGACGTCAAAGGATCAGGGTCTGGGCTGGAAGCAAGAATTGAGGCAGATGCTTTAGAAATCAATCAGTCCAAGCCCTTCATTTTACTGATGAGGAAACTGAGATCCAGAATGGGGAAGGGACAGTAGCAGAGCTGACTGTTCAGACTCATAAATGCAATGTTCTGTTTCTCTCCACTGTATTGTTTTGCCTACAATCTCTGAACGAAAGCAGCTCCTTGAGCTAGAAATTATTGGACTCTGGGCTACTTGGTATCTTTGGGTCTTCATCAGGCTCTTTCTCAGAAAGGCTCTGATCCAAAGGATCCTTGAGCTGGACCCTCTCATCCTATGCCCCTCACAGACTAGTCATCCGGCCTCTGTCAGAATACCTCTTTATCTTGCCACTAAATTGAGACAATTTGTCCCTGGGGGAAAATAGTCTTGCTATCAATTTATTTAGAAATACAAAGCTAATTCTACCTCACTGCCCAAATATTTTTGCAATCTACAGTGAGGGGTATAAAGGAAGCACGCAAAGACTCCTGCTGTCCTCCACTTTTTCAGGTGCCTACAAAGAGGAAAGCGTGTGTGTTTGTGTGTATGTATGTGTGTGTGTATGTGTGTGTGCAGCTATCACTTCTTGGACTAGTTTAATAGAGAATGGAGAAATTAAGCTATCACTCTCCATGGCCCAGGTCTCCAGAGACACGGTCTACCTCCTAGGATTGTTGGACACTGGGGATGATTTGTCCATGGTTATACATGCGGCAGATGTCAAAAACAGGATTTGAAGTCAGTCCTTCCAATCTCCTAGAGAGAACTTTTCATTGTATGAATACTTTATTCTCTTTCTTAATTTAAACTCCACTGGAATTTTAGGGCACATCATTATCATCATTGTCATCGCTAACATTTATATAGCACTGGGTCTGGCAATGATAATGGAATAAGAAGGTCTGGGTTTTAGATTCTGAAGTCTAAAATTTCTGAAACTTGTTAGCTATGTGACTCGGGATCAGTTCCTTTACTTTTCTGGACCTCAGCCCCCAGCTCTGTAAAATGCTGATCATAATACAGACACATGTAGGGCTCTTGGAAGGAGCCAATAAACACTGCATGTGAATGTGCTTGAGGGTCTGTGTAAATATCAGTTATTAGTGTGATGGACAGCTCCTTCAGAGAGCAGAGATCAATCAGCTCAGCTCCCAAAGGAGATTGAGAACCCAGAGTCACTGAGGAGCCACAGTGCTCAAAGCTAGATTATCCTTCCAAATGTAGGGTGATAGCAAATAATCCAAAACCATTTATCTCAGGGTTTAGGGTCTGCTATATATTTGGGAGGAGGGCCTAAGGGAGGGTGAAGGGGAAAGGAATTGATTTCCCTATCTAATTCTGTTTGTTTTCATCTAAAAAAAAATAAACAAAAAAATCCACCGGTTTTCCTCCCTTCCTTAAGGAGAGAAAGCAGATTTTGGAGGCTCATTCATTCAAGTAAGCTTATTGTGCTTGTGATCACTGGTGTAGAAGGAAGCCTGGTATCCTGCAAAGAAACTAAATGCAGAGTCATGGGACTTGACTTCAAGCCCTGGTTGTCCCACAATTTACTGTGCCATCTTAGGCAAGCTCCTTCCCTTCTGTGGGCCCCACTTTCTCCCTCTGTAAACCAACCACCAAGGTTGAACTGCATCATCTAGAAGGTCCCTTTCAACTCAGGTTGTTCTAGGCATGTCCTCTGTCCAAGTGCTGAATCTGATCAATACGTGGACTTCCATTATTAGGGCTTCTGGTGCACAGCAATTGTCTTTGAGTCAATCACTCACTGCTGATTGCAGAGAATGGCATCCCAAGCCCCAACCCCAACCACCACCACAAGCCTGGGAGAGTTGGATGTGGGCAATAATGGGGCCCTTGCTGGGTGATTGATCTCCATTTGGTTAGTTTTGTTGTTTTTCTTTGTATATACATTGCTCAGCACAGTGCCTGGTACATAGTAGGCACTTCATAAATGCTTAGTGAGTTGGTACAGTGCCTTGAAGATAGGAAGCTTCCCTGGAAATTTCCATCTTTTCTTCTGCTCCCTTGCTCCATCCTCCACCCTCTCCCCTCACCTGGCCTGGACCCTGTCCCCCATGTTGGGCCAGCTCCCGTTCTGTCTTTATTTTTATTAAGGCTGAGTGTAAATAGCTGACTACTGGAGGCTTGCTTCGGAATGAGCATGCCAGGGCAACCAACAGGTACTGGAAGCTGGAAGCCATTGTGATGTAGTAGAGAGAGCATTAGACCCGTAGTCCAGAAATCTGGTTTGAGCCCTAGTTCTGCCCACCAGCTGGCTCTGGGACTTTAGACTTCCCCTCTTGACTCTGTTTCCTCATCTGTAAAACAGAAGGGTTGGACTGGATTAGGGGCTTTCACCCTGGGATCCAAAGGCAGCCTTCGGAGGACCTGTGAATGTGGATGAGAAAGAAATTACATCTTTATTTTCACTAAGTTAAATCTGCCATTTTCTTCCATTAGGAATTTTTAAATGTCTCTGAAAAGGTGCCCATAGGCCTAACTAGCCGGCCAAAGGGACTCACGGCACTCAAAAATATGAAGATATTTTTGTAGGTGTAGATAGTCTCTACAATCTCTTTCATCTCTTATATGGCATAAAGGAGAAAGAACTGGCCTCTGAGTCACAGGACATGAATTCAAATCCTCCTTCTGCCATTTACTGTCTATATAACCTTGACTACACTACTGTATATCTCTGGGTCACATTTTACTCATATGCAAAATGAAGGGGAACTGGACTTCGTGGTCTCTGGGGGCCCTTTCAGCTCTAGATCTCAGATCCTGTGTGTGATCTTAGACAAGTCACTTCCCCTCACTGAACTTCAGTTTCCTCTCTGTCCCTTTCAGTTCTGGCTGACTTTCTCTGTTCTAAGGTCCCATCCACCACTGACATTCTGTGTACTGAGGTCCTTCCCAGTTCAGACAGTCTGTACCCTTCCACAGTCTCACTGTGCCTTTGCCTCTTATCCCCTCCTATCATGATTTGTTCCCTCCTTTTTAGGAAGTAGATCTTTCAAGCTAATGCCCCTAAAGGGTGGCTACCAACCACAGATCCAGGGAACATCCTAGAAAAGAATTTGGGAGAGGGCCTGGAACCCTTCAGAGGACTGAAGGTTCACCAGCTCAGAAAAAAGAGCCTGTGCACTTTGAAAATACTGAGCATCTCTCCCGTCAATACCTCTTTCCCCTCCCCTTGCCTTCCTCCCATGATGCTTGAAATTCTAGCTTAGCTAGTGACTCAATCCTTTGTCAAAATGAAAATATTATCATTACTACTAATAATAATCTCCTGCATCTGCATGACACTCAGACTTTCTAAAGCACTTTCTCCTTCATTATCTCATTAGCTCTTTACAACAACCACTTCCTTGGGATAACAAAATAACCCTGGGAGGGTGTTTCCAGTGTGAATTAGGGTTTTTATTCATTCAAAACACATTTATTATAATAATGGCTCTCATATTTGATAACACTTTAAAGCCTGCAAAACATTGTAAAAAATATTATGCCCATTTTAGAGACAAGGGCACTGAGATCCAGAAAGAAGAAGTTTCTTGCCTACCCAAAGTCAGACATCTCCTAAGGGTCAGTGAGTATGGTCAGTCCTGGGTATAACCTGGGGATCCTCTCACTGAGAAGAGAAATTCTAGATACTCATATATGATTATTTGGGGGTTTTTAGCCTGGGGAGGGCATCATTGAACAATAAAAATCAATGTACACAAGGAATTCGAAGAAACATGGAGGAAAGTGGATGAACTGGTGCCAAGTAAAGAAAGAACCCAAAGTGTTGCATATACAATGTTCTGCAAAATAGAAATGAAAACAAATAGAGATGGTAGGTAGAGTGGACTCAGATCCTGTAGTAATGTGACTTTGGAAAGGTCATTTCATCTCTCTGAGACTTGCTTTATCTGTTTGTAAAACAGGGATAACATTTTCCACACTCATCTCACAAACTTGCTGTAAAGATTCAAGGAGATAAGGTATATAAAATGTTTTGTAAACCTTAAAGGTGAGGGCGGGGGAGAACATGGGTATCTCCATATATATAAAAACCTATCTCAACTCTTGTTCTGTTGGATCCTGGAGGGAATAACTAGCAGTTATAAGGGAAAATGGCAAGGAAACAGATTTCAACTCCCTACCAATGGCCATCCCAAAGTGGAACAGGCTACCTCCAAAGGTCAGAGATTCCCCATCACTGAAAGTCTTGGACAGAAGGCTGAGATGGGATTCTTGCTAACTGGTGTCAGAATCCCTTCTGATGAGCCTACATGTTCTAACCCCAACAAATCCAGCACTTTCTCAGACATGGAGTGGGGCTCCATTCATTCACTGAGGTAATCACTATTTGGCAGTTTCCAAGTGCAGATCATAGCTCTGAGGGGCTGGGACTCACACAAAGCTAGATAAGATGCAGTCCTTGCCTTCATGAACCTTACAATATAACAAGCTTATTCGTGCCAAAGAATTTGCGAAGTTCTCACTCTGTGCCTAATTTCATATTCTAGAATTTCAGAGCTGGAAGGGATATCAGAAAGCATTTAGTCCAACCCCTGTCAGAGTAAGTCTTTCTTCTATAATGACCCCAACAAGTAGTTATCCCACCTATGTCTAAGAGCTCACTACCGCCCCAAGATAGATTTCTTCAATGTGAGAAAGTTCACATTCTTAGAAGTGTGTGTGTGTGCACGTGCACACATGTGTGCCCATGTGCTTGCACACCTCTGCTGGCTATCATAAGATGATGCATAGAAATCCAAGGTATTGTCACTGACTTGAAGGAACTCTAAGTCTCATGGTAGACAGTGGAGCCATTACACCTGGATTCTAACATCACAGATGTACTTATAGGAGAGAGAGAAATTTAAAGAGTCTGAAAGAGGAAAGTTACCAAAGGCATGGGCAGAGGAGGGGGTGGATCTCAGACCTTTGTAAAAAAATAAAAAAGGGTCATTGAAATAAAAATCTTTATGAGACTCAATTACACATGAATCAAGGACATCCTTGATGGGGTATTAGTAGAGAATATGAAAGCTTTTGAAAGCGGTAGTCAATAATGGACCACAGCTTTACCATTTTGCAATTGACTGAAAGGTGTAGAGAATACCACCCACTATCCTTTTTCTCCTCTTCTCTTTGTCTCAAGCTCCTTAATATTATCCTTCGCTATCTCCTCTGTTATTATAGTGTCTGATGCCTTTCCTAATGTCTACAATGGTTATTGACCCCTGTCCCAAATTTACCTTTAATTTACTTTCTTGAAAAACATTTTCAACATTTTAAACTTAAACTTTATTTTTCTCAATCTACACGTAAGCAAAAACATTTAACTTTTTGTTTTCTTTTTAAATTTTGAGTTCCAAATTCTCTCCTTTTCTCTCTCCCTCCTCTCTCCTCCCCTCTTTGTGAAAGCAAGCAATTTGATATATATTAGATGTGTATAGTCATGAAAAACATTTCTATATTAGCCATGTTACGAAAGAAAAAACAGACAAAAAACAAACCAAGAATAATAAAGAAAATTTTTAAAAAAGTCAATCTGCATTCAGAGTCCATCAGTTCTTTCTCTGGAACTAGATAACATTTTTCATCATAAGTCCTTTGGAATTGTCTTGGATCTTTGCATTGCTAAGAATAGCTAAGCCATTCACAGTTGATCATCTTACAATATTGCTATTACTGTATACATATTTTTTCAATTCTGCTCATTTCACTTTGCATTAGTTCATGTAAGTCTTCCCAGGTATTTCTGAAACCATCCTGCTCATTTCTTATGGCACACTAGTGTTCCACCACAATCATGTAGAACAATATGTGCAGCCATTCCCCAATTGATGGGTTTCTCCCTAATTTCCAATTCTTTGTTACCACAAAAAAGCTACGATAAGTAATTTTGTACATATAGGCCCTCCTCCTTTTTCTTTGCTCTCTTCTGTGTGCAAACTTAGTAGTGGTAGTGCTGGGTCAAAGATATGCACTGTTTTATAGCCTTTTGGGCATAGTTCCAAATTGCTCTGTGGAATGGTTAGATCAGTTCACAACTCCACCAAAAATACATTAACGTCCCTATTTTTCTTCATCCCCTCTAACATCTGTCATTTCTTTTTCTGTCATAATAAATAGTGATGTGGAGCATTTTTCATATGACAGTAGATAGCTTTTATTTCCTCTTCTGAAAATTCCCTGTTCATGCCCTTTGACCATTTAACAATTGGGGAATGACTTGTATTATTGTAAATTTGACTCTGTTCTTTATATATTTGAGAAATGAAGTCTTTATCAGAGAAATTTGCTGTAAAGAAAATGTCCCCCAGTTTCCTACTTTCCCTTTCATCTTGGCTCCATTGAGTGAAAGCTTTGTAATTTGATATAATCAAAATTATTCATTTTACATCCTGTAAAGTTCTCTATCTCTTGTTTCATCATAATTTCTCTCCTTATCCATAAATATGACAGGTAAAATATGCCATGCTCCCTTAATTTATTGATATCATCCTTTATGTCTATATCATGTATCCATTTTAACCTTATGTTGAGGATGTGAGTCCATTCCAGTCACAGGAAACAAATTATATGAAGGCCTGGAGATTGTAGGGGACAAGGTCAGATTAGGAAGGATCATGAATAGTCCATTTTGGGTGAAATAGAGAATGTGCTGAAGCTAAAGAAGTTGTTTGGGACTAGCTTATTGAGGGCCATCACTTATCAAGTCTTCATTCTATTGGCAATGGGGAACCATTAAAGGCTCTTGAGCAGGGAAAAGATGTGATCGGGGCTATACATTAAGGAAGATTACTTTGGCAGTACATGTGGAATGGAAGGGAGACAGGAGTTACATGGGAGAAATCAATGCTTGGAGTTCTACACACTTTGCACACAGTAGGTATGTAATAAATGTTTGTTGAATTGAGTCTATTGCAGTTACTTGAATGAGGGACAATGAAAGTCTAAAGAAGGGTATTGACAATGGTAATGGAGAGAAGGGGACAGATGTGAGAGAGATAACACCAAGGTAGAATCCATAGTAATTTTCCACCGATCAGATATGCAGGCAAGGGAAGGATTGGACTGAAAAATAACTTGTTCAATAATATGCATCAACAAATAGTTATTGGTCACACTATCCCATTGAGGTACTATCTTCTTCATATGCAGACTTTTTGTTGGAGTTGAGGGGTGGGGAGGCAGCAAAATGGTACAGTGGATAGGGCACTGGGCCTGGAGTCAGGAAGATCTGAGTTCAAATCTGATCTCAGATGCTTGGCAACTGTGTCACCCTGGGCAAGTCACTTAACTCCTGTGTGTCTCAATTCCTTATCTGTAAAATAAGGACACACTGGAGAAGGAAATGGCAAACCGCTCCAGTATCTTGGCCAAGAAAATCCCACGGGCAGTGTCCAGGGGTTCGTGTAGAGTTGGACACTACTGAATGATTAAATAACAACAGGAATATACTTAGGTGTGCATATATTGTCTGCACTCATCAAGTATAATGTCTATGAAGGCAGGCATTACTTCATTTTGTCTGTATTCACATTGTATAGCACTGTCATTGGCTGTGTTTTGGTATAGAAGTGACAAGATGGTTATTGGAGCCTTAAGGCAATTAACACATCTTTTCTGAGAATGGCAGTGTTAATCATATTAGTGTTAGCCCAGAGCTAGAGATAGAAAAAATCAGGGGGTGGAGAAACATATGCACATATTAGCACAAATATGACCTGAGAGCAGGTGATGAGTCTACATTTGCCTGGTGCTGTCTGTCTTTTACCCATCAGAAGGCCAGAGGTTATGGACTTTAGGGCCAGGTAGGAGGTGGGAGGTGCATGAAGATGGCCAAGGAGTCAAAACCAAGGGAGAAGAAACACACCCAGAGTTGAAATCATCAGTATCTAAAGTTGCCAAGATGACAAGAAAGAGGATGCGAGAGTATGGAGAGAATTGTGGCAAATTCAAGAGAGAAGGGTAAGCTAGGTCTTTGGCATTCACAAAAGGAATATTGTCAGGTGAGGGGCCTGCTTGGAATGGGGTCATGGCAAGGCTTTGGCCTGAATCTGGGCCCAGTCCCTTCATTTTACAAACAAGGAAACTGAGCCCCAGAAAGGTAAAGATACTTGGCCTAGGGTACAGAGACAGCAAATGGCAGAGCTGGCCCCATGACTCCAAATTCAGTGATCTTTCTGAAAAAGCATGATCCTAGGGTGAACTAACTTCAGGAGCATCCTTGGTATAAGGGCAAGATCAGAGCAGGCTCAAAGTCAGAGCAGTGACCAGGTCAGGATAATGGTGGACCAGAGTTTAGGATGCGGAATGATTCAAGTGTGCATGTCCTTAGAGAGGGGAGGGGAAAGCATGAGACACAGAGTAGTAACAGAGCCCAGTAGATATGTGGCCAAAGTGGTCTTCTGGTCATGGGAAGGCCATCTTCAATATAGCTAAGGCAGGCAGGAAAAGGAGCCAGACTAGGGGCTAGCAGACTTCAATTTTATTGCCAGTTCCAATATTAACAAACTGTGTCGTCTTGTTACTATCCCTCTCTGGACTTCAGGGGTTTTGTATATATTACTTATTTTAAATGTATTATTCATTCATTCATTCATTTACTTAAAACTTTTTTACATTTTGAATTTTGAATTCCAGAATCTCTCCCTCGGTCCCACTCCTCCTCTACCTCCTGAAAAGGCAAACAAAATATTAATTACGCATGAAATCATGCAAAAACATATTTCCATATTAGTCATATCACACAAAAAAACAAAGGGAGAAAACTATACTTCAATTTGCATTCAGAGTCCATCAGTTCTCTCTGAAAGGTAGATAGCCCTTTTTCATCAGGACCCTTTGGAATTGTCTTGGATGAGTGTATAGATCAGAGTGGCTAAGTCATTTGCAGTTGATCGTGACAACGTTGTTAATGTGCACAATGACCTCCTGCTCTTCTCACTTCACTCTGTATCAGTTCACACGATCTTGCCAAGGTTTTCTGAAACCACTCACCTCATCATTTTCCACATTATATAGCACAACCTGTTCAGCCATTCCCCAATTGAGGAACATCCCCTCAATTCTAATCTTTAGCCACCACAAAAAGAGCTTCCAGGAATGTTTTTTTTTTCCTGTTTTCGTATTATTTTCTTTTTGAGGGGGCGGTCTTGGTTTCCATTGAAGTCAATGAAGGGGTTGGTCTACATGTTCTCTAACTCAGACTCCAGATCATTCATGAGTCCATAACTATAATTTCAGGGTAGGAAAGATGTCAGAGCAGGAGCATAGCCTGGGTAGAGAGTTCTTGAGGGAAGCCCATGGTGACATTGGCACCAGTGGGGATATACAGGGGCTGATGACTGTGTGCATGGGACCCTGCTCTGGGTTATTGGCTTCTGCCTGTCCTCTTCCCATCTAGATCCTTCGCAGTTTTAAGGGCCCAGCTTCTATTCTATCCTTCCCCCTATCTCGTCTTCTCTGACCACTTCCACCTACGCACATTTCTTCCATAACACTTATCTTTACAGTCCAATTTCTCCCTTGATTATACACAGAATTTACCACTGTGAAATTATTCTCTAATCATTTCACATATATGAGTCTTGTCTCCTGAACAAGTCTGTGAGCTTCCCAGGGGCCATCTTTTCCTTCTCCTTCTCTGTCTCCAAAAGCAGAGATAGTAAGCAGAGGATTAGGAACTTAGGAGGCATTTCATAAAGCCTTGTTGACTTGAACTGAATTTCTATTTCTCCCCCCTCTAACCCCACACCTGAGGCCTACCCCTTTAACCCTACTCCCAGAAAGCATTAAGAATAGATCACAGCAAAACATTCTTATTGCACTTGAAAACCATCTGATTCCGCACCAAGAGTTGGAAGGGACCTTGGCAGCCATCAACTCCAACCTCCTAATTTTACAAAGAAAGAAACTGAGGCTTACCAGAGAAACAGGAGTCTCCCAGGAATTAAGTATCAAAGTGGAGGATTGGAGCCGAGCTCCTCAGACTGCAAATCTTGTACCCTTTCCAAGACACCATCCTCATCTCTTAATTTCACAGAGGGAGAAACTGAAATTCTGAGAAAAGTTGTGAGTTCTTCAAAGTTCCAAACTGTTAACAAACTGTCACAAAAATGCCAAAGTCAGGATTGAAATCAAGATCCCCTGCAAAAATATTTTACTCAGAAATCTCCAGGGTATCTGCCTAAATGTCCTGGAAAGTATAATATGTCAAAAATTTGTCATTTCATCAGTGATAGACTTTATTTATTACAAACAGCTTTAGAGAAGAGAACTGGAATAAGAACTGGGATTACTTAGTCAGAGAAGGACCAAGTGTCCGCATAACAATGTTCTGTAAGTACCCATTCTGGACAATCTTTGCTCCTTAGGTTTTGCTGCTAACTAGTCATGCAACCCAAGACAAGTCATTATACACACATCCCTCCTTCCCAGTCTCCCAGGCCCTAGTTTACCTACCCATCTGGAAAAAGACTAGCTCATATTATCCGGAGCTGATCTGTATGTCCTCTCCAAGCTGATGGCATTGTAATTCCTCTTTATTAAGCTCAGAGCCCTATACAAATGGCAAATACCTGTCTTAAGAATAATAACACATTTTTCTTGACCTCTTCAAAGTTTACCAAGTTCTTCCCCCATAAAAAATCTGGGTGATAGTTGCTGAAAGAATTGTTATCCCAGAGTAGATTGACCCACAGTCACAGAGCTAAGAGTACTAGTGAAGAAAATATTTGGTAGATTTTAAAGCATTATATAAATTAGAGTGTAGGGAGACAGTGGGGTTTTGTGCCCTTCAAAAATCAGAATCTGACCTTTTGTTGGGGGCAAATATTTAGAATAAGGGTTGGAATGTAGGGCAGTAAGGTAGACAGCTGAAAGCCAGCCTTTGTCATTTAACCTGTTCGACTTAATTTCCTGGTCCAGGAGGATTAGAAGACCAAAGTGTCCTTTATTGTCCCAAGATCTCCACTGTTCCAGTGGAAATTCCTTTGGCCAAGCTACCTGAAATGGCCTAGGGAAGTAGGGGGAAGTGGGCTACACAAGATCCTATTGAAAAGTTAGAGAAATTTTCTAACCCAACCTATAGTTGCCTGGGACATAGATTGAATCAGTTTCAGCTCTCCAGTAGGTTGTATCAGTCAATAGATTGACTGTTCTAGTAGTCAAAAGAATGGGCAGTCTTAAGCTTGGGGCACTTTAACTGACTTGTCTGACTGATGTTGTTTCTCATAGTCTCAGCCATGCTGCTAGGCTGCTCTTGACAGGGAGAGACTTTCTAGTCACCACACTACATTAGTAGAAGGGCACAGAGAATCAGTAGATGACCCTAAAGAGCTGATACACACTTCTAGTGGAATTCAGACAGCAGTTTGGTGACCAGACATGTATAGCACGAGGGACAGGCCCAGTGGAGAAAAGTGACATATATCCCATCCTAGCTAAAGAAGGATGGCAGCAACTCCAAAGAACAATGGGTAGTAGAAATGAAGGCTGCTCTGATTACGTGTGCCCTCTGTGAGTGTGGGTTTCCTCCACATGTAGGCCCTGAGCATCCTATTTGGGTGACTGCCTCATGTGCTCCCTTCTCAAAAATATTCTCTCCATATCCTTCCCTCTCTGGTGATATAACTACCTGCAAAAGTATGTGCCTCATATCATCATTTTATGTTTTTGTGATTTTAATGGATTTGCTATTTGGTTTTGAACAAATGTATCTTCTGGCTAGCCAGTGAAAGGAAACTCAGAAGCTGGGTTTGAGTGAGTATTAAGCCACTCACAGAGAGAGGGATTCAGACCTGGGACAGCTCCTCCAAAGGCTTCATGTACGAGAGTATTTGTTCATACTACTAACCCCATGTTACAGATGAGGGAACTGGAGCTCTGAGAGGACAAATCAATTTTCCCAGGATCTCTCAGCATGGTGTCATTGAAAACATGATAGACTTGGAGTTAGAAGATTCAGGTTGATCTGCCACTTGTTATTTGTGTGACCCTAAGTAAGTCATTTCCTCTCCTCATCTGAAAAAGTGGGGATAATAATGCTTATATTCCTTATTCCACAGGGATGTTGTGAGATGGTGCTTTATAAACCTTAAATCATTTTTAAAAATGTGATTTATTATTTGTATGCCTCCCTTCAGCACTGAGCATGGAATCAAAGAATTTAGATTTCTACAGCAGTAAGGATCTGCGCCATGGGATTTGTCACTGGTTCCAAGCCTGTTAAAGAGTGCTGCCTCCAAACCACCTCTCCATCTTCTTCGCACAATCTCCCATCCACTACTCAGTCTGGGGCTTCCTAGGAACAGCCTTGGGCTCCAGCTTTGAACAAAGTAGATGGTCAGTAAATGGCAGAGTATGTAATGGATAGCAAGCTTTTCCTATAATAATAGAGATGGGAAAAAGAGAGCAGAAAGGGGTCAGAGGGGCTTTGTGATTGGTCCCAGGAAATGCACAGCACCCAAGCACATGTTCATTGATGCAATTTGTACCCCTCTATGACAGTTTCAAAAGCCTCAACCTCTTCACCAAAGATCTCCTCTGTTAGCTTTTAGTGATTCCATTGGTCCATGCCTAGGTTAGCCATGCCATTTATAACTCTTTCCAAGAAGTACTCTCAAGAGAATTGCTCGATATCAGCATATCCATATGGCTGTATCTAGGCAGGGTTTACTGTTGCCTGACACCAGGGAGGAAGGGAGGGGCTGTCACATTCACAGCCTCAGAGAATTTCTGAGCTCTAAGGGATCATTAGAATATAAAACACAAGAGTTGGAAGGAACCAAGATCATAAAACTCTAGAGCTAGAAGTAATCTTAAAGGTTACATAATCAAAAGTCTAAAGCTGGGAGGGACTTTGGAGGTCATCTCCCTTATTTCATTTATTTATTCATTTATTCTTTCATTCATTTACTTTTACCTTCATTTTACAAATGAAGAAACTGAGACCTAAGGAGATAAAATAACTTGATATACAACATCATAACTCTAGAGCTAAGAAGAATCTTATAAGTCCAACCACCTTATTTTATAAATTTTTATGAAACTTTTAATATGCAATATATCCTTTTGTAGCAATCACTTAATTTATGTAATTTGGCATTGAGTTCACAAGATTTTGACATATTCTTTAATTCACCTTAAAACCACACTAATTGCATTGGATATCAAGTGCACCTTTGACGAACAGACCATTTTTCCAAGCATAGGTTTGATTTTAGTTCATAGGTTTCCTTTTTTTTTTTTTAAACAAAAATTTACCTTAGCTTCCTCTTTCCCTGCCCCATTCCCCCATACCCAATTGAATAAAAAAAGGAAAAAAAAAGAAAACCCTCATAACAAATAGGTGTAGTCCAGCAAAATAAAAGTCCACATTGGCTATGTACAAAAATATGTGCCTCATTCTGCATCTCAAGCAGGAGGTGGATAGCTTGGTTCATATTTGGACTTCTGGAATTATGCTTTGTCATTGAATTCATTAGAATTCTCAAGTCTTTCAAAGATGTTTCACTGTATAATCTTTGTATTGCATAAATTATTTTCCTAATTCTGCTCACTTCATTCTGCATAAGGTCATTTCCCTCTGCAATTGACCATTTTGTAATTTCTTATGTCACAAAAATATTCCATTACATGCATATACCATAATTTCTTTGCCATTCCCCGGGAAGGGGGGCACCCCTTTAGTTTCCAGTTTTGAAAAAAGTTGTTATACATGTTTTTGTGCATATGAATTCTTTTCTTCTTTCCTTGATCTTTTTGGAATATAGGACTAGTAGTGCTATCTCTGGGTCAAAAGGTGAGCACAGTTTAGTGATTTGGGGAGCATAGATCCAATTTGCTCTCCAGAGTGGCCAATTCACAGCTCCACCAGCAATGCATAAGTGTGCCATCTTTCCCACAATCCATCCTCCCAACCTTAATATTTGTCACCTTCCTCATTTGTCATCTTTGACAATCTGAAGGGTGTGGTTTGAAACATCAAAGTTGCTTTAATGTGTATTTCTCTGATTAGTAGTGATTTGGAGAATCTTTTTGTGTTGTTGTATATCCACACCTTTTAATCGTCTGCCTGTTGAGGAATCGAGCAGCTAGGTGGTGCAGTGAATACAGTGACAGGCCTAGAGTCAGGAATATTCATCTTTATAAGTTCAAATTTGGCCTCAGATACTTCCTACCTGTCTGACTCTGGGCAAGTCACTTTATCCTGTTTGTTTCATTATTAGTAAAATGAGCTGGAGAAGGAAATGGCAAACCACTACAGTATCTCTGCCAAGAAAACCCCAAATGGGGTCATGAAGAGTCAGACATGCCTGAAAAATGATTGAACAAGTTGGGAGTGGCTTTGAGACTTATGAATTTGAATAATTTCTTTACACTCAAGAATTTGAGATCTTTACCAAAGACACTTGCTGCAAAGATCTTGCTCCAGTTTCCCATTTTCCTTCTAATTGTAAATGCACTAATTTTGCTTGTGCAAAAAATTTTAATGTTATATATGATGAAAATTATCCATTTTGTCTTCTATAATACTATGTATTATTTTTTGGTTCTGAACTCTTTCCCTCTCCCTAAAGCTAAAAGGTTATTTCTTCCTTTCTCCTCTAATTTGTTTATGATGCCCTTTTTTATATGTAAGTCATGTATCCATTGTAGTTTAACTTGGGACACTATGTACTGTTTTATTTAAAATTATTGTGACAATGTTCATGGGCAACACTGATCTGTAGTTTCCTTTCTATGATGTTTTCTCTTGGGCTTAGGTATCAAGACTATATTTATATCATAGAAAGAGATTGGAAAGGTTCCTTTTTTCTTATTATTACAGTTTATGCATTGCTGGAATTAATTGTTTGGGTTTTTTTTTACTTTACTAATATCTTGTTTTTCCTAATTACATGTAAAACCATTGTTTAACATTCATTTTTTAAAACGTTGAGCTCCAGATTCTCTCCCTCCCTCCTCTCCCCTTTCCCTGAGACAGTAAGCAATTTGATATAGGTTATACATGTGCGATCATGCAAAACCTATTTCCATATTAGTTATGCTGTGAAAGAAAACACACAAAAAAACAGAAAGTGAAAAATAGTAGGCTTCAATCTGCATTCAGATCCATCAATTCTTTTTCTGGAGGTAGATAGGATTTTTCATCATGAGTCCTTTGGAATTGTCTTAGATCAACGTGTTGCTGAGAATAGCTAAGTCATTCACAGCTGATCATTGGACAGCATTACTGTTACTGTGTATAATATCCTCCTGGTTCTGCTCAATTTACTTTGCATCACTTTATGTAAGTCTTCCCAAGTTTTTCTGAAAGCATTCTGCTCCTCATTTCCTTTAGTACAATAGTATTCCATCACAATCATATGCCACAACTTGTTCAGTCATTCCCCAAATGATGGATATCCCCTCAATTTCCATTTCTTTGCCACCAGGAACTGATTTTTGAATGTTTAATAAAATTTACTTGTAAATCCATCTAGTCCTAGCAGTATTTCAAGTGAAGTCTATGGAGTTTATTGGTTCCTTGTTCAATTTCTTTTTTTTATGTTGGGTGTTGAGATTGATTATTGATATTGATTATTCAAATAATCTACTCCATCCCTCTCATTTTACAAAGGAGGAAGCTTAGATCTTAGAAAGGTAAAATGCTTTGTCTGAAGTCACAGAAACTCAAAGTGGCAGTTATAATTTGAACTCAGGTTCCCTTGACTCCAAACTTGGTTCTCTTTCCATTGTACCATGCTGTTATCTAATCTGACCTCTATCTGAACCAAAATCTCCTCTATAACTTCCCTAACAAGTGATGACTAGTGTTTCCTGATGTTCCTTTGAACACCTTTGAGGCCAAACAGATTCAGTCATAGAATTTCAAAATCTCGGTAGTGGAAAGAGCCCTCATGGTTCATCTCATCCAACTCTCACGTAAATAATGATCCCCTCTAACAAACAAGTGGATGTTCCACCTTTACTTGACAAGCTCCAGTGATAGGGCACACACAACCTTCAGAGGTAGCCCATTCTTCTTTGGGACAGTTGTTATGGTTAAAAATTTTGTCCATAGACTCAAGGTCCATACAAGCTTACATTCTAAGTGAGAAAGGGGTTAATGAGTCAGAAAAAGAAACTGAGAAACAAATAAGTAAGAGGAGAACTAAGAGAGTAGGGTCACAAAACTTTAGAGAAAAGAGAATATCCAGGAGAACAAAGTGGTCATTGGGTCAAAGATTACAGAAAGATCAAAAAGGGGGAGCATTGAGAAAAAGTCATTAGAATCAGCATTGAAAAGATCATTGGCAACTTTGGAGAAAGTAGTTTCAGTTGAATAATGAGACAAAAGTCAGATTATAGAGGGTTTTGAACCAAGTGAGAGGAGAAATTGAGGTAATGTCTATAGATGGCTTTTCAAGGAGTTCAATGGAAAAGGACAAGGGAGTTACAGGACAATAGCAGGTGGTACAGTAGGATAAACTGAGGGTATTTTTAAGGATGAGGGAGACTTGGCAGCAGGAAAGGAGCCATCAGATGAGGAGAGATTGGAGGAAAGTAAGAGAATAGAGATGATGGTGGGAAAAAGGGGTCTTCTAGAGAAGATGAAAGGGAATGAGGTCAAGAGTACTTGATTTTAGCAAACAGAAGAGCCACCTCATCATGTGAGACCAAAGAAAAGAAGAAAGTGGTAAAAGATGATATCAGAGGGTCATGAAATTAGAAGGGGGGGAACTCATGGTTAATGGGCTCAATTGTTTTTGTTTTTCTGGTGAATTATAAGGTGAGGTCTTCAGCTAATAGGGTGGGCATAAAGGTGCTATGGGATGCTTGAGAATAGATGAAAAGGTTCATAACAGCTGCTGTGGTAAGTAACTGAGAATCAATCAATGAAAGGTAGAAGGACTGACTTGCCTCAATGAGGAGCCAGTTCAGATTATGTAGTAGAAATTTGTGGCAAACCCAGCCAATATAGCTTCATGACTTTCTCCAGCTCCATTTAGGAGCAGATCAAGAGGAGCAAAGGAGGCAAACAGTAGAAGTAACACAAGAAATAGGTCATGGGAGGTGACTAGACTGAGATACTGAGAAGAAGATATTGAGGAACCATCGACTAAAGACCTCTAGTGTGAGCTCAGGAGTTGGGCTACAGACAAAGACTGAACCTGGCACTGAATTCGGAGAATGTCCTGGCACCAGAGAATCTACCTTCTGCAGGAAGCCTTTCCAACATCAATCCCCCTTAATGCCAGGGTCTTCCCTTTGGTCATTATTTCCTCTTTCTCCTGTACAAAACTTGCTATATACATAGCTGTTTTCTTGTTTTCTCCCCATTAGATGATGGCATCCTGAGGCAATTCCAGAAAAGTTAAAGACTCAGCTTCTTCCTAAGGCTATGGTCTCAAGAATGAAATTTCCCTCTCCTTATCTTCTCCTCAGGTGATCCCTGACAAGGAACTCAGCCCCACTGTGTGCATGGCATGATTAAAAGAAATCTGGCTTTCTGATTTTGCCACTAGCCAACTGTGCTATCTAGGACAGCCCATCCAAACATTCTTTGGCTTGGTTTCTTCATCTGTGAAATGGAGTTATTAATATTTGTGCTAGATCCATCATACAGCTGTTGTGAAGAATGCTCTCTCTAATCATTGTGGACTGGTAGAAATATGAGATATTGCCACTATCATCTCATTTCTCACTTGAACCACAGAAAGAAGAACCTTTCTGTTCCTCAGCCAGGATCCAGAAAGGGGGACACACGGGGTGAAATGTTGGATAATTTTGCCAGTCCTTTAATCTTCTTTCCTTTTTATTCTTTAGTATAAGAGATGGCTCTCTGGATAGGGGAGGGGAGAAGGATAGACTGGGTGCTAAGAAAATGGATTTTTTCAATATATATTTAAAGGAGCTCTTACCCCAGCCAGAGAAAGGTGCCCCTCATTTCGATTTCCTATCTAATTCTCCCATCCTCCATCTTCCACCCCTCCATTTCAACTCCTAGATTTTCCTTATTTCTGAGCCTCCATCCCCCACCCCAGTCTCTAGAAAGAGTCCCCTTCATCTGGGCCTTAAGTCAGCACCTTCCTCTTTATGCCCCTTACCTCAGTTCCAGAAATCCCCCCATTTCTATCCCTCACCTTCATTATTAAAAGCTCCCCTTTTTCTGTTTCCTATCTCATCCCCCCACCCAAGCCCCTAGAAAGAATCCTTTCATTTCTAGACCTTAAATCAGCACCTTCCTCTTTCTGCTCATCACCCCAATTCCAGAATACCCCCCTCCATCATTTCTGCCCCTCCCCCCAATCCTAGGAAAGCCTTCCTCATGTCTTTGTATTTTATTTTCTTTTTTATTATGAACGTATTTTCTTTCTGTCCCCCACTTCCTCTTGTCCCCCCACAGAAGCCCCCTATTCATGTTCCTTAAATCAGTTTCCACATCTCCTTCAGCTATTACTTATTTTTCCTTCCCAACTCAGCCTTTGCAAGGATTCTTCCTCTGCCTTCCCCAGACTCAGAGTGAGTCATCACAGCTACAAAACACTCTCAGACCAGTCTCTTGAGTGCAAAAAAAAATCCCCTTTTCTCCAGAAGACAAATCACATATAGGTTGCCAATTAAAGGTCGTGCCAGAAACTGACGCAGGCCCCCACCCCACTGGCTCTCCAGATTCTTACATCAAACCACTCTTGCCGCCTCCTGGGCTGGGGGGAGGGGAACCTCTTTGCACCCAGGCAGGGAGACGACCACCCCCAAACCCCCACTCTGTCAATCACTGTGGAGAGCTCCTTGAGAAACTCCTTTGCAACCTACAAGGGGTAGGAATTCTATTTATAAATCCACGATTAACAGGCAACAGCCTAGTTACAGGGCCCAATTCTGTCCAGCTTAGGAAATCAACCTTCCTTAGGATTGCCTCAGTTTCCACCTCCTAGTCTGGAAGTTCCAGGAAGTCAGAAAATGGCCATAGCTAATCTTTATCTCCTCCTCCCCAGCCCCAGCACCTAGACACATGGTACCATCTACCATATCCACCATACAGATATGGTAGATATTTGATCCGTGTCTATTCATTTGAATTGAATTCAAATCAGTTCAATTTAATTGAGTTACTATAGTGGAATGACAATACTAAAACCTAGACTGGAATTCATGTAGGCCCCCGACTTCTCATGTAACTGAATGAAAGGTCTGTCATTATCTCTTACAGCCTCAGTTTCCCCATATGAAAATTGGGAACAATAGTTTTCAACTACTGACAACAGTGTTTTCAGACATTCTGGACTGAGTCAGGGGGCTCTCTCCTTTGGCCAAGTAATTCGAGTGACCTGCCTGAGCAATTCTGTTTGCTCCAATTGAGTACCCTGAATTCAACTCTTAAGACAATGTTTACTCTCAAAACGCAAAAAAGTAGCTCCATTTCTAAGCTTAACTTGCTCCTGACTCCTCAAATCCAATGCAGACTAATTTTCTTTAATTCAATGCCTGCTCCCTCAAACCACTGAATTGTATATAATAGTCTAAATTATTATTTTAATAGCTACAATATGATAATTACATTCAATATTATCATAGTAATAATTATAATAGAATAATTATATCCATATTATTAAATAGTATATAATGATGACTATGTATTGTTATATAAGGTTTGTACTCTTAATTCACTCCATGTTGTTCATGCCCAATAAAAAGACCGGAGTCCAAATACAAGAGCAGCTAAATGCCTACTTCCACGATCCAATGACTAGCTTGATTTCAATGCCTATTTCAAATTCCTGCTGGCCCAATTCAATGAATAGCTAGATTTTAATACTTTTTTTATTTTTTGAAACTTTAATACTCCCTGTTCCCAGTGGGCACTAGAAAGCCTAATTCCTAATCCAATATCCAGTTCCCAATCCAGTAAATAGCATAATTTCTATCCCCAGTCAAATGCCTGCTTCCTAATTCAATAAGTAGCCTAAATCCTATCCCTGGTTCACTCTCTACTACCCCAGTCCAATGAACAGCTCAATTTTTATGAATTATTATATCTATTGAATTAGACTTCAATGATTTCTCCCAAATCCAGTGAGTAGCCAGATTTTCTCCCATTCATTCTCCATATCCCAGTCCAACAAACAGACTAATCTCTCTCTCAATCATACCATTAACCAGATTTCTATTCCTAAATGAATGTTTACATCCATAATCTGACAGATAGCCTGACTTTTATTGAGTGTTTGTTCTGGCTCCCCCAGTTCAATGAGTAGTCAGATTTCAATAGGTAGTTTCCACCTTCCAACAAAAAACCCCAAAGATCAGCTTGATTCTTATTGTCAATTAACGCTTTCCCCCCCCACTTTCTCCAATGAGTAGTATGGTTCCTATTTCTAGTGTACTCCCTGAACCTCATATCCAAAACACACCCTGATTTCCATGGCCAGTTTACCCCCTGCCCCTCAAAGCCAATTTTCAGCTAAATGTCTTTCTCTAATTGAATGTCTCCTCCACCTAGCCAATACATCCCCTGAAACTATCCCTAGCTTCTCTGTCTTTTCCTGCAATCCAGTGATAAGTCTGATTTCTTTTATCTAGTTGTTAATAGTAATATTGATTATTCAACTCAAATGATTTTCTTAAGAATAAACTTAACATTTGTACAAGGTACTTTGGACAGTTCACATCTCTTATACAAGTCAAAGACTATCACTACAGCAACAAGTAATGGTAGGTGATGTGTTCAGAGTACTTCATGTTTTACAGAGTGTATTATATTCGTTCTCTCATAATAGCCCTGCCTGGAAGGCAGGTACCACAGATAGCATTATCTTTGTTTTACAGATAAGGAAACTGAGGTGCAGGGACATTTGATTATTTGCTCATGGTTAGTCAATAATAAGTGTCTGGGAGAGGATGCAAACCCAGTTTTCTCCAGACTCCACGTCCAACTCTTTCTCTCACATTGTGCTACCTCTGTTAGAAAATATTTCTATGAAAAAGAATTGCAGTAGCAAAAAGGTCTCCAAGTCCTAGTCAGTGGAGCCATTTTGCCAAGAAATATTCAGTGATACCATTTCAAAAACCAATGATTAAAGGCTTACTGGATATGGAGCACTCTGCTATGCACTAGGGTGGAAGGCATGTAATGAGTGGCTCACAAAGTTTCAATAAAAGTCCCTGCTCTCAGGCATCTTATAGTCTAGGATGAAGGAATAAAACATAAATACAGAAAACTATATATAAAAGTAACCTCAAGTAGACTTCATTTCCCACCATGTCTGAACTCTGCAGGAGCCTCTAGGGAGGCACAATGAGGAACCATGGTGGGGTAAGAATGAGAAGCTGATCATATGAGGTGGCAGTCATGACACCCTTCTCTGAACCCTACTTCAACCTCTCCCCTAGGAGAGACCCCAAGAAACAGACTACTTCTTCCTTTTTTAGAGATTGTCTTCAGTCCTTGAGTAAGGTGGGTGCCTACTAGTGTCAACCTGAATCTTCTACCCTGAGATGCCTGTGGGGCCAGTGACCTTCCTCAATATTTCCCTTCTCTGCCATGTCCAACATTCTCTGTTTCTGCCAGTTGTCCCTGGGTCACTGGATTTTTTGGACCCAGTTTGGTATGATCCTTCTTCTCTGCTTCCAGACCTTGGAATTTCTATGAGGAGCCTGATTTACATCTTTGTTTCAACGCCTCCCCTCAATTCATTGATTCCTAGTCTGCACTGTACAGCCACAGTCCAATGTGCAGCTTGAGAGCTGTACCTAGCACAATGTCTGAACCTCCAATCCAATATGTAGTCCTGTTTCTAATCTTTGCTTTCTCTTTGCTCCCAAATCATTAATTGCTTGACTTATTTTTTAACTAAATTTTTATGGATGTCTTCTGGTTTTTTTTTTTTACACAATCATAGTTATTCCTTATATCCCTCCCTCTCTTCATTTCAGAGAGTCATCCCATGTAAAAATAATGCTTTTTAAAGAGGAAAAAAATATCAGCACAGCTTAATGATACACTGAAAAAATCTGAATATATGTCTGAGGTGGAGCTGTGGACATCCACCTCCACAAGGGGATAGATTGGGGGTATTTTCTCATATCTCCACAAGTCATATTTGATTCTTATATTTTTTACATTGACTTTTGATATTTTGGAGTGTGGTTCTTCTTTCTGTTTGCATGGTTATAGTCACCATCTGTGTTGTTTCTTTGATTCTGCTTCTCTTTGCATCAGTTCATAGGCATCTTTTCATACTTCTCCATATTTACCACACACACCATTTTCTTTTTTTTAATTAATTTGTTTTCAGTTTTCAACAATCACTTCCTATATCTTAGATTTTCCCCCTCCCTCTCCCTGCCTCCCCCTTCCCTCTCTGATATGGTATGCAGTCTTATATAGGTTCTACACATACGTTATTATTAAATACCTTTTCACTTTAGCCATGTCTCATAGAAGAATTAAAATGAATGAGAGAAACCATAAAAAACCAAAACAAAACAAAACATAACACAAGAGAAAATGGTCTGCTTCATTCTGTGATCCAGTTCCATAGTTCTTTCTCTGAATGTGGCAGGCATTTTGCCTCAAAAGTCCATTGGAAATTTTTTAGGTCCTTGCATTGTTGTGAAGGGCTAAGTCTACCAGAAAAAATTCCTCACACACTGTGGTTGTTGTTGTGTACAAAGTTCTCCTGGTTCTGCTCCTTTCACTCAGCATCAGTTCATATAAGTCCTTCCAGGCCTCTCTGAAGTCTTTCTATTCACCATTTCTTATAGCACAGTAGTATTCCATTACATTCATATACCACAGCTTGTTCAACCATTCCCCAACTGATGGGCATCCCCTCAATTCCAGTTTTTGACCACCACAAAGAGGGCTGCTATAAATATTTTTGTACATGTGTGACCCTTTCCCATTTTTATGATCTCTTGGGGATACAGTCCTAGAAGCAGTATTGCTGGGTCAAAGGGTATGCACATTTTTGTAGCCCTTTGGGCATAGTTTCAAATTGCTCTCCAAAATGGATGGATCAGCTCACAGCTCTACCAACAATGAATGAGTGTTCCAACTCTCCTACATATTCTCCAGCATTTATCATCTTCCAGTTTTGTCATGTTAGCCAATCTGATAGGTGTGATGTGGTACCTCAGAGTTGTTTTGATTTGCATCTTTCTAACCAATACACCATTTTCTTACAGCGCAAAAATATTCCATGACATTCATGAACCACAATTTGTTTAACCTTCCTCAGTCAGTGGACATCTACTTTGTTTCCAGCTCAGCTATCTCAAAAAGTACTGCTATAAATATTTTGGAGTTTATGGAGGACTTTCTTATTACGTTAGTTTTTAGTAGTGTGACCTTGAGCAAATCATTTCCCTGTGTTCTCCTGTCCCCTTCTGCTCCACATTGGCTTGCAGGATCTCTAAGGTACTTTTCAGAGTAGATGTTTTATGAGTGTATCAAACACAGAGATAGTATCATGCAGTTGAAAAAACAGAGTTGGCAAACATGAAGTTGGATCTTGGCTCTGTCACTTATTGCCTGTGTGACCCTAGGCAAGTCCTTTCACCTCTTCAGCCTCAGGTTCCCCTTTTGCAAAATGAGGGAGTTAGATTAGCTGATCTCTGAGGTCCCTTCCACCTCTAAATCTAGGATCCTATGTGAAACCTGGGACAAATCACTTGACCACTCTGGGCCCTACTTACCTTCCTCTGTAAAATGAGAGGACTGGATCAGGTGGCCTCTGAGGGTCTTTCCACAGTATATATTTTATAAGCCTGTGTCATACCTACACAGAGACATTGAGATGTCTTGAATTTGGAGTTCAAATTCTGACCCTGCGTCTCGCTGCTTATATGACTCTGGGCAAGTAATTTCATATCTCTGGGCCTCAATTTTCTCATCTGTAAAGTGAGATCACTGGACCATGAGCTCCAAGTTCCTTTTCACCTCTAACTGACTGTGTTGTCCAGGCACTCTTGGCTCCCACCCTCCCCACCCCGCTTCCAGCTAACCTAGCAGACTCCTGGAATTCCTTCCCTTAGTTCCTGGTCCAGCTTAACTCCTTGCCTTGACTAACTCAGTCTTTTCAAATCTTCACTCCATCCCCCTGGGTTTCCTCTCCTGCTTTCCCTGCTCTTTCCCTGGTTGGTTCTTCCTTTGTTCAAACTCCTCTCATTTCATTCTGGTGTTCTGTGGAATGAGGGGGTTGGATTAGCTGACCCCAGAGGTCCCTTCCAACTCTGACACTCTCACAGTCTATTATTACAGGCTTCTCCCCCTGCTCTCCAACTTACCTACTAGCTTATTGTTTGGATTCCTGTCAGTACACCTCTGACCCCCCCACAAATGAGGATTTCCCAGTGTCTGCATTTACATTAACTGTACATCAAGTAGCTGTTTGCAATGCTAAAAGGACACAAGGAACAGGCTCAGTCACTGAGGGTGGCTTGGGGTTTTTTGTTGGAGGTGTTTTGTTGTTTTTTTTTTCTTGAATCCCACAAAGAAAGGGAGGAAACAAAGAGCCCAGCTATGCCCAGCTTAGGGTCAGGAAGACAAGAGAAGTGTCACTCTCCCATTTAACAGAAGAGGAAAAAGAATTCTACCCTATCCTCCCTCAGAAGTGACTTGCTCAAGTCCACATAGCCAGCCACTGGCAGAGCTGAATCTCCTATATGTGTAACTTCATCAAAGGTAGAGTTAGCAGGGACCTCAGAAAACATCTAGACAAAACTCCTCATTTTACAGAGAAGGAAATTGATCCAAAGTCTTCCTCATTTAGATCCAACCTCCTAGGTCCACTCGACTCCCAAACTGGAGTCCTTCCCATGCTCTTCAAGACCCTCTACTCACCTAATTCAAAGTTGTTCCTACTCTGGATTCATCACCTTGAAGATTCAGTAAAGGTCCCAGCTGGAAAGAACCTTAGAGATCATGTTGTCCGATATATTCACTTTACAAAGAAGAAACCTGAGGTCTAGAAAGCCAAGGAATTTGGGCTCATGGCATGATAGAACCAGAAAAGGTCTTAGAAATTATCTACTTCAACCAATTCATTTTTAAAAAATTAAATCATATTACCATATTTTGTTTTTATATCACTATTGTTTCCAGATAGTCCCTCCCTCCTCCACCCCCTCTCCAATGGGCCATCCATTGTAGTACAGAATAAAAATGAAAGAGGGAGAAATAGCAATTTAGCCACACAAAAAAACAACCAGGTATACAGAATACCAACATACCAACATGTAACATACCAACCAGGTATGACAGAATATGTAATATTCCACACCCACAATCTCCCATTTCTGCAGATAAGGAAGTGAGGTACAGTTTTTCATCTCTTCTCTGGGGCCCAGCAGTTACTATAATTATACAGAGTTGAGTTTCATTTTGAATTTTTTTTTCAAATTTATTGATATATTTTATTTTTACATCACTATTGTGCCTCCTCTCTCCTCCCCAGTGACCCACTCCTTGTAAAAAAAGGATAAAAAAGAAAAGATTTAGCAAAACTAATCAGCCCAAGAACAGGAGAGTACATGCAATGTTACATACTCATAGATGGGATGAAGGTGATTGCTATCTTTTCTTTGCACCCTTCCTTTTACAAGTGAGAAAGTGAGACCCAGAAGGGGGAACATAAGCAATAGAGCTTGAATTCAATCCCAGTTCTTTTGACCTCAACTCCAGAGCTCAAGCATCAACCCTCAACTCAGAGGCAACTAGGTGGTGCTGCAGAGGATAGGATAGAGTGCTGAATGTGGAGTTAGGAAGACCTGAGTTCAAATTCAACCTCAGACACTCCTAGCTATGTGTGACCCTGGACAAATCATTTGACCTCTCTGTGACTAAGTTTCCTTAACTGGAAACTGGGAATGATAACAGCATCTACCTCACAGGATCATTGTGAGGACCAAATGAGATCATTTTTGTAAAGCATAATGCCTGTCTCCTAGTAGGTGCTATATAAATGCTTGTCCCTCCCACTTTCCCCTCATTCATGGTGTGTTTTTCTGTTTCCATACTAATATCCCTGTTGAGTTCACTTGGTTATCAGGATTTTGTCCTTCTTCCCAGTGTAGTAGAAAGAACTCTAGAATATAAGTCAAGAGCCCTGAGTTCTAGTCCCAGCTCTCCCACTGACTTGATTTATAACTTTGACTAAATCACATTTCTTTTCTAGGCCTCAGCTTCCTCATTTACAAAATTAGGAGAATAAACTTAATATATCTTACTTATACTTAATATATTTTTTACTTATGCTTAATATGTTTTACTTATACTTAGTATATTTTACATATATATATATATATATATATAAATTTCATATATTTTACAGCTCTGTGTTCCAAGTCCTCCCCACCTCCCAGCTCTGACATTCTCTACTCTTAGCCCCTTGAATATCACAGACCCTTTTGGAAGTCTGATAAAGCCTATGAGCTCCTTTTCAAAATCATAATTTTCAATAATTGAAGGACATGTTAAATTTCAGTATGAGATTCATGAAAATAAAGATGCAGTTTTTTTTTCACATTCAATATCATAGAACCCCTGGAATCTATCCACAAAGCCCAGGTTAAGAACCTTTGTTCTAAGGTCTCTCTCAACTATAACATTTTATTTTTTGGGACCCCTCTCAGTTCCACCATTTGGTATTCCAAGAGTTCTCTCAACTCTGACATTTTGTCCTAAGATTTTTTCCTGCTCCAATATGTTCCTGCGATATTGGCCAAGGACTATTTTTCTCTTAATAGAAACTCTTGAGACACGGAAAGGAACAAGACTTCTCTAGGATCTGGACTTAGTACATCCAATGCCGGTTGACTCTGCCTTCCTCCTCAACTTCCAGACTCTTTCTTCCCCTTGAGAAGCCTGGTTTTCAAGTGCTCCTCTTAAGTCCCCTCTCCATGAATCAGGGCTGACTATTGTTATTGGGTTTGCAGCTAATGTACAATGCCTCCCCTGTCTAGTCTTCTTGGCGCTTTGTTAAGTCTTTCTCCCAGTGTGGCCAAGAAGGTGAAAAAAACCGAATCACTCCATTTAGCTACTCGTACACCACTCTGGTAATGGGATGAGTAAGAGGGGGAGGGAACTCTTGACAGAACTGTGATTTCTGGATTATCAGTGGATTTCAATTATCCAGGCTCCCCTCTGTTCCAAGGACCAGAGGAAAGTGAGAAATGGCTGGTCTTAATTACCCATTTTGTTGCAATGGAGATGAAGTTTCTGGGTCTGAGTTCCATCTAGGAGATGTTCTCAGGGAGTTATTTTTTTCTCTGCCTCTCTCTGTGGAACTAGGAATTCTGGGGACCAAAGAAATGAGTCGTCTTAGGGCCACTGACATTTTTGTAGCTAGTTTCATGTTTTCTTCAGCTTTTAAGTCTCTTAATAGTGTGGAGGCTGCTGCCCAAATAGCTTATTCTATCCAAATTGCAGCTTAATTATGCTTCTGATGCATGCTTTCTCCAGGAGCAAATTATTAATTACCTTCACTATGATATGGCATTTTACCCAGAGTGCTAAGGCCCTGTCTCTCCCCCCACCCCCTTAACCCACTAGTGAGTCACAGGTATGCCTCATCCTCACTCCTGTGGTGTCTTCCCTGTGCCCTGAGTTGTGGGCTCCAGAAGGCCTTAGCTTGGTCAGTGGCCAGTCATGGGAAAATTGTGTTCTGCATGCCTTTCTTTTTGAGGGAACTCAGGTACAGGATCATAGATTCCAAATATAGGGCTGGAAAGAAACTCTGAAATTACACTGAGTCAAACTTGCTCATTTTACAAATAAGGGAAACTGAGATCCAGAGAGATAGGAATGTGAATCCTGAGCAGGAAGGAACATTAGAGGTCATCTAGACCAACCTTCCCATTTTACAGATGAGGAAAGTAAGGTCCAAATAGATGAAGTGCTTATACAAGGTCAATCAATAAACATTTATGAAGTGCCTACTATGTGCCAGACCCTATGCTAAGTGCTGGAAAGAAACAACAGACATTCTTTACCTTCCAGCAGTTTACAATCTAGTAGGGAAGAGAATAAGCAAACATATAAACAAGAAAGCTATAGGTAGGATAAATGAAAAGTAAGCACCAGAGGGAAGGCATTAGAATTAAGATGGGTTGGGAAAGGCTTCCTGTAGAAGATGGGATTTTAGCTAGGACTTGAAGGAAGCCACAAGGCAGAAATGAGGAGAAAGGGCATTCCCAGCATGGGAAACAACCATAGAAAATGTCCAAGTTGGGATATGGAGGGACTTCGTGATGGAGCAGCCAGGAGGCCAGCATCACTGTGGAGAAGACTACACATAGGGGAGTAAGGCATAAGAAGATTGTAGAGGTAGGAGGGGGCAAGGGCTTTGAATGCCAAATGGAGCATTTTGTATTTGTTTCTGGGGGCAATAGGGAGCCACTGGAGTTTAGGGGGTAGGAAGGGGATCATATGGTCAAACCTGCACTTTAGGAAAATCACTGTGGTAGCTGGAAAATGTACTGGAGTAGGGAGAGACTTGAGACAGGCAGATCTGCCAGAATCTATTGCAATAGCACAGGTGTGAGGTGATGAATGGCTACACCAGAGTGAGGGCCATGTCAGAGGAAGGAAGAGGGGCATATTCCAGAGATGCTACAAAGGTGAAATTGACAAGCAACAGTAAAAGCTTGGATGGGGGGGGCGGGCTGCGAGATGATAAGTAATCCAGTATGACTCCTAAATCGCAGACCTGAGGGATTGGGAAGATGGTGTTGCCCTCTATGGAATTACGGAAGTCATGGGGGGAAGACTTAAGGAGAAAGATAATGAGTTCTGTTTTGGACATGTTGAGTTTAAGATGTCTATTGGTCATCCAGTTTGAGAGGTCTGAAAGGCAGTTGATGATGAAAGACTGGAGGTCAGTAGAGCAGATAGGGAGAGTGATCTAAGGCTAGGACTTGGCAGCAACATCATAAGGAGGCCAGGGACCCAAGAGAAGAGAATAGCATAGAGTTGACTAACAGCTCCAGACATGAAAAGGAGGCAAGTGTAACTAGCACAAGGGTGATGACCTAGGAGAAAACTGAGGGATTGGAGGTCATACAAAGCAGCATAAACCTAGGGCAAAAGGGTCAAACCCATTGGATGGGCCCTTAGCACTTCCAAGTACAGCCTGAACCAGATTAGAATGTAATTGCCAAATGAATATTTAGCAAAATAAATAAAAATGCAATAGAACATATGTCATTTTTTCTAAGACAACACAAAGCCTCCAGGGATCCTTATGTATGGTCTAGTGACCCTGTTTCAATATGAGTTTGATACCATTGCTCTAGAGCAGGAGAGGGCCTCAGAGGTCAACCAATCCAACCTCCTCTAAAAAAATGAGCTCTAAAATGAGTTTGTTAAAATACAAAGTAAGGCTCAGGGAAATGAAATGTTTATTACAAGATCAGAGATAGCAGCTTGAATCTAGGAGAGACTTCAGAGTCATATAGTTCAACCCAGAGAAAGATACTAGGCGCAGAGAGATATGACTTGCCCAAGGACACCCAGAGACCCTGTTCAGAGCGTCATCTGTATTCCTACATTCCTATCATTCCCTCCTTCAGGCAAATCACTGATTATTGCTTTGAGTATATTACAGTCACTCTTAGAGCTTGAGTAGGAGGCAGGTAAAGACTGTTTAGGGCTGTTTCCAAAATGTGGGAGGCACTAAGGACCCCAATTTTTCCATTTCCCCAAGCCAGCTCCTCTGGAGTGCAAATCACAACCTAGCAACTAAAAAACTGGAAAAGTCCCTTGTCCCAATTGTGCTTGGAAGCAGAGGGAGGTGGAGGGCTGAAATGGGAACCAGCCTTCCATCCTGAAACCCTGCCTAAGGGCTGACCCTGATCCCACCACTGGGAGATTTCTCTCTCTCTTCGAAAGAATGATTTATCATATTATTTTTTCACATTTGAATGTGAAATGGCCCTTCTCTTATTATGCAGCTGAATCTCCCTGATGAGTTCAGTTCAGATATTCTTTTGAGTCCTCATGAGTGAGCAGGAGAAAAGACTAGTTCCATGGTTGCCTTCTTTCTTTAAAAGAAATACAATAGCAATTAAATTAGGTATGTCATGTGTTTTCTTATTTGACTCATAAATTCAAGTCGAGATTATGAGCCTGGACTAATGAATATAAGAAAAACTGAGAAGAGAAGAAAGGAGTTCTTGGGGTGTGTTGGGGAAGGAGATTAAGGGAGGCAAGAAGGAGCTGCTAGTTAAATGCCTAAAATGAGGATAAGGCAGTACAGTCCAAGAGAACACAGGAGGGTGTGTGGGGAAGGGAGGACTGTCTTAAAGTTCTGCCCTCAGTAAGCAACCTTTACCAGAATAGAAGGAAGAACTCTGAACTCCTAAGAGCCTCAATAACATTGCTTGGGCTCCTGGGGGCTAGCTGTGTGGTACATTGGACAGATTCAGAGCACTAGTAGATGGCTTCAGAAAACTAGGTTTCAAATCCTGCCCCTGCTACTTAGGATTGGTGTGCTCTTCAGCAAGTCACTTGTGATGGGGAAAGAGGTGTTTTGAATTTGGAGCCAGAGGACCTAGGCTCAGAGTTCGAGTCCCAGCTCAATTAGCTTGGCAACCACTGACAAAGCATTGCCATTCTATACTGCATCCCAGAGGCTATTGCTTGGAAAGTGTAAACTTTGAAGTGCTAGGAAACCAACACTGTTAGTATTAAAACCACTGCAGCCTCCATTTACTCATCTGTAAGATGGGAATTATCTTCTCATGGGATCTCAAACCCCTTTTCCAATTCTTGGAGAACCTTGTTGCCTACTGTCAGCAAACCCAGCAGCCCCTCCCTTACCCACACCTTGAGTTCCCCTCTCAATCTTTTGTAGTTTTCATCTTTTGTTTTTGAATAGGATCTGTGTTGATCAAATCTAGAGATGGAAGGGAGCCTTGGAGACCATTTAGAAATATCCCCTAATTTTACAGGAAAGGAAACTGAGACCTAATTGTCTAAGGTGGTATGTAGAATTTTAATTCTAGAACAGGAAAGGTGGGTAACCTCACAGAACAATCCCCACACATCTGGGCAGGGCTTCCAGATGGTACTGCAGTGGATAGAATGCTGGGCCTGGAGTCAGGAAGATTCATCTTTGTGAGTTCAAATCTGGCCTTAGACATTTATCAGCTGTGTGACCTTAGACAAGTCACTTCACCCTGTTGGCCTCAGTTTCTTCATCTGCAAAATGAGAAGGAAAGGCCAACTCCTCCAGTATCTTTGCCAAGAAAACCCCAAATGGGATCACAAAGAGTTGACAATGAATGACAGCAATCTCACATCTGGAGTCGGAGGAGGCACTTCACAGGACATCTCATCCAACCTTCTCATTTTGCACATGATTTTGTAAACTTAGGCCCAGAGATATGAATTGACTTGTTCAAGGCACCAGGTATAAAGTACAAGATCTAGATTTGTAAGGAAGGGACTTCAGAGAACCTCTTGTCCAATTCCCTCGTTTTGTAGACAAGGGAAAAAACCAACCTGAAAGAGGTCAAGTGAATGTGCCAGGGTCCCACAGCTAGTAAGTGAGAATTGAAACGCAAGCCATCTCAACTGTAACCCAGCATGTTCTCAACTGTGTCGTTTAGTTGCTTCAGTCTTAGAGAGCTGGGCAGGCTCACACCACCAAGACGTGCTAGAGGCAGAATTTGAATGCAGGTTTTCACCGAGGGCTCACTTTCCCACAGATACATGTAGCACTTATAGGCAAATTGGAATTAAAATAAGAATTCAGCTTTACACTGTAAAGACTCATCTCCAAGGGAACCTTGTCACTGATGGTCCCTCTGGAAGTCCTAGCAGCTCTGCGGGTAACTCTTTGCTGGACAAGATGCTTGGATCCTTCATTTTTGTGGAGGACCAACAGCATCAAGAGTGCAATGTCTTGACCCGTGTGTGAATTGGATCTATGTGAGGCAGAGTTATCAGCGTCACTCTCTTCCAAAGCCATCAGAGTCTAAGTCCCCCTCAAAGTTCCTGTTGCTATTCTGCATCAGATGCTGAGCTGAAACTAACTTTCATTCCTTTCTTGAGGTCATCTCAGTAAGTACCTCTCTCTGCCATGATGGGTCATGTTCCTGAGACTTTCTTTCCTTGGATGACTGTTTTACCACATCCACCTGTACTCTTCATTCTTAATGTAGACAGTTGACAACACCAGACATTACCAATCTGGAGACATGGCATTCGAAGTCTTGCAGACCTCCCAAGACCCTCCAACACTGAAGAACTCACAAGATCATGTAACCATTTCCATATCAGAATAGTCACTCATTCAAGATCACAATATAGACAAGGTCAACCTTATGCACGAATGGGGCCAGGTGCCCATAGCTGGGTGACTTCCCTGACGTGGCTCTTAGGAGGTCGTTCCAATCACTTCTGACTCTCTTCCTACCAAAAAGGAAAGAAAGGGACAGGAGAGCAAAAGAAGGGCAGAGTGCCCCTTTTGTGTATTTACTGAGTTCTGCCTCAGCAGTCATTTAGGGAACTCTTAATGATCAAATAGTGCAAACCTCCGATCATAACTGAAAGTAGCCTCCCTCCAAGTTTTCATGCAGTCACTTGCACTCGAACCCAAGGAATGTCAGCACATGCTCCAAGAGGTGGCCTAAGTCAGTCCACCTATACTGCAATGTAATATTGCATATTATACATATATATGTAATATTTATATTATATATTGTATTATGTTATATTATATTATATAAATTTATTTCATAGCCTCACTAGAATGTAAGCTTCTCAGGGGTAGACTGTTTAGTTTTTGTCCTAGTAGCAGATACTTCATCAGTGCTTATTATGTTGTTTGGTACTTGACCATAAGTTCCATGAGGACAGGGATTTTGTCTTATCTACAATTTTAAGTTTGTAAGTACCCTAGTACTCTGTATTGTAGCTGACACTTGATAAATTTCAATGTTAGCCCTAGTAGGTACCCATCCATCAACTCCCAAAGGCCTGAAGGAAGAGAATGGATTCCACCAAGAAGAAGGAAGTGTCAGTGTTGGAAAGAGTACCACCTTACTTTGGAGAAAGCTTTATAGATTGCATAATGCTCTCTCACACTTTCTCTCCTTCGATCCTTGGTGGGATGAAGAAATAAACTAAGTGCCTGTGAGATTTTCTTCCCATTGTGAGAGCATGTTATTCTGTGAGCTCAGCAGTAACTCAACAATCACAATAGCAACAGCAACTGCTACTACTATTGTTACTACTATTACTACCACCACCACCACCACCACCACCACTACTACTACTACTACTAATAATAATAATAATAATAATGTATAAAGTTTGATTGATCCTTTCATCATACCAACTCTCAGAAAAGTAGGTTTTATAAGGATAAAACATCTCTGTGCCCTAAGGATCACCAGACCTTACCATCTTCGCTAGCATGGTACTCTTCAAGCTCCTGGTCATTGTCATCTGGACTGTCAGGGCACCCCTAGGACCCTGAGTCTTTCCATCTTCTTTGCTTCTTAACACTAAGAACCACCAGGACTTTCTGTGTACCCTGAAGATGAACCCTCTTTTGTTTACTTTTCCTCCCAATTAGAATGGGAGCTTTGAGAATAAAGAATGTTTTTCTCTTCTATTTTTACTCCCAGAACTTAGCACAGTGTTTTCCATGTAGTAAGCAATTAAGGGTTTTTTTATTCATTCATTCATTCATTTATTTCATCTCCAATTCAACTGTTCCCCTGAAAAACCCTTGATATCAGTGGGTTGGGTGATGCCATCTGACTACAAAGTGAGCCATTCCTTGCTCTCTGTATCTGTATCTTACTCTGTAGACATACACACACACACATACATATATATATACATATATGTGTGTATATATATATATATGTATCTCTTGCTCTCATATCTGTAGTTCTCTGTAGCTTCTGATTTTATACAACTGGTCTGCTCTCTTTGAGTCCCCTGATGCTCTTTTTTGCCAGAGATTGGTCTTCAACTCCTCTGGCTTTTTTTTTTAATATAAATTTATTTATTTAACTTTTTACATTCATTTTCACAAAATTTTGGGTTCCAAATTTTCTCCCCATTTATCCCCTCCCCCCACCCCAATACACTGAGCATTCTAATTTCCCCTATTACCAATCTGCCCTCTCTTCTGTCATCCCTACCTTCTCTTCTCCCCATCTTCTCTTTTGTCCTGTAGGTCCAGATGACTTTCTATTCCCCATTAACTGTATTTCTTATTTCTTAGTAGCAACAACAATACTCAACAGTTGTTCCTAAAACTTTGAGTTCCAAATTCTCCCCACCCATTCCCTTTGGGAAGGCAGGCAATTCAGTATAGGCCATATCTGTGTAGTTTTGCAAATGACTTCGATAACAGTTGTGTTGTGTAAGACGAACTGTATTTCCCTCCCTCCTATTCTGCCCCCCATTGTTTCTATCCTTCTCCCATTGCCCTCCCATCATCCCTCCCTCCCTGCTTATCTCCTTCTCCCCCACTTTCCTATACTGTAAGATAGGTTTTCATACCAAAATGAGTGTGCATTTTACTCCTTCCTTTAGTCGAATGTGATGAGGATAAACTTCATGTTTTTTTTCTCAGCTCTCCTCTTTTTCCCTCCACTAAAGTCTCCTGCTTGCCTCTTGAATGAGATATAATTTACCCCATTCCATTTCACCCTCTCTCCTCCCACTACATTTCTCTCTCACCATTTACCTTAATTTCTTTTAAGATATGGTCCCAGCCTATTCAATTCACTCTATACTCTCTGTCTCTGTGTGTACATGCATGTGTGTATGTGTGTGTGCATGCACGCATGTATGTGTGTGTGTGCATGTATGTGTGTGTACGTCTGTGTGTGGTCCCACCAACTACCCAGATACTGAAACGTTTTAATAGTTACAAATATTGTCTTTCCATGTAGGAATGTAAACAGTTCACCTTTGCTAAGTCCCTTATGACTTCTCTTTGCTGTTTACTTTTTCATGCTTCTTCTCATTCTTGTGTTTGAAAGTCAAATTTTCTTTTCAGCTCTGGTCTTTTCATCAAGAATGCTTCAAAGTCCTCTGTTTCATTGAAAGACCATTTTTTCCCCTGAAGTATTATACTCAGTTTTGCTGGGTGGGTGATTCTTGGTTTGAGTCCTAGTTCCTTTGACTTCTGGAATATCCTATTCCACGCCCTTCGATCCCTTAATGTAGAAGCTGCTAGATCTTATGTTATCCTGATTGTATTTCCATAATACTGGAATTGTTTCTTTCTAGCTGCTTGCAATATTTTCTCCTTGACCTGGGAACTCTGGAATTTGGCCACAATGTTCCTAGGAGTTTCTCTTTTTGGATCTCTTTCAGGTGGTGATCGATGGATTCCTTCAATACTTATTTTGCCCTCTGGTTCTAGAATCTCAGGGCAGTTTTCCTTGATAATTTCATGAAAGATGATGTCTAGGCTCTTTTTTTGATCATGGCTTTCAGGTAGTCCCATAATTTTTAAATTGTCTCTCCTGGATCTATTTTCCAGGTCAGTCATTTTTCCAATGAGATATTTCACATTCTCTTCCATTTTTTCATTCTTTTGGTTTTGTTTTATGATTTCTTGGTTTCTCAGAAAGTCATTAGCCTCCATCTGTTCCATTCTAATCTTGAGAGAACTATTTTCTTCAGTGAGCTTTTGAAGCTCTTTTTCCATTTGGCTAATTTTGCTTTTGAAAGCATTCTTCTCCTCATTGGCTTTTTGAACCTCTTTTGCCAATTGAGTTGGCCTATTTTTCAAGGTGTTATTTTCTTCAGCATTTTTTTGGGTCTCCTTTTACAAGTTATTGACCTGTTTTTCATGCTTTTCTTGCATCTCTCTCATTTCTCTTCCTAGTTTTTCCTCCACCGGTCTAACTTGATTTTCAAAATCCTTTTTGAGCTCTTCCATGGCCTGAGCCCACCGGACATCTACCTTGGATGTCTGGGATAGAAAGGCCCCAACCTCCACGTCCTTCCCTGATGGCAAGCATTGTACTTCTTCATCAGAAATGAAGGGAGGAAGGAACATCTGGTCCCCAAGAAAGTTGCTCTCTATGGTCTTATTTTGCTTCCTTTTTCTGGGCATTTTCCCAGCCAGTTACTTGACTTCTGAGATTCCTCTCCACCCCTGCCTAGATCTGCCCAGCCAGTGCTTGGGGTCTGAGATTCAAATGCTGCTTCCCAGACTCAGGGCTTTCCATGGCAGGCACAGCTGCTATTCAATGTGAGCTTAAGTTCTGGTGCTCAGGTGGGGGTAGGGCCACCTCCCAGGCTCAGTTCCCTCAAGAGCTTTATGCAGAGACCTTCGGTAATGGAGCTCCTGCGTGCTCGGGGAGTCCCGGGCCACCGTGTTGCTGCCTCTGCTGCTGCCTCCACTGCTTCCTCCCTAGGGGGCCCGAGCCACGGAGACACCCCGCTTCCCTCTCGGCCAGCCCAGAAGTTTCTCTCACTGACCTGTAGTGCCTGTGGGTGGAGGGACCTTCCCGGCCACCAGAGATTCCGTCCCTGAAGCCTGCTGGGATCTGCTCCTCTGGGGCCATGGCCAGGGCATCGCAGGGATGGGCTCCGTGTCCGGTGTGCGACGGACCCCTGGGGAGGGCTCTCCAGGGCTCTCTGGAATGGAAATCTCTTCCACTGCCTTGGTGCACTTGCAATGCTTCAGAATCTGTGGGGAGTCCTCTTTACAGGAAATTTATGGGCCGTGGATTCAGAGCTAGCATACGTGAGTCTTTCTACTCCACCATCTTGGCTCCTCCTCCCCTCCTCTGGCTTCTTGTCCCAAAAAGGGATGGGGAAAAAGGGGAGCAGTATCAACTCTTAGTGTAGAAATTAAGTTAAATGTGTATTTTAAACCCTGTAACTTTGGCCCCATTTTGCTATGTGACTTGGGTTTAGAAAATGCCTTCAACTCCTTTTCACTGCCAGTATTAAAAGAGTATTTAATAGAACTCTTATACTGGGAGCAAGACTGAAAGAGTCAGTGACTTTTGCCCTGCTTCTTTGCCAGTAATAAGTTATTGCCTTCCCTGTAGAACACTGCTTCTAGTTCCAACATTTCACGTTTAAAGATTTCTCCCAGATCTGGAATAATACGTTTTTGATTTGGGGCAGTGGTTCCTATCTTTTCAAGGATGGAGACCTTGACTCAGACCCAAATTCTCCAATGGCTCTGTGGTATCCTCGGGTTTGGATGTTCCCTCCAACAGTACATAGCTCCCACACCATTTATGTCTACTATGTTGTTTCATTTTTATCTCTATCCTCCCAAAGTAATGGAAGCCTTCTTCACTTTCTAATGACATTGTAAGGACATCAGCAGAACACTGTGTATGGCATCTGGTCATCCCTTGCCCTCACCACATGGTCAGTATGTGCTCTCTTTCTATAGTACTTTCCCCAATGATGTCTTTGGCTCCTGCTCTTATCAGAAATCATATGTTGCACTAGTCTCTTTTCTTGTTCTTTGTATATGGAAATGTTTGTGTTAATTGGTAATTATTAAATTCAAAATAGAAAGAGAAAAGAATGATAAAGAAATGGGTCTTTGTTTCCAGGAGAAGTTTGAGTCATTAAATTTTACAATTTCCTGAAGGCAATCCAGCCCACTATTCCCTTCCTGTTTAATTCTGGGTCCAACTCATCCATTGACACTGTGAGCTATAGATATTCATACTGACAAGCAAACTCTATATGTTTTACAGCTAACTGCATGTATAATTGGGGCAGTAGATATTTTTCATCCACTTAGGCTATCCTGTATGGAAAGTCAGGACAAACTCTTTTGAATGATTATGTTTCTTTTCCAGGGGGTGTCTACCAGATTTCCTCTGGCAGAATGGGCAGATGAGAATAATTTGTTCCAATGGCCATGAAAGTGGGTGAAGTAGATGCTGTAGAGTGCCTAGAACTTGGTCAGACATCAAAGATGCCAAGGTTATCCACTGTATCCTGGGCCTTTGCTGTTAATCTAGACTTTTATCTTGCCACTGGACTTTGATGACTCTGAAAGAGAGACTGAGGCTGAAGAGTTGGTGCAATCCTACCTCTCTTAGATCCAATTCACGCATAAGTCAAGACATAACCCTGTGATGCCATCGATCCTCTTCCAAAATGAAGGACAAGTAACAATATCCTTATCATCAATAACACCCCTCTCTTCTGGGAGGCTCTACAATGTATGGGGCTCAACCAACTTGGCATCTACAAACTTGAGCATGAAGACTTCACTACTCACAGGACATTCCTCTTCCATCTGGACTTCCCTCTATCACAACGGGGAGCTCTGGTGAGCATACTCTGTTTTACCACTTGCCTGATGCTTATGATTAGAGGTTTGTTGAATAAGTTTATTTCTATTGTTATATCTTTTCAGGAATCTTGAATTATTTTGATGGCTGAATGGGAGATGACATTGTTGGCAGAGTGACTTTAAAGCAGTGTTTTGATGTAATGAAACAAATGCCATTGTATAATCAGCAATTAGAACAATGAAATCATATCTCTACATCTTCTGAGTCTATTGAGAAATGACAGTCTATTGTAGAATATGGCTTGCAAAAGCCTGTTTGTTACCTACTGATAACCCCATTGAAGTTGTTCTTAATTCATACTGAATTAAGTAGCTGAGTCTCAGACAGATTTTGTAGAGCTGACAGTACACACATACATATGTGTGTATATGTGTGTGTGTGTGTGTGTGTATATATTATATATGTAGGTTTGTGCACTCAAGTGCCTTTCTTCAGTATGATAATGGTCCAAGATATTTTGCATGTCTTTGGTGTCTTATTCTTTTTTAAAACCCTTTAAATTGAGGGCAACTAGGTAGTACAGTGGATAGAAGTCAGGAGGATCTGAGTTCAAATCTGTCTTTAGATGAGACATATGACACTTACTGACTGCATGACCCTGGGCAAGTCACTTAACCCCAGTTGTCTCACAAAAAAAACCCTTTAAATCGATTACTCAAAATGCTCTTCATTCTCTCACCTCCAGCACATGGCTCCTCTATTTGCTCTTTGACCAATGTGGGCCCTTTTGTCATTGTTCTCCCTTGTACCATCTTTATAGAGCCCTCTGAGACCAAGCAGGATGTGGTGGCTGTCATCTTTAGAAACATTCACCAGATGTTTTTACTTAGTTGAATCTCTTGGGGAGTTTTCCTTAAGCTGATGTTAACCTTTATTGTTTCTCTCTGTTTTACCAATCGATAAATCAACAAGTATTTGTTAAATGTTTCCTCTGTCCAAGGTACTGTGCTAAGCTTGGGAGGGGGGACAAAGACAAAAGCCAGAATCTAGCCTATTTCCAAGGGGCTTATATTCTAATGCTAGAAGGTAAAATCTTATCTATAAGATTTAACAAATAATTTTCTATTTGAAACAAGTACTGTCCTTGGCTTCTATCTCTCTCCACTTGGCAAGTAAATGAAGTGTTTGTTGACTAAAATACTTTGGGGGCTCTTTTGGACTCTTTGTAATGGTTGATTTATATCAGTTAAACTTCTTCAGAAAATTATTATAATTGGTGTTGATGGCTTTCCTGTTGTTCGTTATCCTTTTTGATTAGGAATTATTTATTTAAATAGTTCGGGACTGAGTTGTTTCAATTATACACCATATCGTTTCTCATTATTCTTCTGGCTTTTTTTTTTTTGTTACTAATTCCTATCTTTTGTCTGAAAAAGTCCATGGTTTGATTGTGCGCAGGCAGCCAACTCAAGGGCAACTGTCCACATCAATAACTACTCTTTTTCCTGTTTGTTAAAAATAATCAATTTCAGTTCTTTTTCATGTTATACAATGCCGATCATGCCTAGTGCCTACTGATTTCTTTCTCAAAGACAGTGCTCATGATATAAAAGTCTCCAGGATGCTGTGTAATCTACATACCTTTGGCCTCCCTCCTTCTTCCTGAACCAGGCTTTCAGATCTATTTCTTGCAATCCTCACCTATCCCCACCTTTGCATTGTAGTTATCAGGTATCAAACTGGATGGAAATTTAATTTGAAATTTCCTATTGTATTCCGTGGAGAATTTCTCTGCCCTTTCATCTTCTGTGACCAATGTTGGCTCATAAGCTGCAATTATTTTCATGTGTCTTTTACAAATACTTATTAGGAGCATTGCCTGTTCAACATAAAAACATATTTTTTTTGCAGACTCCCTACACCAAGATAGTTGCAATATCTGTGTCAGGCATTTGGACAAAATACACAATAATAAAAATGCAACGATGAGGTCAGTGCTTTTTAAATGAAAACACAATAGCATCCACATATATTCAAAAATAACAATGCATATTGGCGTGAGGTATATTATTTATCCAGTTGGCAGAAGGTGCTTGCGTATTTATGGAACTAAATGAGGATTGCTGGGCCTCTTGCAGTGACTCTGAAGCTCTGTTCTGCCCCAGGAGCTCTCTGCCTACTCTACTAAGGTCCCTTCTAGTCCCCACACTGCAAATTCTAGGTTCTAAGGTCCATTCCAGCTCAAAGATTTTATGATTTATACAATGTCCTTTATTTTCCAGTTATTTCATATGAAGGAGTCTTCTTATTCCGGAGGCTCTCTCCCTGCCCCCTCAATATAGACTCTAGATAGTGAGTTAATGAGAGGTAGGACCAAGGCATATTCATTTTTTCACCTGCTCTGGTGAGCCCAAGGCCCTATACATGGCTAATACTTCATCAAGATTTTATATTATTTCTATTCCGGGGTCTAGTCTAGCATGAGGCTGGGCACACAGAATCACCAAATTTTAATATGGGAAGGGACTCCACCATCTAGCCCAACCTTTCGTGGAAAACCACAGGGAGTCCTTTGCTGTCTCCTGTGAGAGAAGCCAGTTCCTCTGAAGGCAGCCCACTTCACTTTGGGATAACTTTAATTATGAGGAAATTTGCCCTGATATCAAACTTAATTTTGACTCTGGTCAACTTACAGTCACTGTTCTATCCCCAGGGGCCAAGCAGAATATCCCTATTCCATATGGCAAGCTTTCAAATACTTAATGACCACTATCTCATCCCTTCTGAATCTCCTCTTGTCTAGGCACAGTATATAGAGTTTCATCTTAATCTAACTGTCGTTCACTGGTTTTAGTCATGTCCAATGATTCATGACCCCATTTGGAATTTTCTTTGTAGAAATATTGGAGTGGTTTGCCATTCCTTCTCAAACTCATTTTACAGATGAGGAAACTGAGGAAAACGGAATAAAGTGACTTGCCCAAGATGACACAAGTGGTAAATATCTGAGGCCACATTTGAACTCATGATCTCCTGACTCCAAGCCCAGAGTTCTATCTACTGCAGCTTCCCCTCCATCTTAATATAGATCTCCCTATAACATGAATTCAATCCTCGCCCCCATGCTCGTTGTGTTCCTCAGGGCACTTTTCAGCTTATCAATGTCTTCCTTAAGCTGTGGTCTCCCAAACTGAACACAATACTCTAAATAAAGTCTGAGAGGGTAGAAGACGGTGGGACTATTAGTCCCTTATGCCTGGAAGCTCTGCCTCTTTTAATGAAATCCAGAATTATTTGAGCCTATTTTGATGGGCACATCATATTACTGATCCACCTTGAGGTGGTTGTTCATAAATGCTCCCAATCTTTTCCAGAACAGCTACTATCTATATCTACATCTTCCTCTTGTGTGGTTGATCTCTGAACCTATGGGGAAGGCAATATTTTATTTCTATTCAATTTCACCTTTTAAGACTCAGTTCAAGGTTGTAATTTATCAATATCTTTTTGGTTCCTGACTCTGTCATTCAAAGTATCATCTATGCTCTTATCTAAATAATTGATCAAGATTTTCAACAGCATAGGGCCAAGCACAGATCCCCAGGGACACTCCTCTGAAGACCTTCTGAATGGAATGATTGAGACATCACTGAACCATTAAGGACTACCTTTTGGGGGCTGCTAGGTAGCTGCCTGGATAGAGCACCAGCCCTAGAATCAGAAGAACTTGAGTTCAAATACAGCCTCAGACACTTGTCACCTAGCTATGTGATCCCGGGGAAGTCACTTAACCCCAATTGCCCCAAAATAAAAAAGAAATATGACAACTCTTTGAGTTCAAGCCACCCATGCAGGCTCTGTGTGGTAATTACATCCCCTTGTAGAGGTTTTCCCACCATCTCTTTAGTGAATCATTCCAAATTTTTCCTAGAAATCAAAGTCAAACTCACTGGCCCATAATTTACAGCTTCTGATCTTTTGCCTTTGTTGACATTTGGGACATTTTTCATTTTCCAGTTCTGTAGCCCCTCTCTCATTCTTCATGATCTTTCAATTATCCCTGACAGTGGCTCAGCCATCATATCAGCCAGTTCTTTCACAACTTAAAGATATCATGATCAGGTTTCTCAGCTTCCTAAAAAACACCTAAGTCCTTCCTTATGTTATGTATCAATTCCCTATTAGTCATTTTTCTTCCATTCTTTCCAGTGCAAGCATTCAATTCCTTGGCAGAGAAAACAGAAGCAAGGCAAGAATTGAGCAGCTATATTTTTCTCAATATGGTCAAACATCATCCTCCTATTCACTCCAAACAATAGCCTTCTTTTAGAGAGAGAGAGGCAGAGATAAAGAAGAGAGAAGTGGATGGATAGATAAAAGACAGGTGATGTATAATAAACAGAAAGACAGATGTAAAGATAGAGATAGATGCATAGATATGTAGATAGAGAATTTATTAAGTTCTCACTATGTGCTTGGCATTGTGCTACAAGGTATAGATACAAATGCAAGCAAAAAAACAGTTTCTGTGTTGAAAAATGTTTATATTCTAATCAGAGAAATCCAAACATAAAGGGAAACTGAAAAGAAGAGATGAGAGAGCACTAGCAAGAAAATGGGGGCCCTTAATGAAACGGTAATTAGAGCTAAGAATTTAGAGATAAGGATAGTGAGCCTCAGGATGAAGGCATACCCAGGGTGGAAAGATAGCTGACAAAAAAGTAGAAAAGTTTGGAGAGTGTGTTGAGAAAGATCTTGCTCTTTTCTTCATTGCATGTGTGTATGTGTCATGTATGTCTGTGGTTTGTACGTGTGTCTGTGTTCAAGTACTAAGTAGACCCAGTCAGGAAAATACAAGATTTAGCAGCTACCAGTATAAAGAAACAATGAACTTGAAATATTACATCCCATGGGGTGAAAAAGAAAAGCTTATGACTAAGAATGACTTACCCAACAAAAGCGAATGTAAAAATACAAGGGGGAAATGAATTTTTAATGAAACAGAGGGATTCCAAGCATTTCTGATGAAAAAATAAGAGTTGAGTAAAAACTTTGAAATACAAACATGGCAGTCAAGAGTTTAATGGGCAAGACAACATAAAACAGGGGCATCTGGGTGGTTCAGTGGATAGAGTGCAGGGCTTAGAGTCAGGAAGACTCATCTTCCTGAGTTCAAATCTGGCCTCAGACAATTATTAGCCTGGGGAAGTAATTTTACCCTGTTTGCCTCAGTTTCTTCATCTGTAAAATGAACTGGAGAAGGAAGTGGCAAACCACTTGGGTATCTTTACTAAAAGAAACTCCAAATAAAGTCACAAAGTCACAAAGAGTTGGACATAACTGAACAAGAATATGCAAACAATTTTATATATATATATAATTGGAGATGATCTCAGAAGGAAAGTACTAGCATTAAGGGAAATTGAGAAAGACTTCTTACAGAAGGTAGAATCTTAGCTGAGACTTCAAGGAAGCCAGGGAAACCAGAGAGTGGAGATGAGAAGGGAGAAAATTACAGACATAGGAGAGAACCAGTGAAAATGCCTGGAGTTAGGAGATGAAATATTGTGTGTAAAGGACGATGGCACTGGATCACAGAGTTCATAAATAGGAGCAAGGTATAGGAAGGGGCTTGACTATGAAGTGCTTTAAAAGCCAAGCTGAGAATTTCATATTTGATTCTGGTGAACCACTGGAATTTATTGAGTAGGAAAGTGCAATGGTCAGACGTGAACTTCAGGAAGATCAATTTGACAGCTGTGTGGAAGACGAAATGGACTGAGGCAAGATTCAAAGCAGAGAGACCAACAAGTAATTGTATTATTCTTTGATTATCTTAAAATAAGAAAAGGAAAGGGAGAGAAAAAGGAATACACTAGGACAGAAAGGAGGAGGAATGGTAGAGGGTGAAACTTGTCTCATATAATCAGGGCTGCTCAAGTAGAAGCCTGTATAAACAAGGGGGATGGGAGCAGGAGACACTGAAACAGTGCTTTCATCTGAACTGGCCAGAGGGGAGTAGAATACACACACAGTTGGGTCCAAAATAGCATTCAACTAGCAATAGGGAGACAGGTGGGAATTTGGAGAGGTGAGAATAAGAGACAGGGTAGATTAAGGGAGGGATTAGCAAAACAATATCCAACCTTGGAAGCTAGACTATAAAGAGGAATTTGAAGGGAAAGAAAGAAAGGGTGAGAACCTGTGACTAAGGTCAGGGCAGATGAACAGAATAGAATCAGGGAAGCGTAAACTAAAGGCATCAAGCATAGAGCTCGGGCTCTGGGCATGCTGTTTTGTAAAGAGGAGGTGGGGAGCAAAGAGCACATTTCATCCTTCTGGTCTCCCAGTCTTCCTGAGCTGATTGGCCCATAGAATATTAGGCCATGTGATCCTATTTATCCCTCGAACTCTTTGTGGAAATCAACTTTCCCCATATTTAGGATTCATGTTACTCTATGCCTGGATTTCCTTAACTTTTCTATCACAGACTCTGGGAGGAAATTATCATATCCTTCCAAAGTTTCCATCATTTTGATCTTGACCTGTAGTTCCTCTTGGTTAGTGAGACTCAGATCCAGAATAGGATTTCCCCATGTTGGTTGAAAGATGAAAATGAGAGAGAGGGACAGAGACAGAGACAGTGAGAGACAGAGAGAGAGACAGAGAGAGAGACACAGAAAGAGAGATGAGAGACAGAGACAGAGAAAGAGTGACAGACAGACAGAAAGAGAGAGAGAGAGACAGAGACAGAGAAATACACAGAGACACACACAGAGACAGAGAGCTCCAGTAGAGGTCTGGCTAATTGAAGCCCCCCATTACTCCAATATCATACCTCTGGGCAAGGAATTTGATCTGGTTCCCATATTCCTCTTTCTGTCCAGGGTTCTGATGGTGAAATAGCTTGTTTCTCCCCGCTTCAGTCTTCACCCAAATGTACCCCACCCTCATGCTTCCCCTTTTGGGTGCCTGGATTTTTTTCATATGAGTGCTTACGTATTTTTTATATACCCCACCACTGTTTCCTTTGATGAAAGTATCCCCATCTTAGAACAATGGTATAGCCACGGCAGGGTTTCATGCCATCAAATCTCTTTTATCTTTTTGAGGTCAAATTTGGCTTCTTGGTTAGGCCCTCACATTACTCTTATTTATTGTCCAAACTTTGGACATTTGGGTGTAGAAACAGGTGGGAATCATTTTTACTCATGACTGCTTTTGCTCTTATCAATACCACCATTACCCTGAAAAGGAAATGTCAATCAACTGCCTTATTGTTCCATCCCTGTGATTTCTCTGACTAAAATCCACTTCCCAGGCCAGCTCTCCTCTATATGTGCTCTGTCCCTATTAGAATGGAAGGTCTTTCTGGGCAAGGACCTCCCATCTGGCTTTTGTATGTGTAATCCCATTACTTAACACACTGCTTGGCACATAGTAAGCATTTAATAAATGGTTTTTTCATCCATCCATCCATCCATTCACCCATTCATTCCTCCTTCGTTACAGCTACTCCCTGATCTATGCTATCTAGGTTGGTGGACATATGGAGACAAGTTTTCAGTCTCCCAATCCACAATCAAGACTTCTTGCCTCAGTATCTTCAAGTTGGAAAGGATCTCAGAAGTCACTGAGTTTAACTGAAGCTGAATTGAGAATGTTGTGCCACATAGATCAGCCTGCTAAATCTGATGACAGATGGGTTAGAAATTCGCCCACTCTCCTCTCTCTTGCCTGAAACAGTTGATGGGGCCTTCACTGTAATGGTCCATCCAGATACATTCAACAAACATTGTGACACTGTCTTAGGGCCTTGTTTTGCAATAATCTTCGGAGGTACAACAAAAACAGTTCTCTTTTGCTTCTTGCTTCTGAGATTGTTTTCCTCCCTCTATCTGTCCCCAAGAGGGTTGATAAGAAAGGCTAACAATAGCTACCATTTATAGGGCTAGATCATAGGATCCTACACAAATTCTGGCAAGTAGGTGTTATTGCTATCCCCATTTTCCAGATGTGGAAACTGAATCCAGGAGAGGTTCAGTGACTTGTTTAGGGTTGCACAATTAATTAGTATCTGAGGTAGCATTTGAATTTGGGTCCTCCTGACTCCACTTTGCTCCTTGGCATCCTCTCTTCAAAAGGGAGAGAGATCCCTGTCAGGGTTAAGAAGGGTTCAGAAATACTCTAAGGAAGAGACTAGGTCACCTATAGACAGGATGACTTGGCATTGACTTATCCCTAGTCACTTTTTCAGACCCCCTGGTGTGGACATGATCCCTGACTGGGATTAGTGGCATGGTTCAGAGTTACGGAATTTTTAAAAATGTAACTTAGTGTGTGTGCGTGTGTGCGTGTGCGTGTGTGCGTGTGCGTGTGTGCATGCATGTGCACATGCTGTTAAATGTCATCTCTATGCAAAGCACTGGGCCAAGTACTAAGGGAGATTTAGCATTAGATAAGACACTGCTGTGGTCCTCATGAACTCAGATTCTAGTAGGGCAATTAGATGACTCAGTGGATCTAACTCTGAGCCTGAAATCAGGAAGACCTGAGTTCAAATCCTGCCTCAAACATTTAGTAGCTGTGTGACCCTGGGCGAGCCTTTTACTTATATCTGTCTCAGTTTCCTCATCTGAAAAATAGGAATAATCATAGCACCGCCCTCCTAGGGTTGTTGTGAGGGTCAAATAAGAGAATGTGTAAAGCGCTTAGCAAATCTTGAAGTGTTCCATAAATACTAGCTATCATTCAGGAATAAAACACTGAGATAATTATAACATGGAAGCAGTATAGCAGAGGCCATAAAATCAGCTGAGCTCTGAAGGAAGAAGGGAAACTAAGAGGAAGTAAGGATAGAAAACATTCCAGGTATCAGGGACAGCCAAGGCAAAGGCTTAGAGACTGGAAATGGGACTGCAGATAGGCCAGTTAACTGTTTCGCTTTTGCTGTTGTATCTATAGGCACTTAAACAATGCTTGCTGATTAATTGATTGCCATAAAATCTTAGTGACATAGGCATTATTGTTAAGAGCTCTGGTGGGGGTGAGGGGCTCACTGAACCCTCGGAGGAGAGAACTCAACACAGCTCTTCAAGAACAATTCAGGCCCTAACTTTCCTGGTGAGCCACCCACATTGTCCACCTCCAGGCCCAACCCCAAAGTATTCCTGTTCTGTAGGATCATCCTGAGCTCAGGTTAACACTGGTATAGCCTTTCTGAGCCTGGAGTAACTTCATAAACCCATGAGCAAGGGCTCAGAGGACCCTAATAGAAACTGCTGTCTTTAGCCTACTCTATGAGGACTGAAATTGTTAGTATCCCAGTTGTATAGACGGGGAAACTGAGACTCAGAAAGTTGAAATGCTTTGGCCACAGACACACTACTAGTAAGTATGACTCTGGTTATTCTGACTTCCAGGCCAGTGTCAGTTCCATCTTACCATACTGCTTCTTCACAAGTATAGTACAAATTTTACTTGCTAGACACATTTTATGAGTGAGGAAACTGAGGCTCAAGAAGGATTGGTGATTTTTCCCAGAATCCTATTGCTAGTGAGTGTCAGGACAGGGATTGAAGCTCAAGCTTTCTGACCTTGAATCCAATTCTATTTCCAAAATATAGTACAAGTATAAACTACTGTCATGTAATCACAGAAGCAGTGTGGTATAGTAGATAGAGTCACTAGAAATCTCCTGGGATTCCTACAAGTTCTCCAATTCATGTGTTGTTTTGGACTCTTCTTGGGCAGGGCATAGATTTCTTAGTTGCCTTGGAAAGTTTTGTCTAAGCCCTACAGGCCGAGGGAGAATATGGCCCCTAATTTGAGAGCTAAAAATCCCCTCCTTCTTCTTTGTCATCAACTCAGACTTTCAAACTCAACCCCTCATGCTACCAAGTTTTCTCTGCATGGATCTTTCTGCCAGCCTCTGTATTTCTATCTCTGTTTTTATCTTCATCTTTCCATTTCTGATTTGGTGTGTCTTTTGTTTCAGTCAAACTCTCCTTTTCAGTCTAGGTCTCTCTTTAGCTATCTCTCTCCATGTCCATCTTATATCTCTATGCACATTCATTCCATCTACATTTATGTCTTAGATATTCTTTGACCCAGTTTCCCTATCTATGAAATCAGGAAATTGGCACAGATGATCTCTAAGATACCTTCCGGCTCTAATAGTATGGAACTAGGAGGGGAGGCTGGTAAAAAATATATATATGTTCAGCAGCTCTCAATTCTTCCCCAAATCATGACACCTGCACTCTGTCCATCCTCCTCATATCCTTCTGAGTTCAAATAGGGTCTCAGACACTATCTGAGTGACCCTGAGAAAGTCCCTGTTTGCCTCAGTTTCCTCATCTATAAAATGAGCTGGAGAAGGAAATAGCAAGCCACTCCAATATCTTTGCCAGGAAAACCTCTACTGGGACCATGAAAGAGTCAGGCATGATTGAAATGACTAAACAATAACCACAGATATAGCATAAAAAAGTTGAATCTACAAGATTAGAAGATAGGACCCACACACAAGATAAAAACATACAGTCATCTCTTCCACGTCACAAGGATTAGGGGTATGGCATCCCTATGATCTGGAAAATTTGTGTAAAGTTTTTTGGCCCTCCTTTCATACCAGAAAAGACTGAATTTCTTCTTTTTCTTTTATGGGGTGTTTATAGTATCTCATTATAAAATTTGAATTGATATTATACACTACACATATAGTTTATGCATTTCTAAACTTTTCCTTTGTCATCTGCTGGCTCTCATGTGTCTTCTGTGGTTTCCATAAAACTCCCCAAAAATTTTCATTTAATTTCTTATGCTGGCCGGCAATACATAGAAACCATGATGGGGAAAGTTGTGACATGGAAGGAATAATTGTAAATTAATATTGGCAGACCTCACCATTTAAAGTTCCCATTCAGTGTTTCTATGCCCAAGTCACTCTGAGTACCTTGTATGATAAGAAAAGGAAGCTTGCATTCTAGGGAAAAACCCTATGCTAGAAACTCTGAGGAACATAATGGTCCAATTTCACAATTTCTCTAATAGACAACAAAGTTTAAAAGCTTCTAAGAGAAAGGCCTTCAAGGATGATGGAGAGGCAATTGACAAACTACTCCTCATTTACAAGAGATTGTAGGAAAGAATGAAATAGTGTGTTCCAAAAATAACAAAGTCCAAAATGAATAAACTAGCATCCTGCTTTCTCATTCAGGCTTGTATGAATTTGCATGGTGTAAATTAGTTTCACAAAGATTGAGCTCCAATCCAGTGAATGGATAGGATAAAATCAGTGAATTTATAGAGCTGAGGTGCATCAGACCCTAGGTTGTGGTGACCCCATCCACTGAGGCTCAGATCTGACCTGAAGAGCTAGCTGACCTCTTTATTTCTCTCTACCACCATCAGCAATGGAACAGAATTGTCATCAGATGATCTCTTGAGAAAATGTCTTAAGTCAGAGAGCATGGCCTAATGGAAAGAGGCTGGGATTTTGACTTGAAAAACATGGGTTTGAATGTCATCTCTGTTACATATATGAAGTCATTTTCCATTTTGGAGCCTCAAGCATTCCTCCTCTGGAAAACCTTAAGGTTGGCATAGATGATCTAAGAACTGGGCTTGCATCATGGGATCATCTATGGGCAGTCAGGTTGGGGAAGCCAGTGGACTCTTTCTTAGAATGATGTTTTTAAATGCATAAAATAAAATATAAGAAAACAAAAAATAAAAGGAAAGCAATTCCATGGGAATACAGTTATTGAAATGTTTTAGACAAGTTCATGAAACCCAATGAGTTAAGGACTCCCGTTCTAAAAGTTCTAATGCAAGTTATGCGATTCTGTGTGAGGAAGGAGGAAAGTAGACATTTCAGTTGACCTGTGTCTTCTAGTACTCCATCGACATGACAGTCCCTGACCATTGATCATATTGAATGCTTGTCATTTTGAAGCAGAGTTTGGTTTGGAGGATGGGGTCCCATTAACACCCAAGGTTCGTTGGGAGAAGCAGGATCACTCAAAACAAAGGAGGAATACTGATATGTGGAGAAGCATTTAATCCTCCAACAGTCTTTGCCCAACACCTACTATGTGCTACCACAGATGGAATAACTTTGAATAACACAGGACTATAAGGGCTAACTGGATGTCATCAAGAGCCTAAATGCTGAAAGAGGGAGTGAGAGATTATTTCAGTCTCCTTTGATCAGGATTTTGATTTTGATTTCAGTCAAAGGGCCACACTTGAGGACCTAGAGGACCACATGTGGCCTCAAAGTCGCAGGTTCCCCACCCCTGGTCTAAGGTGTCTCTGAGATACTTCATCTCCTTTTCTCTCTCTCTCAGTCAGAGAGCATGGCCTAATGGAAAGAGGCTGGGATTTTGACTTGAAAAACATGGGTTTGAATGTCATCTCTGTTACATATATGAAGTCATTTTCCATTTTGGAGCCTCAAGCATTCCTCCTCTGGAAAACCTTAAGGTTGGCATAGATGATCTAAGAACTGGGCTTGCATCATGGGATCATCTATGGGCAGTCAGGTTGGGGAAGCCAGTGGACTCTTTCTTAGAATGATGTTTTTAAATGCATAAAATAAAATATAAGAAAACAAAAAATAAAAGGAAAGCAATTCCATGGGAATACAGTTATTGAAATGTTTTAGACAAGTTCATGAAACCCAATGAGTTAAGGACTCCCGTTCTAAAAGTTCTAATGCAAGTTATGCGATTCTGTGTGAGGAAGGAGGAAAGTAGACATTTCAGTTGACCTGTGTCTTCTAGTACTCCATCGACATGACAGTCCCTGACCATTGATCATATTGAATGCTTGTCATTTTGAAGCAGAGTTTGGTTTGGAGGATGGGGTCCCATTAACACCCAAGGTTCGTTGGGAGAAGCAGGATCACTCAAAACAAAGGAGGAATACTGATATGTGGAGAAGCATTTAATCCTCCAACAGTCTTTGCCCAACACCTACTATGTGCTACCACAGATGGAATAACTTTGAATAACACAGGACTATAAGGGCTAACTGGATGTCATCAAGAGCCTAAATGCTGAAAGAGGGAGTGAGAGATTATTTCAGTCTCCTTTGATCAGAGAAGGTTTCCTGAATCCTGAGCTTTGAAGAGCGAGTAAAAAGAATTCATATTGCTATGGGACTAAAAAGTTTACCAACAGTCTCTCTTACAAAAAGACCCTATGGTATTAATATTGAGAAAACTCTCAATACAAATGAGACGTAGAAAAATTAAGCAATTTCCTGAGTAGATCTTAGGTTTGAGCACAGGGATTTTAACTCAAGGCTTCTGATTCTGAGATTCTTTACATTATGTCACACTAGGGAGGGCATTCCAAAGATGGCATGCAGCCTGGTAGAAAGTACAAGGCAGGGAGATAGGGAGACCCCTTTATGGTCGGCAGGAAGGGTATGGGTGAATGGTCTGACTTAAAGAGTCATCATTAATGGTTCATTACCAACTAATCAGGAGGTCTCCAGTGGAGTGCCCCAGAGATCTATACTGTTAAACAATTTTCTCAGTGACTTTGATAAAGGCACAGAGTGCATGCTCACCATATTTGCAGATGACACAAAATTGGGAGACTTAGTTAACACACAGAATACCAGAGTCAAGATCTGCAAAGATATCAACACTTAGGGTCTTAGGTTGAATCTAAAAAATGTTAGGGTTCAGTAAGCCAACTTCCCAACTCCAAGATAGGGGAGGAATGTCTGAGCAGGAATTCACCTGAAAAAGGGTTAGAATTTTTGAAGACAATGTGCCAAGGGAGCTAAAAGAACCAATGTCATCTTATGCTAAAGTTAGTTCCATTGAGTCTAGAACTCAGAAGGTGAACTTTTGTGTTTCACACTCATGAGACCACATTTGGAGGATGGTGTCCAGTTATGGGCACTATAGCTGAAGTATGGCCACAGGACCTTGAGATCCTGCCAGATTAGCAGAGGTGCACTGGAGTTCATCAGCTGGAGAAAGCCGATTGTTAAATTTTCATTGTTCCCATTTATACTTTGGAAATTGGCAAATTCTACAAGCTAGGGCTTGATTTGCTGCTTTGTTGACTGACTCCAGGATTCATAAAGTCATGGAGAAAATGTTAACAATTCATAGTAAATTCAAAAATGTGCTTTGCCTGCAGAGAGCTTCTTGTTAAACATTTTCCAGCACCCCAGGGCATAGACCTATTAGCTGGAGCAAGCTGAGGGTATCTGAACTTTGTTCTGCTTGGCCTCAGAGAGCAGACAAACAGAATCACAGAGAGGCTTATTTAGGTTCAAGGTAACAATTACAACTGTCCAAAAGTAGATTTTGGAAGTAGTGAGCTCTCCAGCACCAGAGGTCTTCACGGGAGGAGACATTAAGGAGGGGATTCTTGACCCACTGGATGGCCAGTGGAGTTCTTAAGTTCCTTCCAGTTCTGAGTGTTTGTGATTCTGTGTCTTGGGTAATAATAATAAGCAAGGCAGTATAGGCAGAGTGCTACTAGTTTGGGGAGGACCTTGTGAAAGGCCAGAGAAATAAATGTGAACTCTGTCCTGGAGGTCATGGGGAGCCAACAAAGGTTTTTGAGCAACAGAATGACCAGACTTGTGAAGATTAATCTGGTAGGATGAGAAGAATGGGAGAGAAAGAGAGGGAGAGAGAGAGGGAAGGAGAGAGAGACAGAGAGAGAAGAAAGAGAGACAGAGAGAGATAAAGCAGGGAGGAAGGCAGAGAGAGGGAGAGGAAAAGACAGAGAGACAGAGAGAGACAGAAAGACAGGAAGATGGAGGAGACAGAGGAAACAGAGCAGAGAGAGGAGACAGAGAGACACAGAGAGAAGAGACAGAGACAGAGACAGAGAGAATGAGACACTGAAAGCCTATGGAGTGCTGGGATTCTCTCTGCCAGAGCCAGGCCCACTACATCTACTCTTAGGGTTTCAAGGTACCTGAGGGGTTTATGGGCTTCTCTCCCAAAATGCTACTTTCTCAAGCCTCTGCCAGCTGCACTTCCCCACCTCTTTTTTGTTAGGGCCCAGTGACTAGCCCCCAGTTCCATTTAACCACTTAATACCAGATGACTTTCACAAAAAGATATTTATTTAAATAATATAGCCAAGAACACATATAAACATCTCCCCCAGTGCCACCAGAGCATGTTCTCCCTTATACCACCCTCATTTCTTGGGTTAATAATCTCAGAATTCAGCGTGGCTCCTAGTTATTGATGTGACCAAATTTATATCTAAAGATAGTATTGCTGCCAGAGTGGATAGAGTGCTGGGCCTGGAGTCAGAAAAACCTGAGTTTGAATCTAGCTTCAAACACTTACTAGTTGTGTGATCCTGTGCAGCTGCTGTTTGCCTCAGTTTCCTCAGCTGTAAAATAGGGATAATAATAGCACCGAACTCCCAGGCTTGTTGTGAAAATCAAATAAGATCATATTGACAAAGTTTGAAGTATAGGGCCTAATAGGAAGTTGGTGTAAGGCCTTGGAGCTAAAAGTAATTTTTATATTTTTAAATATGATAAAACTTTATTTAAAATGCAAAAAAACATTTTTAATTCTTAAAGGACAAAAATAGGCAGATTTGGTCCACAAGCAGTGGTTTGTCAACCCTTAGTCTAGAACAGGGGTGGGGAACCTGTGACCTCAAGGTCACATGTGGTCCTCTAGGTCCTCAAGTGTGACCCTTTGACTGAATTCAAACTTGAAAAATGTGTAGTAATCTTCTCATTCTGCTTACTCCACTCTGCAAACTTGGGAAGTTGGGATTCAGTCAAAGGGCCACACTTGAGGACCTAGAGGACCACATGTGGCCTCAAAGTCGCAGGTTCCCCACCCCTGGTCTAAGGTGTCTCTGAGATACTTCATCTCCTTTTCTCCTCTATCTCAGGCCCTCTGTACATTTACCAGAGCCCCCATTACCAACAACTCTTAGAACATTCCAGATGGGAATGGATAAAGGCTTCGCTTTGATGGGTGTCCTTTAGAATGGAGGATGTGAGGCACATTTCAAAGGCTGAAAAATCAGACTTGGTGATTCACTAGGTATGGAAGGAAACCCAACTTCTCCAATGTGGTCTTGCCTGCAGCTTCTCCCTAATTTCACCTAGAATTTTCCTCATTCTTGCACCTCCAGGGCTAATGACTATATGGTTACTGAGGATGTTCCTGGACTAGGGGGGTGGACAAAGGAGAGGACAGAGTTCAAGCATACCTTGACAGTCACAGAATGACTGAGTTAGAAGGGACTTTAGAGGTCATAGAATCCAACATTGCCCACCTCTATTTTTTCAGCTAATTCATTAATTTTAAAAATAAGGCTTATTGGCAAGGTAAGACAACAGCATCTACTGTGTGACAAGCTCTGTGCTGCATCCTGGGGATGCAGATACATGCAGAAAGAAAGCAGTGCCTGCTCTCAAGGAGTTTAAATTCAAATGGAAGAGACAACACACCAAAGGGAATTAAAATATTGAGTAAGGCATCCGCACAAAGGCACAGTATTGAGGTCCAGAAAGTCAGAAGTATAGCTGGCTGGGGAAGGAAGGCATGATGGGCTGCTCCCCAAAATGGAAGCCTAGGGAGAAACTCCTCAATGGCAGAAAGGGGCTGACTTGGCAACAGGATATTCCTGGATGAGAAGGTCTCAGGAGAAGATGAATGGATGTTCCAGAGTGAGGAGGCCCAAGAACAAGATGGATGAATGTTCTAGAGGGAAGAGGCTCCAAGAAAGATGAATAGATGTTCCAAGGTAAGGAAGCCCCAGGAGAGGAGATCCCAGAAAATGGATGGATGGATGGATGGATAGATGGATGGATGGATAGATGGATGGATGGATGGATGTTCTAGAGTGAGTAGACTCCAGGAGAAGATGGATGGATGTTCTAGAGAGTGAGGAGGCCTCAGGCTAAGATGGATGGATGTTCCAATGTAAGGAGGCTCCAGGCACTAAGGGGAATACTAGAGTGAGATGACAGCTGAAAGAAGGTATGGAAATCTAGAAGGGCAGCAATACAGCTTAAATGCCTTCTGGTTTTCCATCACAATTATTTTGAGATATTAATCTGATCACCCTCCCCCCACCTCCTCCTCCAGCACTGAACCCTTTCTTGAAACAAAGGAAAACAGTCAAGCAACTAGCACAGTAACCTCTACCAAGGGTCGTAAATTTATGCTTTCTGGTTTTGTACTTTCCCAGATCATAGTGCTTACATTTTTAAATGTAATAAAAAATATTATGTATAATATTAGCATATAATGTAATAAAACTATTCTTCTGTTCATAAACCATACAGAAACAGGCAGGAAGCAAGATTTGACCCTTGGTCTGTAGTTTGTTGACCCCTGACTTAATCTGACAATATACTCAATATATTTTATCCATGGTCTCCTCTACATGGAAAGGAGAGAGATGCATTTCCACATCTGCTCTCCAGGGCCAAGCTTGGTCTTTACAGTTGAGCACTGTTCAGCGTTTTTGTATTTTACACTATTGCAGTTCTTGTATGTATTACTCTCCTCATTTTGCATCAGCTCACACAGGTTGTCACATGTACTTGTCCTGATCATACAGCAATGAGCCATTATATTCATATACCAGAATTTGTTCAACTATTTCTCAATTGATGGACATCTGCTTAATTTCCAGTTGTTGTTGCTTTTCCCTAGCACAAAACTGTGATATCACAAATATTGTGATAAAAATGGGGACTTTTCTTTCTGTTTTCGATTCCTTTGAGATACATATTCAATAATGAGATCCAAATCAAAAGTGATTAACAGGTGAGTGATATGTCTTATTTAATTACAAATTATCTACCAGAAAGTGTGGAGCAATTCATAACCCCACAAATAATATATGAGTGGTCCTCTCTTCCTCCATTCCCTCCAATGTTGACTTTGCCTATCTTTAATTGTCTTTATAGATTTGATGAGTCTGAATTTCCATTTCTTTTATTCTTACTGTTCTTAAACAATTTTCCATATTGTTATTCATGGCTATGATATTTTTTAAGACTTTTCATATCCTTTGGCCATTCATTAGGGAATAGGTCTTGATGTTACTTATTTGTGTTTAACTTTCATCAGCGTCATTTGATACAAATATTTCCTTGCTCTCTTCCTTACTCTCCTAATTCTGTTGTCATTGATTTGGCTCATGGCTAAGATGAATGTCTGTAAGGTTAATATAAGGTTAATTAATGATGGTGAGGGAGAGGTGGAAGAGTTAAAGATCTTCCCCACCCATTAATAGGCCTCAGATACTTTTTGTTAATTTCTAATAAGGCACAGGGTCACAAGAGTCATGCCCTCCAGCCCTGAAAAGAGTATATGTACTCTGAGGTGAGGTTTTGCTTTGGGGCTTATTTTTTGGAACAAGGTTTTTATGCCAGATGAGACTAGCCTTTTTCAGAAGCCCCCTGGCTTTAAAAACCCAGATGTTGGTGCTCCTCTCTCTGGTAATGATGTATGTATTATCTGTGGTCAGACAGTTGGAAGCCCTATCTGTTGGTCTTTCTGTTTGTAATTTCTGTTTATATTTTCTCTGAAGTTCAAGGGGCTGACTTTTTCTCCTGGACTAAGTGAATGATATATGTGCTTGATTACAGTAAATTGTTGACCCCTCAAAAGTTGCTTTCCTTTTTGAAAAGGAGATCTAAGAACCTGTACAGTAGGCCCTCCTGTGTATGCCAGGGTCCTTGCTGATACGGTGTGCTCATCTGAGATAGATATGGCACATCTACATGGATTTTCTAAATGTATTACTACGGCTCCCTAGATGCACAGAATCTCTACCTTTGTGTGCTTCAGTGTTCCCTCTCTGAAAACCTGGTGTGAGGAGCTCAAGCAATGGAGCTTAGCCAGGGACCCTATTGCTTCACCCTCATCTATAGTATCTCTTTGGTGATTTCACTGGTTCCCATGAGTTCAGTCATCTGGATGTGAGTGATTTCCAGATCTACCTGTCCTAACCCTAACCTTGAGCTCTGCATCACCAACTGCCCCTTGGACATCTCAGACTGGATGTCCCAGAGATATCTCAAACTCAACATGCCCAAAGTAGAGCTCATTATCTTTTCCTGAAAATTCTCCCTCCTTCCAGACTTCTCTGTTGCTGTCAAGAGTACAAACATCTTACTAGTTACTCAGGTTCACAACCTCAGTGTAATCCTCAAGTCTTTTCTTGAATTCACCCAACACAGCCAATCTATTACTAAGCCTTCTCATTCCTACCTTCTTGTTATTTCTCATGTATGTCCCCTTCTCTCCACCCTCACAGTCACTTTCTGGTGTGGCTCCTCATTACATTGTACCTGAACTATTGCAGTAGCCATCGCGTTAGTTTCCCTGCTTCAAGTCTTCCATTCAGCTACCAAAGTGATCTCATTAAAATTTAAGTCTGACCACATGGGTCAAAAAAATCCACAGGGTCCCTATTACTTCCTGGATGAAATATCAACAAAATCCTTTCTTGGGCTTTTAAAGCTCTACCCAACCTGGCTCCTTCCTCCCTTTCTAGTCATCTTACTCTCCTCTCTTCTATGCACTTCATGTCCTGATCCATGCCCTCTCCTCCTTCATCTTCATGTCTTGGCTTTCCTGGCTTCCCTCAAGACTCAGCCAAAATTCTGCCTTCCGCAGGAGGTGTGTCCTGGATCCTCCACCCTGACCTTCATTGCTAGCTCTTTCCCTCTGATATTATCTTGCATCTACACTGAAGAGGTAATGTGTAATAGTTTGTTTTAATAATTAGCTTGTTTTAACACTAGGGGGTGATAGAATAGCCTCTAAGATCCGTGGAGTTGCCTCCTCTTCAACTTTCAAAAGTTTGCTTTAGACAAAATGTCATGAATTTTGTCGCATTTCCTCGAAGTCTCCAGTTAGGATATTTTCTAACACTTTAACAGAGATTGGGCTCTTTGCCTAACATTCCACTTCTATCTATCTTTAATTCCTGTCCTGTGTGTGGTTGTGGCAAAAATCAGATGTCCAGGAAAGTTTGGGAGATGAATCAATAGATTATGTGATGGTGTCTATGGATAGACAGGAAGTTAGGGAAAAAGCTGAACTTTCTTGAGGAAGAAGAGAAGAGGGCCCACGGCAGATGCTTAGGGGACCACCACCATTAGTAGGTGTTGGATGAAGATCCAGGTAAGGAGACTGAGAAGGAGTGGTCTGTTAGGTAGGAGGAGAATCAGAAGAGAGTAGCGTCCCAAAAAATCTGGAGAGAAAAGAATACTAAAAAGAAAAAAAGGCAATCAGCAATGTCAAAGACTTCAGAGCGGTCTAGGAAAATAAGGATTGAGAAAAGGACATTGGATTTGGCAACTAAGACATTATTGGTGGCTTTAGAGAGAGTGCCTTTGATGGAATGATGAGGTCAGAAAGATCATAGAGAGTTCAAAAGAGAGTGAGAGAAGAGGAAGAGGAAGAGCAGGGCTGAAAGGACCAACTTGTGCCAACATCTCTGCCCTCAGACCCTCCAAATCTCCAGAGCTGTTTCTGTGAGAGTGCCTTCCTTTCATATAAATTAGTTAGAGAACAACCACATCTCTCAGCCAAGACTTTGACTACTTCTTGATTTATTTTGAGGAGACATATTGGCCATGTCCACAATGGCTTTGATTGATTCAATCAAGATTAGATTAGCTGAAGCATTTCTTAAATACTTCCTGTGTGCCAGGCACTATGCTAGTGCAGCAAACATGAATGTAAGACTGTCCCAAATCTCAAGAAGCTGTCATTGAATGAGAGAAGACATCACATCAAAAGGAGAGATAAGATGGAGGACTACAGAGAGTCAGACGCTAAACCAGGTTAGAAGTGAGCAAGGCTGAAGTGGCTACTTCCTCAAATGGAGTCTCTTGGGAGGAATGCACAAATCAGGAGGAGTCTAAGGGCTAGAAACATCTCTCCCATAAGAAGGAAGTTTGGGTACTTGGGTAAAGGTGGAAGAGTCCAGTGATGTCTCAAGAAGTGTTCTGACCTATAAAAAGTTACTTTTTAAATGGGTAGGATAATCAGTGGAACTCTATCTTTATGCTTGTAAGTACAGTGTTCTCCTTGTCTGTCGTCTCTGACTTTGGAATGTGAGTTCCTGGAGGGAAGGAACCATGTATTTGCTTTTAATATATCCTCAGTACTTAACACAGTTCTTGGCCCATAGTAGGTGCTTAATAAATGCTGGTTGACTGACTAATAAATACTTAATTGACTGACCGACTGCCTGTATCAAACCATGCTAGCCACATGGAGGAGAAGTGTAGGTATGCCCTGAGAACAAGGAAGGGAACAGGAATTTATTAAATATCCATTATGTGCCAGGTACTTTACAAATATGGTATCATTTGGGCACAAAGCTTTACATATTTATCTCATTGACCACAATACTGGGTGGTGCTCTTTTCTCCAGGACCAAATATCTTTGGTTTAAGACTATGGCATTAAGAAGTTAAGGAAAGATGCTTCCCTGGTTGCCCTTAAGTAACTCTTAGCATACACTCACCAATTTAGCTTCTTTGCACCAAATGGCTGATTACACAAAAGATCATCACAAAGAGTGAATAATGAATAAACCCATTTATCCAAACAAAATACCAAAAAGAAATTGGAGAAGTTCTATGGGTTACAATGTACTTGAAAACACAAAGAGTAAATTAACTCTTTAGCTTGGAACACGGTAATAGCTCAGTCCATTTTAGCAGTCTCTAAGGCGGTAAGCTGGACATCCAGGACATGTTAAGGAGCCAGTTGTCCCTACATTTCTTAATTCTCTCCACATATGTCTCTTCCCAAAAGTCTCTAGAAAGTATACCATCAATCCTTACACAAGTTGTGTGTGGTTTGTTCTTCATTCTCGAAGGGAACCATGGCATCACGAAGATGCTATGATTTGCAATTGAATTGGATTTAAGTGAGGGAGGGCTGTGCAAAGTCACCAGCCTCATTTTCTCCTCTAGACCCATCTGGGTACAGTGGCTAGATATCGATCAAAACAACTGAAGATGGCCCTGTATGTAGTGGGAGTTCTTGGCCTTTTTAAGCTAAGGTCTTTCTGAGTGTTCACTTTGTGTGAGGCAACACCCATTCAGTGAATGGGCCTGTTTAAGAAGTGAGTCAAGAGCTGAGCCATTTAATTAAAAAAAAATCAAACTGGGAGGGAAAGATCTTCAGGGTTGTTGGAATGACGCCATGCTTAGCATCATCTCTGTCAATCCAGTCATGCCTGCCTTTATATACAGAGTAAGATACAAAATGGCTCACATTTGGTTGGAAGCTGGGTTACTTATGCAAAATGTTTTTAATATTATGAAACTGCAATTGTCAGTATCTCAATGAGTCCTGTCTTCAAAGTCAGTCACTCTAACTTGCAAGTCTGCCTCACTTAAATCTAATTCACGGGAAAACAAGACATCATCCTGTGATATCATTGATCCTCTTTGAAAATAAAGAACTAACAGCAACAATTTCAACTTACATAGAATTCATGTGTTCTTCCATAGCTTTGTCTTTAATAGAAAAAAGTTCTATCATGTTTCCTTACACTTTTGAATTTTTGATTTCAAATCTGTCATAGTTTTTGGAGTCTCTGTTATTTTAGAGACATACTGTGTTTATGTCTTCTTTGAGTACTCTAATTTATATCTTAATTTGTTTTTAAAATAGTGTTATCTTTTTTGTGAATCATTCCAGAGCTTCTTTGTATCATTCTGTTATTTCTGTTGTTCCTAAAGATGCTGTCTTTCTTTTCCATTGAAACTTTTGGGTTCACTTTCTGTTAGCACAATATTTATTCATCGTGTTCTGACCTTTTCCTGATTGTTTGCTCATTTGCCCCCCTCTTTCTTCCTGAATTTCACTGATAATTTATCTTCCTAGGGGATGGGTTCAAACCCAATCTTTGTCTCCTGATGGTTATTAATTTTGCCCTTTTCCTTCTATTCCTGGAAGCTTGTCTCAGGCCTCCTCCTTTATGTGATCCCTCCCCCTTCCGATACTGTAACCCATATTTTCTCTGCCCAGAGCCTAGGGGCTGAGATATCTCAGACCCCTCAAATTGGGGGGATGTGTCTGGTTCTTATCTTGTGGAAACTACACAGGAAGACAATTGAGTCTAGGTTCATGACCTCTCTCAGACTCAGGTGCATTTCTCCTTTAGCTTTCTTCACCCCCTCATAGCTGTGTCCCTTTTCCATTTCAAGGCTGGTCAGGTTCACTGCTTTCTATCCATTGAGGAAGGTTGGGGAGTTTAGATTGAGTCACTGTCCAGAGGGGACAGGGTAGAGGCCACCACAGTGTGACCTTGAGCCTGTCCCATTGCTTATATTGGGTGCACAGCATGTGGATGGGCTGAGGTTCAGAGGGTATATAGGAGCTTCAGGCAAACCAGTCCTCTGCTAATATCTCAGAAGGCCATTGCACCGTGCAGATGTTTCTATCTCTTCTCCAGGCTGCCATTTTGATTGTTCTAAATGTGACATATATCTTACTGTTTTGAGGTCATAGTAAAGGATTTCTGCCACCTTCTTACTGATTTATGACTCCAACCTGTTCATTTGTCCAGGAAAGCAACCAAATCCAACTAGAAAGAACACTGACTTTGAAGTGACAGAACTCTGGTTTTGAATCCATTCCTATCCCTTCCCAACTTGATGTGACCTTGTCCAAGTTAAATTTCCTCCCTATGTTTATGAAGGCCTTGGTCCAAGATGAACCCTGATATTGCATGAGTTCCAGGTCTGCAGCTGGGATCCAATATCAGTTCATTTCTCTGGGCCTTGGATTGGACTAAATTCAAGGTGTTACTTCCATCTTGAGAGCTCCCAAGTAGGGAGGGAACCAGATCAAAAGGTAATTTGGAAATAGTTAACAAAATGCATAAAAATACAATAAAACATTTTTGATTTTCTAAATCAACAAGTGGCCTAAAGGAATTCTTCCATATGGATCAATACCCTCCACTTTTTATTTGAATTTGACACCATTGACCTAGTTGACACCATGACCTAGTTGAACAACAGAAATAACAGAATGATACAAAGAAGCTCTGGAATGATTCACAAAAAAGATAACACTATTTTAAAAACAAATTAAGATATAAATTAGAGTACTCAAAGAAGACATTGACCCCCTCCAACTCTTAATCTATTACCCTATTATGACCTTGAGCAAGTAGCTTCCCCTCCCTGAGCCTCAGTTTTCTCCTCTGTAAAACAAAATGGCCTCTGAGGTCCCTTCCAGCTCTAAATGCTCTTCTCCTACAGGTGATTTTCCCCAAGTCATCCAGACTGGAAGTGTTGTATCGGAGTATCTAAGCATGACATGTTAACTGGTATCCCACTCTGGGCATTCTCATTTCTCTTTGCTGGCATAGACAAGCCAACACAGCCAACATACAACCCTTGATCAGGACAGAGGCCTATACTCCACCTTAGGATTTGGATTTGTGGTTTTTTTTCTGGTTCTTGGAATTTCTAGCTCTCAATAGCCCCAAACAATGATTAAAACTCAGTCTAATTACACTGTGGTGGACAAAAGGGCAGTGGGAATGCCATTAATTCATCTTTGACAAACAGAATCACTCACTAATACTGTTGAGCTCAACCCTCAGCATCCCTCATTTGTGAAGGGTGGGATGGCAAGGGGACAGATGAGAGTTTGCTTTTGCAAGCTCCCTCCAACATAGTAGGCAGTGAAGAACCAGGCCAGGGTGGAGAACCTGCTGCCTCAAAGCCACATGCGGCCCTCCAGGTGCAGCCCTTTGGCTGAATCTACACTTACTCAGTAAAGGGTGGATTCAGTCAAAGGGCCTCACCTGGGGACCTAGAGGGCCAGATGTGGCCTCAAGGGGAGGCTGCAGGTTCCCCATCCCTGAACCAGGCTATTGCCCTACTTTTCCTGCTTCCCCCTACAAAAACCCAGAGCAACCGAATTTCTCTACTTAAATTTATTTATTTATTTTTAGTTTTCAACATTCACTTCCATAAGATTTTGAGTTCCAAATTTTCTCTACGTCTCTCTCCTCCTCCCACCCCAAGTTGGCATGCAATCTGATATAGGTTCCACATATACATTCATATTGAACCTATTTTCACATTAATCATGTTGTAAAGAAGAATTAGAACCAATGGGAGAAACCGTGAGAAAGAAGAAACAAAAAAAGGGGAAAAAGAGAGAGAGAGAGCAAATAATATGCTTCCATCTGCATTATACACCATAGTTATTTTTTCTGGATGTGGATGGTATTTTCTATCATGAATCCTTTGGAGTTGTCTTGGATCCTTGCATTGCTAAGAAGAAATAAATCTATCAAAGTTAGTCATAGCACAATGTGACTGTCACTGTGTACAATGTCCTCCTGGTTCTGTTCACTTCACTCAGCATCAGTTCAAACAAGTCTTGCCAGGTTTTTCTGAAGTCTGCCTGTTCATCATCTCTTATGGCACAATAGTATTCCATTACATTCATATATCACAACTTGCTCAGCCATTCCCCAACTGATGAGCATCCCCTCAATTTCCAATTCTTTATCATCACAAAAAGAGCTGCTATAAATACTTTTTGTTAGGTCCTTTTCCTATTTTTATGATCTCTTTGGGATACAGACCTAGAAGTGCTATTGCTGGATAAAAGGGTATGCACACTTGTATAGCCCTTTGATCATAGTTCCAAATTGCTCTCCAGAATTATTGGATCAGCTCACAACTGCACTAATAATGCATTAGTGTTGCAATTTTCCCACATCTTCTCCAGCATTTCCAATTTTCCTGTTTTGTCATGTTAACCAGTCTAATAAGTGTGATAACGAAGAGCTGTTTCAATTTGTATTTCTCTAATCAATTGTGGATGTAGAGCATTTTTTATATGACTAAAGATAGCTTTAATTTCTTCCTCTGAAAACTGCCTGTTCATATCCTTTAACCATTTATCAATTGGAGAATGACTTGTATTCTTATAAATTTGACTCAGTTCTCTATATATTTTAGAAATGAGACCTTTATCAGAGACATTGACTATAAAAATTGTTTCCCAGTTTTCTGCTTCCCTCCTAATCTTGGTCGCAACTGGCTTTGTTTGTACAAAATCTCTTCAATTTAATGTAACCAAAAATATCCATTTTTAATTTCATAAAGTTCTCTATCTCTTGTTTGGTTATAAATTCTTCCATTCTCCATAAATCTGACAGGTAAACTATTTCTTGCTCTCTTAATTTGCTTATAGTATCAGCCTTTATATCTAAATTGTGTACCCATTTTGGTTTCATTTAGCATATATTGTATCAGACATTGGTCTGTGTCTAGTTTCTGTCTTGCTATTTTCCAGCAGTATTTTTTGAATAGTGAGTTCTTATCCCAGAAGCTAGAGTTTTTGGGTTTATCAAACAGTAAATTGCTATAGTCAATGATTACTATGTCTTGTGTATCTAACCTATTCCACTGATCTACCCCTCTATTTCTTAGACAGTACCAAGTACTTTTGATGATTGCTGCTTTATAATACAATTTAAGGTCTGATATGGCTAGGCCACCTTCCCTGGCACTTCTTTCCATTAGTTCCCTTGATACTCTGGACCTTTTGTTCTTCAGATGAATTTTGATATTATTTTTTTCTAGCTCTAAAAAATAACTTTTTGATGGTTTGGTTGGTATGGCAGTGAGTAACTAAATTAAGTAGAATTGTCATTTTTATTATATTAGCCTGGCCTACTTATGAACAATTAATATTTTCCCAATTATTTAAATCTGACTTTATTTGTATGAAAAGTGTTTTGTAATTGTGTTCATATAGTCCCTGTGTTTGTTTGGGCAGGTAAACTCCCAGATATTTTATAGTGTCTACCGTAGCTTTAAATTGGATTTTTCTTTATTTCTCTTGCTGTTGGGCTTTGTTAATATTGTATAGAAATGCCAATGTTTTATGTGGGTTTATTTGATAACCTGCAACTTTTCTAAAATTATTTATTATTTTGAGTAATTGTTTTACTTGATTATCTAGGATTCTCTAAGTATAGCATCATATCAGCTGCAAAGAATGATAGCTTTCTTTCTTCTTTGCCTATTCTAATTCTTTCTATTTTTTTTGCTTCTCTTATTGCTAAAGCTAAAGTTTCTAGTAACATATTGAATAACTGTGGTGATAATGGACATCCTTGTCTCACCCCGATCTTATTGAAAATGTGTCAAGCTTATTCCCATTACATATAATGCTTGCTGAAGGTTTTAGGTAGATGCTACTTATCATTTTAAGGAAGACTTCATTTGGAATTTCTCCATTTAAAGGAACCTCAGAAGACAACTTGTATCCAAGAAACCTCTCTCCCATACCCCTGAAGGGTAGTCATTCCACCTCCATTTGAAGACCTGCGGTGCTGGGGAGCTCAGTACCTACCAAAGCAGCCCTTTTCACTTTGAGACAGACTAGGTTCTTTGGAGATTTTTCCTGACATTGGCCCTAAATCTCCCCTTTGTGACTTATTCCCACTGATCCCTGATATCCCCCTTGGAGTAAACAGAATAATTCTGTTTCTTCATCCTCATGACAGCCTTTAAAGCACCTGAAAACAATAATGATGCCTCTCCTTTCCTTCCTCCAATCTATTCTTCTCCAGGCTAAATATGCCTAGTTCCTTCAATTATTTGGTTTCTGATCCCCTCACTATTCTGGATGGCCTCCTCTGGCTATGCTCTGGTTTGTCAATGTTCTTCATAAAATGAGATGACTAGAAGTGAGTCCAATATTCCACGTGTGCCAGTTACAATAACAGGTCTTACGTAGGTAGTGACCCCCTCACCCCTTGGGCCTTTGAGCAGACAAGGGAATGAAGTTAAATGAGCTTGAAAACCATAATTTCAGCCATGACAATATTGCCAGTCCTTGAGATGAGTCCATCACCAAAGGATGCAGGTGACAGGCTCCCGATTGCTGCTGTCCAAGTTGTGAATGAGAGAATTGGAAACTGTCAGGGAGACTGGGCAATGTTTGGCTCAGTCACATGGGAATTGAGAAGAATGAATCCTAGGAGCTCTAAAAAACAGGCTCAGCCATGAGAATGCCCCCCAGGCCCAGAATGCCTCCCAGTGTGCAAATGAGGGTTCCAGGGATTCAGGCCTATGAGCTCCATGCAAAATCAAAAGAAAAGATCATTCCAGGGAAATCTCCTGGACTTTTTTGCCCTGTATCTCACCACTGTGAGAGGCAGCCTAGAATAAGGACTTAGGACGAGTACTGATTTTGGCATCAGAGAGTCCAGGTTCAAATGCTGCATCTGTCATTTCCTAGCCTAATGACCCTGGACACTTCATTTCTCAGGCTCATTTTTCTCACCTGTAAAAGGAAGGGTTTATACTACATAGCCTCAGTGGCCTCTTCTAGTTCTAAATCACTGGTTCTATGACCAAGGGAGATGCTGTGATATAGTGGAAGTCTTTGAGTCAACAGACTGGGTTAGAGCCCTGGTTCCCAAGTGTCTAGCTCAGGGGTGGGGAACCTGTAGCCTCAAAGTTACATGTGCCCCCCCCAGGTCCTCAAGTGCAGCTCTTTGACTGAATCCAAACTTTACAGAACAAATCCCCTTAATGAAAGGATTTGTTTTGTAAAACTTGGACTCACTCAAAAGGCTGAACTCAAAAACCTAGAGGACCACATGTGCCCTCGAGGCCTCAGGCTCCCCACCTCTGGTCTAGCTGGTTGGTTGGAATGGTGAAATGCCGCCCAGTCCTGTGGCCTAGTCATCTGGAGACAAGCTGACTGAGCCCTCATTAGATACCAGGGAAAGTAACCTGCCAGAGTGGGAAAAGGTTGGATTCTGAGTCAGGAGATCTGGTGTCAAAGCGAGTCATTTCTTCCATTAATTAATCAATCAACATGCGCTTAATAGGCACCTACTATGCGCCTAGCACTGGGGACATAAAGACGGACATGAAACAACTCCTTCTTCCTTCCAAGTTCTTTGATCCATCTTTCTGTATCTCAGTTTTGTACTCTGTAAAATGGGAATAATACTATTGCTGCTTCATAAGGTGGTTGTGAGGAAGTTGCTTTGTTCACCTTGAAATACTATAGAAATGTGAGCGCTCATCATTACCCACAATCCCCTACTGCACCCACCTTAGCCAGCTCTGCTCCCCTTCCCTAACTCCTCTCGTGAAAGCAGCCCATCTGTCCCTCCTGCCCTCTGAGTCAGTGGCTCAAATAGAAGCAGAGGCTGCTAGTCCATGGTTAGAATTCCTGCAGGCTGCATATTGGCTTTATTTGCAAATGTAATATTATCTGTATTTTGTTGTCTTTTTACTTAGTGTTAAATACTTCCCAATTACATTTTCATCTGGTTGGGCCCACTCAGGAGTGACTTGGACCATGCGTGGCCTACAGGACACGTGTCTGACACCTCTGTTCCAAGTGATACCATCTGTGTTGGTGGAAAACAAGCTCACGAATATGTGATAAGAAGGTGGTAAATGGTATGAATGAATGTGTTAACTGTTAAATGACCAGAAAACTACTGGTCATTTCATAGGGACTGAACAACTTTCAAAAGAACACTAAGAATGTGGGGTATGTCCAGAAGATGAGCAGGATGGTGAGAGCTCTGGCAATCAGACTAGAAGGGGAACTGTTGAGGGAGAGTGTTTGGCCTGGAGAGAGAAAAGGGAAAGGAAATGAATGAGTGAGTGAATGAATGAATGAGTGAGTGAATGAGTGGATGGATGGACGGAATATAATTTATTAAGCATTTACTATGTGCCAGACACCATGTTAAGTACTAGGGACAGAAGTAAAAAGGACAGCTTAATTTCTAATGAGGGAAGATCATACATGTGGCAGCCTAGGAAAATGTTTTGGACAGAGAATGTGAGTGAGAGTGACTGAGCTTGAGTCTTGATTCTTCTTTCTATCAAAGAGACTTTGGGCAAGTCCTTTCCCTCCCTAGGTTCTAGTTTCTTCCTCTGTAAAATGAGAGGTTTTGAGAAAGCTATTCTCTGAGGGCCCTTGTGGCTTCAATCCCTTCCATTCTGTTCTTATACTTTAAAGGATCATCATGAAGAAGAAGGATCAGGCTTTTGAGTACCAAGGGGACAAAACCAGGAACACTTAATGGGACTTGCAAAGAGGCCGATTTGGACTTCATGTCCTCTATCCCCAAAAGCTGCCTCAGCTGTTATTGTTGTGTTTATCCTTCCTTCTCGAAGAGGGCCATAACATCAAGATGATGACATGATTTGCAGTTGACTTTGATATGAGTGAAGCAGGTCTGCAAGGTCACCAACCTCACTTTCTTCTCCTGAGCCATCTGGGTTCAGTGGCCTGATATTCCATCAGGACGACTAGAGATGGCCCAGGATGCAATGGGAGATCCTGGCTCTTTCAGGCTAAGGTCCTATAGGATTCTCACTTTGAGTGAGATGCCCCTATTCAACAAATAGGCTTCTTTAAGTAGTTGTTCAAGGGATGGTGGAAGGTCCTGAAGACAGACTAAATATTTCTCAAGGGTGTTATAGAGAGGAACCCCATTGAGGCATATTTGTTAAACTTGGATATGGTCCTTTCATCTCTGAGATCTTGAAAACAAAATCAGAGTCAAGAGGACCTGAATTCAAATTCCACCTTGGATGCCTTATCATCATCATCATCATCATCATCATCATCATCAGTAGCAATAACTATTTATCAAGTACCTACAGAATGCCAGGTATTATGATTAGCACAGCACTTACTAGGGATATAAAGAAAGTCATCAACATGGTTCCTGACCTCAGGGAGTTCACATTCTAATAAGGAATATAATATACAAATAACCATGTACATAGAACATATATAGAATGTAATGGGAGATAATTTTCAGAGGGAAAATATCATTACTGCAAATAGCTTCACCTCCCTGTCTATTTGACCTCATCTGCAAAAATATGGGAGAAGAAATTGGATTGAATGCTCTCTGAGATTCCTCTGGACTCCAGATTTCTAATCCTGTGAATTTCTGCCATTACAGGAGGGAGAAAAGAGGTTTTGGAGGTGGAACAGGTTAGGTCATTTGTATCATTTTAGATGGTCTGTGGAAAGCACTGTTTATTAACCTTGGGAGAAATCCCGGAGGCCCATGGAAGCTGAATATCAGAATAGAACAAGTTTGCTGGAGATAATCGAGAAAGTAGATCACCTAGAGTAGCCTCTCTGTGTGACGCATCTAGCTAAGTAAGCAAGGGGAGGGAGAGTGAGGCCTGAGAGCTAAGCTCCTGTACCCGCCAAATGACAGTACTTAGCTATGTTTGGCATCTTGAACGTCAGCCACATTTTACAAGGAGACAAGCTTAATTATCTCCTGCGCCACCATTATTCCCTTGTATTGGGGACCCCACTCCAAATGAAAGAGATTCACTTATTGCTGATGTCATTCAGACCTTTTCTATACTTGCAGTGAGTCCGCAAAAAATCTGTCCCTGAAAGAGACAGGGCTGGGATGGGCCAGAGCTGAGGGAGGGGTCAGGTGGCTGGCTGTTTTGCTGAATGGCCTGCACTCATAGAGAAAGGGATATTGAAGCCGTAGCAAGAGCCCCCATGCTGGCTGACAACAGACAAATCATTTAACCCCCTGGAACAGGTTTTGCTCCATTTCATTAAGGAGGGGCTCTGGAAAGAGTGGTGTCTGAGGTCCCTCCCAGGTCTAACATTCAATTTTCTGAGATCTGTTTCATCTCTGACATTTCAGGTTCTGTGTTTCCTTGCTACATTCTATGTATTCTATTATTCTATGAATATACAGATATTACAAAAACATACCAAAAGCTTTGAAATCCTCCATCAATCTCACCATATAGCTCCAGTAGCCAGGGCCACAAAAAAGATCTTTCAGATGTCTGGCTGGAAATATTTGCTTCCATTATAGTCAGATTGCCCTGCTGTTTGTCTCCCGATCCCTTGAGGAAACAGAGGCTCCTCACTTACAAGCAAACAGGCTTCTCATAGGAGCAGAGGTCTAGATTGGAAAGAGACCTCATTTAATTGAGCTTTCTCATTTGAAAGGTAGGGAAACTGAGAGGAATGACTTACTTCTGGGATTGCCAAGCTGGTGAACAAAGGCAAAGTTTGAACCCAAGACTTCTGACTCCAAATTCAAAGCTCTTTTCACTATACCCTATACACTAAATATACAGAGCTCATAGGGACAATAGAGATTATCATGGGACCCTAGACACAGAGCTTGATGACCCTCAGTGGCCATCACAGTTAATTTTACAAAGAAGGAAACTGAGGCTCAGGGAAGTGAAGTGACTTATCCAAGGTCACACATAACATCCTAGATCCAAAGGGGCATCAGAGGAGGCTGCCTAGCCCAATCGCTAATTTTACAGAGGGGGAAATTGAGGTCCAGAGAAGGGAAAGGACTTGCCCAAGATCACACAAATAGTAATCATACAAGTGTGACAAGGTTATATAAGTGGCCAAGTATGGAGTGAATTACAATTCAGAACTCTTTTTTTCACTGTACCCCCCACTCTGTCACTTTGAAAAGGGTGCCCAACTTCTGTCTTTTCTCCCCTGGGACAAATATTTAGGGTTTGCTTCCTCTGAAAGGATATCTCCTGAGGTGGCATTTTCTAGCCTCCCAACTGGGTCTGGACAGGAAATTAGGGATTGATCGTTCCCTCCGTAGCAAAGGGGTCCCTTTGAAATTTTTCACTACTCAGGTCTCAGCCTGGACAGGTTCAACCAGGTTGGGAGGTGGGGAAGAGGAGGCCAAGTATAAGGGAGGCATGTCTTGCCAACCCAAAGCTTGTACAAAATTGCATCTAGTGACCTGCTTCAACTCAAGCCAGATCCTGGCAAATGAAACTTGGGTAGCTAGATGCCCTCCTAGATTCTCTAACCAACCACACATTGTTCTTAGAGAATATTGAGGGAGATAGAAGGGCAGAGAGATTCTTTTTCCTGTCTCTGTCTCTCTGTTCCCCAGGGGAATCTGACTAATAAGAATATACATTTATATAGTGCTTTGAAGCATTTTCTTCCAAAAAACCTTGTTGTTGGGGGGGAAGTAAATAGTGCAAGCATTATTATCCACTTGATCCCTAACTAGGGTAGGGCAGGAAGAACTTCCTCCTAGATGCTGTCATGGGGAGAAGTGGGCCTATCTCACTCTATTAGTCCAGGGACCATGACTGCTATACCTTTTGGTGTGCTTCCAACTGTGTAGTTCGTTCTTCGTTGCCCAAGAAGACCATGCCATCAGAGAAATGATGACATGACTTGCACTTGACTTTGTTTTGAGTGAGGGAGGGCTGTGCAGGTCAACAGCCTCACTTCTCCTCCAGAGTCATTTAAATCCAGTGACCAGATTTTCATCAGGATAACTGGAGATGACCCAGGATGAGGCAATTGGGGTTAAGTGACTTGCCCAAGGTCACACAGCTAGTGAGTGTCAAGTGTCTGAGGTGAGATTTGAACTCAGGTCCTCCTGATGCCTGCTCTGGTGCTTTATCCACTGCACCACCTGTATTGCCATGAGGGTTAAGGTTGGGGGAGATGGGAGATGGGTTGTAGGCAGGGGAAGTGGAAATCTCTTAGCTGGCCTTCTTTCCATGGTAGATTCAAATCCTGCTGCTCACTATCTGTGTCACCGTAGACAAGTCATTTCCCTTTTCTGGTTCTCAGCTCTCTCTTCTGTAAAAGAGTTTCTACATGGAATTGTAGCTAGAAAACTGTCTTGGACCCAGGTTTGAGTCGGATACAGCTTGGCTGTGTGACCCGTGCAAGTCATTTAGACTCCTAAAGACTCTAAAGTGCAGAGAAGTCCCCAGATATAAGATGTCCACATGCATTAAAGGTAGAGGGAAGTTTGCTCCTCAGGGGTTCCCTATACCAATAAAATCATAGGCCCAGTCCATCAAAGGAATTAAGATAAAAACAAAACAGTCCTTGCCCTCCAGAATCTTATGTTCTAATGGAAGATGCAGCTCATTGATAAGTAGGTATATTTGTCTTCGTCATTGTAAGATAAAATTTCTATAACACTTACTATGTGTTAGGCACTGTGCTAGGCACTTTCTAAATATTATCTCATTGGATTGCTGCAATAGCCCTGGGATTGGGGGTCCTAAGCTAAGGGCTGTTCCACAGAGCAGGGTTAGGAGAAGGAGTTAGGATCTTTGAGGAAACATACCCTTTCCTCACTGGAAACTGAGCCTTTCTTCTTGAGCTTGAGTAGCCATCAATGCAAGGACAGGCTTTCCTGTCCCAGTGAAACTTCTGATGAGGCTATTTTCAGATGAATTACAACTGTGTTGGGGGAAGGGAGGGAGGAGTAGCTAGAATCTTAGAGTTGGAAGAGACCTTAAAATTATCTACTCCTCATGGCTTTGTTTTATGGAAACTGGGACCCAAATAGTACAAATGAACTGCCTGGAGTCACACAGTTAGTAGGTAATGGAACCCAAATTCGAACCCAGGGCTTCTGACTTTTATGACTCAGTCACTTGGGTGTTGTCCAGAGATATGAGGAAAGGGTTGACTGGGAAAAGAGAAAGAGGTAGAGAATTTTCTCATCTGTAAATTAAGGGTTTAGGGAATACATAACCTCTAAGATCCCTTCCTCAAAAGAGAATCTAGAGAGAGAAGAGAAAATGGCCCCAGATAAGTTTTGGGTATCCACAGTTAGGGGTCAAGATATGGACAATGAGTCAACAGAGGAGACTAAGCACCCTAAAGCAGTCAGATGGGCAGGAAGCAGCCAAATAGTGGCTTTAAGTTAGAAGACAGGGCTTCAAATTATATCTCAACCACTAACTCACTGTGTGACCTTAGGTGAGTCACTTGTCCACTTTGGGCCTCAGTTTTCCCATCTATTAAATAGAAAGCTATAGCCTAGGCTATAAGTAGCCTAGATGATCTCTAAGGCCTCCTTATGCTCTAAGTCTTGTGATCCTATGTGTAACTTTGGAGACATTTTGACCGGAGCCTCTGTCATGATGGACCAGACTAACTCTTAGGGCCTCTATGATTTATTAATAATCTCCAAGGCTCTTTTTGTCCAACCTAGAATTTGACTTGTTGGCTCCATAAGAGCTCCCTACAGGACTCAATAACTTAAGTTATCAGATAAAAGACAGGTTTTATTTAACCCAAATGAAAACATCAAATAGATTCACACCCATCAAAACTTGTGAGGAAAAGTCTCCTCTAGAGGGTATCAAGCAATTTTCTTTTGGGGTGGCTCCCACCTTCCCTCTGCATCTACAGTTTCCAGGTATAAGCCTCAGTTTCCCTGTTCTGTGTCTCCTTTGGGCACGATGGAGGTGAGTGGTCTGTAGGTGACTTTTCTGATTTAAGTGAGACCAGGCAGCCCGATTTTTTTCCTTCCTTCTCTTTTTCTTGCAGAAATTTTATCACCCTCCCTCTCTCCGTGCCTCCCTCTAGGTGTATGTAGCTTCCTGAAAAGGCCACGTGCATTTTCAGGCCTATCTACAAATCTCCATATAAGCCCGCATCTCTGCGTCTCTATCTGTCTCTGGCAGCCCATTGGTATGCTCTCCATGTGTCTGGATTTCCTTCTGTGTCTGCCTGCATATCTTTCTGTGACTTCTATCATTCTTAAAGTGTCGATTCAGTGAACCTCAGTGCTGTTGAAACAAAGGCCACATCTGTGGGGCAATGTGGCCCCAGGGGCAAGGAGAATTAAAATCTAGCCTACTGAGTTTATACTTTGGTCAGGAGACAGTAAAGTGGAAAGAGTCTTATCCCTATGGATGTATGCCCAGGCAGGCTTGCTACCTTCCAGACCCATTTCCAAGATTTCACCCCATTCACAAAATGCCCTCGGTTGATCCCTGCTAGCTCTTCTCCCTTTTGTGACCAAATTCCCTGAGAAGCCCATCTACAGTAGATGCCTCCATTTCCCTTCCCCTCACTGTCTTCTGAACTCTCTACAATCTGCCTTTTGACCTCATCATCCTGAAACTGAAACTACTCCCTCCAAAGTTACCAGGGATGTCCTCATCACCAAATCTAATGTTATAGACAGTGTTTAAGATTGTAAAGAATTCAAGGATGAGAATTGAGTCAAAGTCAGATGTGTACACAGTTGTCTGCATGTTGTCTTTCTCATTAGACTGAGATCCTCAAGAGTAGGGATTGTGGGAAAGAAGGGAGAGAATTTGGAACTCAAAGTTTTAAAAACAAATGTTAAAAATTATTATATGTATAACTGGGGAAATAAAATATGAAATATTTTTTTAAAGTAGGGACTGTCCTGTCTTTTGCTTAGTATGGTGTGTGGCACCTAGTAGGCCTCTAATAAATCCTTGTTGGCTGATGGATTGGCTGTTATAGCAGGCGCTAGTTTGCTCTGATCGTAGTGCTCTATGGTTAACATCTTTGCTCTTCCCCTCCTGGGGTATGGAGCAGGTGCCTGGGGTCTTCAGTGACTCACTGACCCTCTTTATCTCCCCATTTGCACCCCACAGTGTGGATCACAATCCAAATCTCATTTCTCCCTTCACAACCCCTATTCCCATCTGTTCTCTTCTCTCAATTCACCTCCTTGGTCCAGGCCCTAGTCACCTCTCATCAAAATTATCTTCCAGTTGGTCTCAACATCTCAAGTCCTTCTGCCATGCCAATTATCTCCACATCTCCCAAGGAGATTTTCCTAAAAAGGACTCCAAAATCGCCAGTGGTCAATTGCTGCTTCTCACACACAACACTGCATCCAGCCCATCTCTGTGATTTGGTCGTGGCTGTGCCCCATCTCGAGAATGCTCTCCCTCCTTACGTCTTCCTCTTGTCACTCCAGGCTATCTTCACAATTCAGCTCCAACATTCCCTTCTGGAGGAGGGCTTTTTGATGCACCTGCCACTCAGGCCTTCTCCTCTTAAGTGACCTTCCACATACTCTATGTCTTTATGTGCCTATTTTTTCTACACGTTGCCTCCTCCACTAGAATATGTGCTCCTCGAGGGCAGAAATGGTTTTCCCAGCATCTGGCACACAGTAAGCATTGAATGTGTTTATTATTGATTGCTGGCCTGAATACCTAGCAGATGACAAACAAACCTGACCCCCAAAGGAGGGGAGGTGACCTAAGGCAAATATCTGTGGTAGTCTCTGTAGATGACCTCTGTTCTCCTGGAAAAGTCAAGTCATGGGAAAGAAAGGAATGGCCTCTAAATGCCTCCCCTTCTCCTTTCCTGGCAGACATGGTAGACATAATCCTCATGTCTCCCTCATGCTGAGACAGCCTTGGCTATTTCCTGTACAGATGTTACACAGATTCCTCTTTTTCCATCCAGATTTGGACTGGATCTTCCCCAGTCGACTAGCTGCAACTAGTAGAGAGGACCTTTGTAAGGACAGATTCCTCCATCCTCCCTTGTTCCCATCATCTTTTTTTGCCAGAATCTATCCAACTAGCCTATAGGCAACAAGGGATTGAGTTGCAGTATCTCAACAAGGTTCTACCCATCCTCTGGAGCTACTTTGTATACCAGCACACAACCAAGTCTCTTCATGTCTTGGTTTTCCTGGCACACCAAGACTTGACAATAAGGTTCTATCAAGCCTGGAGCTCCATCTGGCTAAGCTGAACATTACATTATAGCTTCTTCCTCTTCATGTTTTTCTTGGCAAGGTCATATAAGGGAGTAGGCTTCCCTCAATCAATTGCTGAGTCAGGTAACATGTTGCTCCTAAGACCTTCCCCATTCTTAGAGATTCCAGAGCACATGTGCAGAAAAGCTGGTGCCCATGTTACTGTGGACATTACCAACATGTATCAGAAAGGCCATGTGTGAATTCCACTGAGTCTTCTGCTCAGGCCTCAGTGTCCCTCACATGTCCATCAGAGTGTGTTTAGAATACTCGAGCTGTAGATGTCATGAAGGATGGCACAGAATCTTTCTATATTTCTTGATTCCCATCAAATCCAGTTCCTTATTGACTGGCCTACCCTCAAAAGTTTAACACTGATCTAAATGGAACCCTGATGGGGAAGTCATACACTAAGAAATACTTCTATAATAACAACCAAAAGTTCTTAGTTGTGTGGGTCTGTCCACACTAAATGAAATGGTCCATCACCACTAAGATATTGCTCATGCTTTTCTGGTCTTTTTCACAGATGAGAAATCTAGGCACATTGGTATCATCTTTTTTTTACAGATCTTATGTTCTCCAGGGAAGCAAATTCAATTAGCAGAACTATCTTTGGTATGCTAGGGGCTCTCAAAGGTTGTGCCCACATCTACTGCCATCTGAAGCCAGAAAACTCTAGCCTCATCCAGAAACAGAGCTTCTTCTTGGCCCAGGTGGCTCTAGTCATCATTTCACTTTGGATGGGTAGCCTTCTCATGCCTTCAGAAAGAGTGACTTGGAATCCAATCAATAGCAGGCCTAGCTGGTCATTTCTGGTAAGGTCCGGTTCAGCCTCTAGTTTGGTCTTGGTAGGTCACACCTAAGTGGATGGATCACTGTGCAGCCCTCAGGGCCCATATCCATAGTCTCCATTTGCAGTCTTTCTTTTTTGGAAGTAATCAGGGTTAAATGACGAGGCTGGATTTGAACACAGATCCAGCACTTTACCCAATGCACCACACAGCTGCCCCCATAGTCCTTCTTAGCAGATTTTGCCTCTACTTCTCTGAGTGAATGAATCATCTCTGGGCATTTCTGTTGCTTGTTAATTTAAAAACTTAATCATAATTCATCATCTGGAACACTCAGGACAGCCCAGGGTGGTACAAATTTGGTCCCTGATCTCTGTAGAAGGCCGGAGCCTTTGCACCCCCTTTTGTAGCCACAGATGTCCCTTTTCAGACTATATAGACTGAAGAGCCGAGGCTGGTACACAAAAGTTCTCAAGATTCCCAACTGTTCCTACATCATATCTAGGACATATTCTAGCTAGGGTTCAAAGGTTTGCCCTGGAAATAAATAAATCAGCTCTCTCCTCCTCCCACTTCCAAATTACCATAATTATCTCCAGTGGTTCCCTCCTTACCATACTTTCAGCATGGCATTGGGTCCCTGACTGAAGGCTGGCCCCCTCCCCAGCTGTATCCCTGCATTTTCCACAAACCATCCCTTTGACGCTATTCGAGCTTTTGACTTGCTTAGCAAGGCCTGTCCAGAAACTGAGCATCAATTAACCAGTCTCCAAGTACCCCCTTTTCTAGGCACTGGTCAGAAAAATTGGGAAGACTGTAATATCAATCAGTCGCTAAACATTTATTAATATGTGCCAGGCACTGGGGATACAAAAAGAAGCAAAAGCCAGGCACTGCCCCCAAGGAGCTTCTAGTCTAATAAAGGAGACAAAATGCAAACAAGCCATAGACAGGGTAAATAGGAAATAATTAACAAAAGGAAGGCCAAGGAACTAAGGAGGTTGACAAAGGCTTCCTGTAGAAAATGGGACTTTAGCAACGACTTGGAGGAAGCCAGGGAAGACAGATGAGGAAGGAAAGCCTTCTAGGCATGGGGGACACCAGGGAGAATGCCTGGAGTTGGGAAATGGAGGGTCTTGTGTGAAGAGCACAAAAGAGGCCAGTGGCCTTGAATCACAGAGCATGGGATGGGGGTGGCGTGAGGGCAGGAACAAGGTATAAGATGAAGGGGGCTAGCTTATGAAGAGCTTTGAATAACAAACAGAGGATATTATATTTGATCCTGGAAATGATAGAGAACCACTGGCGTTTATTGAGTAGGAGTGGGGAGTGGCGTGTACACGACACAGTGAGACCTGTGCTTTGGCAGCTAAGAGGAAGCTGGCTGGATGGAGTGGGGGTAAGAGATGGTGGGAAGAAAGAGGGGGAAGGAGACATTGTGGGGGCGGGCAACCACCAGCTTCATTAGAAATGCCTTCCCCAGTCCTTTCCTCTCCCCTAAAGAGCCATGGCCATATTCAAATTCTTTCAATGGTGTCCTCATCATAATACAGAGGGAATCTCCAAAATCAGCCCTCGGGTCCTACCTTGGGTCTTGCACAGATGCTTTCTCAATTTAGCCACCGATAGTACAGAAAGCTGAGGCCCAGAATAACAAGAACAAAGTCATTGATCCTGATAAGTAGGGAAATATGAAATGTGTGTCAGTGGTGTCCCAGTCTCTGATGGAACAGATTAATCTCGAGGGCTTGGGGGCCTCTGTTGGTACTAATCTCTCTGGCTTCTTTTTCCCCCACCCAAGGGGTTCCTGTGGGAACCACAGATTTCAGTTCACGTCTAACAACCTCTTCACTCACCTAGACTATTGAGACATTAAATATAAGATTGATTTTATTTAATCAACCAAAAAGACAGAATGGGCTGGTACCTCAGCTTGTTGATGGTCAGGAAAGCATCTCTCCCTTTTCTGATGGGAATAATGCAACCCTCCCCACGTGTGGGTCCTGCCTCCTCTCTGTGCCTATACAGTCCACATGCCTCACAGTACCAGATGTCTGGGGAGGAGCAAACTCAGTGGGGATGTGATAGCTGGGGCCAAGTATTCAAAGGGCTGTCTTGTGGACTCCTGCTTGGTCCCAGAGGGCAGAACTAGTAGCAAAGGGTTGAAGTTACAAAGAGACCAATTGAAACTCCGCCAGGGCAATTTTCTTAGTAATGTGCACTGTCCAAAAGCCCAGTGGACTTCCTCGGGGGTGATTATTTCTTTGCCCATTGGAGGTCTTCATTCAGAGGGTGGATGATTCATTTCAGATTTGGGTGGGACTAGGTCACCATTGATGTCCCTTCCGTCTCTCATGTCCTGTGATTCAAGATGGCCTGTGGACTTCTCTCCAGGTCAGAGGGAGACTGGACATGTCTCTGTCCTCCCCCAAATGCTTTCCATCTCTTTCACTGATGCCATTTCCCTTCTTCTATGTCTGTCTGCCATGGGCTTCCCCTACGAAGATGAGATGAATATGTAGGCCTGCCCCCAGGTCTGCAGGAAACCCACTGTCTCTGGGGTCTGGGTCACTTGGCATATGTTCCTGTATCTCCCATGTCTCTGACTTGACCTCCTTTGAATATCAAGTCCAAAGGACCACTCAGATGTACAGATTCTGTGCTGTCAAGGTGTTAGCTCAATGGCCCTCTCTGCTGCCGCCCCATCATTCACGATGAGAACCCAAGAGAAGGATAATTCACACCTTGCTCAGGAAACAGCAAAAAGACCAATGAATCTGTGATTTTTATCTTCTTCTCTACCCCCTGCAGAAACCCTAGAGCCCAGGCCCAATTCACACCTTACATTTTTTTCCCCCAGATAAGTCGTGTCCAGAGAATTAACAGCCTCCTGATGAGCCCATGCCTTTCCAAGCCTCCCAGAAGCCAGATCTTTCCTCCTATCCCTGCCTTTCCCAGATTCTGCACAGTAACAACCTGTGAAAGGAGAAATTGAGGTAAAGGCCAGAGGGGGAAGGAGGGTTTGCAGGGATTCATCAGCCACCATTAAACACAACAAAGAAGCAGAAATAAGAGTATAAAGAGGAAAGGAGGGGGCGGCTAGCTCGAGCTAGTGAAACGCACTTCATGCCTCTCAAAGGTAGGAGAGGAGTGAAATAAAGTTATAGAAGGCTCAATGAAAAGAGGACTGGGGAGAGGAGTCCAGGGTGCAAAAAGGGATAAATAATACAAGCACAGAATAGCTGAATTAGAGAAAAACAAGTGGGGGAGAGAATAAGAGAAGATTGCCTGAACACTGACGGTACATTGCGTCAAGATAGAGTGTTCAAAGCTCAAAGTGTGAAAAGGAAGAGACTTTTAAGCAAGAAAAGGGAACAAGGAAACACAAAGTAAATTGGCCTTGAGTACTAACTCCCAGAATCCCTTTTGGAGGGTAAACCTTTACATGAGGGGTAGGACTCACGTCCCATCCGTGATGCGGTTGGGACCTCATAGCCACCTTGTGAGGTCCATGTTGCAAGAGGGAGTCCCAGACTTGATGTGAGGAGGACTGGGTTCCAGTTCTGACTCTGCTACTTATTAGCTAGGTGACTCTGGGCAAGTCACTTCACCTTAATGATCCTACCAACATAACCCAAGGTCACTGTAAGGAAAGAGCTTTGCCGTGCTTGGCATACAGTTGGCATGTGATAAATGCTTAGGGGTTGATGCCATTGTTTGCAAAAATAAGTGGAACCCATTCTAGGTCACAGGATGCCCCAAATTTAGAGAGTCTCTAGCTCAGAGATTCTGAACCTGGGGGACCACGAACTTCTTGTGGGATTTCCCCAATATGTTGGTAACTGTATTTCATCATATATTCAATTGTATATCATTGGCTTCCTTTATAATCCTATGGGTTTTGCTTTGCACATTTAAAACCATGATTCTGAGAAGGGGTCCAAAGGCTTCCCCAAACTGCCAAGGAGGTCCAAGGCACAAAAAAAATGAAGAACCCCTGGTCTGATTGAACCCTTTCATCTTATGGATGAGAAAGGCTAAATAGCTCACCCAAGGTCACACAAAGAGCTCACAGGGTCATAGAAGTGGAGCTGAAGGGTCCTTAGAGATCATGAGGTTCCGAGAGACTGAGTGACTTGTCTGAGGTTACATAGGTAGAATCTGAACCCACTTTTTCTAACTCCACATCCAGCACCCTTTCCACAAGAGCAGTCCTGGGATTTAGGCTTGAAAGGGCCCTTAGGGTCTAACCAGGGGAATGAATCAGAGAGCAAGTGAGTTGTCACACAGCTAGTAAGTGATTGGGTCGAGATTCCAGATCCAGCACCCTGTCCTCTACACCAGGCTCTTTGTAATTGTGTGCTTAAAAAACAAAGCTTTGGACACAAGGGGGAAAAATCCAAGGGATATTTAGATATTACACACCAGAATATCTCCCCTTTTGGGGGTCAGACTTATGATTTCATTGGTATAGGCAGTTCCCATGGAGGAAAGGCCCTCTGCCCATGCAGGTCAATACCTTCTCTGCAACTTACAGTCTTGGAGAGTTTAGTGGGCCACTGAAGGCTGAGATTACTTGTCCAGAGTCACACAGAACTGTGTCAAAGGTGGAACTGGAATCCAGGACTTCCTAAATCTGAAGCTGGCTCACTTTCTCTCTGTCTCTCTCTGGCTCTGGCTCTTTGTCTCTCTGTCTCTGTCTCTCTTTCTGTCTCTGTCTCTGTTTTTGTCTCTCTGTCTCTGTCTTTGTTTCTGTCTCTCTGTCTCTCTTTCTGTCTCTGTTTCTGCTTTTCTGTCTCTTCCTGTCTTTATCTCTGCCTGTCTCTGTCTTTATCTATGTCTCTGTATCTCTACCTTTCTGTTTCTGTCTCCCTGTCTCTATTTCTGTCTCTCTGTTTCTATTTTTATCTCTGTGTCTCTTTTTGTCTCTATCTCTCTGTGTCTTCTGTTTCTGTCTCTCTCTTTTTGTCTCTGTTCCTCTGTCTCTGTCTGTCTCTATCTGTCTCTCTTTTTCTATCTCTCTCTTTCTGTCTCTGTCTCTGCTTTTCTTTCCCTTCCTATCTCTTTGTGTATCTGTCTTTATCTCCATCTCTGTCTCTCTCTATCTCTCTCTTTCTGTCTCTGTCTTTATCTCTGTGTCTCTGTTTCTCTTTCTATTTCTGTCTTTCTCTGTCTCTGTGTCTGTCTCTATTTCTTTCTGTCTCTGTGTTTCTGTGTCTCTACATCTCTCACTGTCTCTGTTTTTGCCTATGTCTCTATCACTCTTTCCATCTTTGTCTGTCTTTCTGTCTCTTTGTCTGTCTCTCTTTTTCTCTCTGTCTCTCTGTCTCTGTCTGTCTCTGTCTTTATGTGTCTCTGTATCTCTGCCTTTCTGTTTCTGTCTCTCTGTTTCTGTCTCTCTGTCTCCTATGTCTCTATCTTTGTCTTTATCTTTCTGTCTCTGTCTGTCTCTGTCTTTATCTCAGTATCTCTGAGTCTCTTTCTTTCTATGTCTTTATTTTTGTTTCTCTGTCTTTCTCTGACTGTCTCTGTCTCTCTCTCTCTCTCTCTCCTACACCACACTTTTGCTCTTTTATGCCTTTTCTGTTTCATCTGTGTGTGTCTTCCTGCTCTGAGAGTCAATCCTGACTTCTCTGGGATTTCCTAGACAGTATTCATGAGTTGCTGTGGCCTCCAATGTCTTTCTACCTTCTGGTGATGAACTTTTTGTGCCCATCATGGACAAGAGACCCAGGACCCTTCTTCATGTCCACACTCCACACCATCCCAGCTTGGTGGGACGGGCCACAGCTTGTATCTGGATGCCATGGCCTTCAATATCTCAGTCACCTGCACACCCCAGGGGGTAAGCAAACGGTCATACTTCTGACCTCCAATTTAGCCCTGGGCTGCCACATCCCCAAGGTTCTGAACTGCAATATTCCTCTCCCTTTAAGTCAATTCCAGGGCCTACTATGTGCAAGCCATTGCACTGAGCTAAGGGATGTGTGCATAGATGGAAGAGGCTGGCTCTCTCACCAGGCGGAACTCTGAGGCAGTGGATTGCCAGTAACCCAGCACCTTGACTCCTCAAGAGGACATCCAAGGCTCTATGTCTAGGACATCTTACTCTTCGTCAGGCATCTCCTGCCTCCCTGACTTTGCCCAGGTGGTGCCCCCTGCCTGAAATGCCCTTGCTCTTCACTTGTGTCTGATACCACTAGTTTCCTTCAAGGCCAAACTCAAGTGCCTCTTCCACATAAGTCCCCCGCATTGATGAACTGCCCTTCCCACCTCAGTTATTTTTTATCTCTCTTCCATGTATTTTGCATGTCTCCATATTGTCTCACCTGACCAGGTTGTGATTCAAGGGAAGTGAAAGTTTCCCTGCTGTCTTTATATCCCCAGGGCCTAGCACAATCCCTGGGAGCTTAATAGATGCAACTTGATTGCCTGATCAATCCATGATAGGTAGACACCCTCCACACCAATTCTCTCCTCCTTTGCTCTGGTCTCAGAGGATGAAGGGGTCCATCTCTTAGACTTGTGCTCCTTCGCACCTCCTCTGGGCACTAACTCCCTCCATCATTCCCACTCTCTCATCTCCAATCTCTCCCTGTGTGGACTCCTTCCTGGCTGCCTATACACATACCTAGGCCCCTCTTTCCCTCTGTCTTGCCAGACCCTCAAGCTCTCATCCTAAATCTCTCCTTCCTTAACCAGCTAATCCCCTGAAAAGTAGAATCTAAACTCATGGCCTCTGTTTTCTCACTATACTCTCACTCCTCCACCTTCTGCAACCAGACTTCTGATCTCACCACTCTATTGAAATTGCTCTCAAAAGTCACCAGAGACATTAACATTACTAAACCCACTAGCCTTTTTTCAGGCCTCATCTGCCTTGACCTTCCTGGAGCATCCCACCCCTCCTATTGGACTCTCTAGCCCTCCACTTCAGAGCCATTGCTCTCTCCTACCTATATACCCAGTCTTGATCAATAGGTCCTCCCCTTCTCTTCCTCCCAACTGCAAGGGCTCTCTCCTGATTGAAGGGTCCCTGACCAGGATCACTAGCTTTTCTTTGGGAGAGAAGGGGAGTTTTTTAAATTTATTTTTAACATTAATTTAAAAATTTTGAGTTCCAAATTCTCTCCCTTCATCCTGCCTCTCCCTTCCCCATTGAGAAGGCAAGCAATATTATATCAACTATACATGTGAAGTCATACCAATTGTACATGTGACCAAAACATTTTTATATTAGCCATGTTGGGAAGAAAAAAAAACCAAGAAAATAAAGTGAAAAAACTATGCTTCAGTCTGTACTTTGAGTTCATAAGTTCTCTCTCTGGAGGTGGAGAATATTTTTCATCATGGGTTCTTTGGAATTCATGTGGATTATTGTATTGATCAGAGTAGCTGAATCTTTCACAGTTGATCATCATACAATATTGCTGTTACTGTGGACAATGCTCTCCTGATTCTTTTCACTTCACTTTGCATCAGTCCATGTAAGTCTTTCTAGTTTTTTTCTGAATCCATTCCTCTTGTCATTTCTTATAGCACAATAATATGATAATTTCTTCAGCCATTCCCAGGATCTCCATTTCTTGAGCAACCTCACACATGCTCATTTCTACTCCCAGAGCTACTCAACCTGCTTCACTTCGTCAGTTTCCTTCTTTCTCCCACCCTCCCCCAAGAGGGTCTCCTCTCCTCCCACCTGCTGCTTTCCAATTTGCCTTCGTGTTTTATCTTCACCATTAGAATGGAAGTACCTTGAGACCAGGAACCATCTTATTTTCTTGTATTTGGTTTTTTTTTTTAAGTAAGTTTTTATTATGTTAAAACCTAAACTATCTTCCTCATCACCTGCCTTTCTTATTTTTTAAAATTTAATTAATTAATTTTTTTTTCAGTTTTCAACAATCACTTCCATAAGTTTTAAATTTTCTCCCCCTCCCTCTCCCCTCCTTCTCCGAGATGGCATGCAATCTTATATGGGTTCCACACATACATTCTTATTAAACACACTTTCACATTAGTCATGTTGCATAGAAGAATTAAAATGAATGGGAGAAACCATGATAAAAACCAAACCAAACCAAAATATAACACAAAAGAAAATAGTTCTGCTTCCATAGTTCTTTCTCTGCATGTGATTGGCATTTTGTCTCAAGAGTCCTTTGGAAATGTTTTAGGTCCTTGCATTGCTGTGAAGGGCTACGTCTATCAGAGACAGTCACACACTGTGGCTATGTGTACAATGTTCTCCTGGTTCTGTTCATTTCACTCACTATCAGTTCATAAAAGTCTTTCTGAGTCTCTCTGACATCTTCCTGTTCATCATTTCTTATAGCACAATAGTATTCCATTGCATTCATATACCACCACTTATTCAGCCGTTCCCCAACTGATGGGCATCCCCTCAATTCCAGTTTTTGGCCACCACAAAGAGGGCTGCTATAAATATTTTTGTACATGTGGGACCCTTTCCCATTTTTATGATCTCTTGGGGATACAGTCCTAGAAGCAATATTGCTGGGTCAAAAGGTATGCACATTTTTGTAGCCCTTTGGGCATAATTCCAAATTGCTCTCCAGAATGGTTGGATCAGCTCACAGCTCCACCAACAACGAATTAGTGTTCCAACTCTCCCACATCTTCTCCAACATTTATCATCTTCCTGTTTTGTCATGTTAGCCAATCTGATAGGTGTGATGTGATACCTCAGAGTTGTTTTGATTTGCATCTCTCTAATCAATAGTGATTTAGAGCATTTTTTCATATGACTATAGATAGCTTTAATTAGCACATAGTATGCACTTAATAAAAATAAGTGTTTTTTCTCTGTCTCTTTCTGTCTCCTCTATCTCTCTCTGTCTCTGTCTCTGTCTGTCTGTCTCTCTCTCTCTCTTTCTCTCTCTCCTCACCCTCCTTCCCTCCCTCCATCTCTCTCTCTCTCTCTCTCTCTCTCTCTCTCTCTCTCTCTCTCTCTCTCTCTCTCTCTCTCCCTCTCTCTCTCTCTTTCTCTAACTGAGGGCACCCCCAAAACCATCTTTCTCTCTCTTATACCTTCTCCCTTGTTGATTACATCTACCTGTATGGCTTCACCCATTATCTCTATGCAAGTGATCCCCAGCTCTATCCATTCCCTGATCTTGTTCTGAACTCCAGGCCTGAACTACCAGCTGCCTGTCGGACAGCTTCATCTCAACTCAAAACTCACCATGTCCAAAACTAAAGCCATCCTCATTCCCTACAAAACTGTCACCTTTGGTCAGTTTTCCTGTTTTGTTAGTGGATTCCCCACCCCACCCCAATCATCAAGACCTAAAATCTTAGTGTTTCTACCTCTACAATATTTTTTTGCATTTGCCCCCTTCTCTCCACTCACATAGGCTCATAGGATACTAGACCCAGAACTAGAAAGGACTTCAGAAGTCATCAAGTCCAGCCCTCTTATCTTACAGATGAGGAAACTGAGGCCCAGCTTAACTTGACCAAGGTCACAAAGCTAGTAAGTATATGAGACAGGAGTCAAACACATTATCAAAAAAAAGGGTGGGGACAAGAATGGAGTCTGCAAACCAAGGGGCAGTGAGACTGATTCCTGGCAATTCTAGAATGTATTATTAAAGAGATAGTCAGTGAACATCTAGAAAAAAATCACAAACAATCTATTGGGTTTCTTCAAAGATAAGCCATATCTATAGTTAGGTTCTGATTAGTTCACAGATTATCGGAAGCAGTCTGATTATTTGAATTCATCCTGTCTATTTTCATTGAGCTGGAACCAATGACTGTGCTTTACGTAATTATGACTTCAAATAGCACAGATTTGAATATGTGCAACCACGTCAGGGGATTCATTATTCACGTTAATCGGGACCTGGGCTGTAACCCAGAGCAAAAGCAAATCAATGTATTGACCATGTTTAAAAATGCATGTCTCATTCTTGAGGTGCTCAGACGTGCGTTTCCAGATACAGCCAGTGTGCTGATGTGTTTTGCTTGGTTATACGTATTTGTTACAGAAGAGGGTTTCTATTTAGAGAGGAGACTGTGTTAGTGGATAGTGATGGATAGGCAAACCGAAAGAACATCAATAAAACATTTTTTAAATGCACAGAGGAAAATGAAAACAAGTTCAGAAGGGGATACAAAGCAATTGTGTTACTTGCTTGTTAAATTATATGTAATAGATATACGTGTGTATATACATATAGATATACTAACATATATATATATATATATTTTTAAAAACCAAACCATAGATAGCCGTCCACAGTTTGTTATATAATCTTCTCCCTTGATCTTTGTCATAAGTTTATATATATAGTTTATATTTCTTCATGATTGCTAAATTAATGTTTAAAAAAAACAATTTTAGCCTTTAAATCTGAGTTCCTATGGTCCACTCTAATGTCCAGACCAAGCATGGGGAACTTGCGGCCTCAAGTCCACATGTAGCCTTCTAGGTCCTTTGGTGTAGCTTTTTGACTGAGTTCAAGTTTTACAGAACAAATCCTTTTCTGAAGGGGATTTGTTCTGTGAAGTTTGGATTCTGTCAAAGGGCTGCACTTGAGGACCTAGATGGGATTTGTTCTGTGAAGTTTGGATTCTGTCAAAGGACTGCACTTGAGGACCTAGATGGGATTTGTTCCGTGAAGTTTGGATTCTGTCAAAGGGCTGCACTTGAGGACCTAGATGGGATTTGTTCTGTGAACTTTGGATTCTGTCAAAGGGTCGCACTTGAGGACCTAGATGGGATTTGTTCTGTGAAGTTTGGATTCTGTCAAAGGGCTGCACTTGAGGACCTAGATGGGATTTGTTCTGTGAACTTTGGATTCTGTCAAAGGGTCGCACTTGAGGACCTAGATGGGATTTGTTCTGTGAACTTTGGATTCTGTCAAAGGGCCACACTTGAGGACTGAAAGGGTCACATGTGATCAAGAGGCTGCAGGTTCCCCACACCTGGACCAGATAGAAACATAAGACCCAAGAAAGAACATCGTTCAGATCCGAAGCTTTCTAGTCACCAACATCTCCATTTCCCTCCTGAACACCAAACATCTTTTCTGCCTTATGTGGCAGGCCATATGAAACCATGTACCATTTGCCTTGTGGATTTTCTAAAACGCTAAGTAGTGTTAGCCATGATGACAATAATAACCCCCATTTATATAGTACTTCAAAGTTCACAAAGTCGTACTTCTCCTGCTTCTGCTCAGGGTTTTCCAACATTCATTTGGACAAGGACCAAATTCAGTGACAACTTGAATACCGAAAGAAGGCTATAGATAATTAAAAACATAAGGGTATATAATAAAGCCTATTTTCCAAGCTCCACAAAAGCAGATATAGCCATACTTGATGCAGCATATAAAATGTCACAAGAGCAAAGGTCCCACTTACATTAATGGAATCTTTTGGGAGGCTAATATCCACCTCTGTAATGCACACTCTTCATGATAACCAAAGGTTCTCAAGAGGATTTGTACAAAAAAATGGCCATTGAAATCCAAGAGTAGACAATGGCAGGGAAAGTGGTGAACACCCTATTTCCAATGTTCAATAAACCCAAATCCAAAACAATATTGAAATTCAAACAAGAGGTGAGGAAATTATGCAGAGGATGGAAAGAGGGACATTAAACAAGAACACAACAGTGCTCTTTGCTCAGCAATATAAGGTATGTTTTTCTAAAATAGATTCTGTCATTATGAGTAAGAAGGCTATAAGTGAAATGAATAAAAGCAATCATAGACTAGGTATTATCAGCTAGAGAGAATGCATCACGACAGGTCAGGCTCTCTAACTGAAAGAGACCTGGAACCCGTAGGCACAGTCATCAAGCTTGTCAGTCACTGGTGGCTCTGGCGGCTGCTGTCTAGCTTCTGAACTGAGATATTACCTAGTTAGATGCTGCACCCCTATTCCTAAAAATTGGGTAGGATCTCAGAGGCACTGGGTAGTTTCATAACCTAGGTACAGAGAAGGGAGCATAATGGACAAAGTATGGGCCAAGGTGTCGGGAACCTGGGTTTTCTTGGTGAGCAAGCAACCCAAGGATAGGTGACTTCCCTTCTCTGGGTCTCCAATTCCTATTCTAGAAAATAAGGAGGTTGAACTCAACGATCTCTAAGTGGCAAGTGATCAGGGTGTTATGAGCCTAAGAGATAGAAAAACGAGTGCTAGAGCTGCTCTACCTTGTCCCCTAGGAGAGCACAGGAACTTTGTCAAATGCTTTGCTAAAATCTTGGCAGAGCACATTCACAGAATTCCCTTGGGCCTGCCAATCTAGTCTGAAAAAAACATAAAGTGAGTCCAGCAGGGCCTACTCTGATGAAGCCACGCCAACTCATAGTAATCACCACTTCTTTTTCTAAGTACTCACACACTACACAGACACAGGCACATGCTCACTCGAATACACCTTGATAAAAACTTGGTCAGGAATTGAAATCAAGATGGTTGGCCTTAGTTGGAAGACTTTACACTGATTTTTTTTCTGAAAATCAAAATACTTGCCTTTCTCCAATTACATCTCCCACTCTCCCTTATCTTTCAAAGCCTACCAACAGGGTCTCACTACATCTTACATCTCTTTCAATTACTATATTATCCATCCACACCTTGAACTCTCACTAAGAGCAGCTGGCTGCTCTCTTAACCATCTCCCGTATCTTTGGTTTCAATTCCCTGGCCACCATTTTCTTCTATCCTTCTCAGATCCTCTTCCTTAGCAGAGAAAACACAAACACAATGAGAGTTGGCATAGTGGATATTTTTGTTGTTTCTCAGAATCACAAAATATGAAAGTTAAAAGGACTTCCATTGTTCATCTAGTCCAACTGATGACCAAAGAAACCCCCATTCTAACATGAACCAGATGAGGGGTCATCTAGTCTCTGCTCGAAGACTTCAAATGGAAGGGAAACTCCCTACCTCCCATGGCTGACTAGTCCATTCTGAGAGTGATCTAATTGTTAGGAAGCTTTTCTTGACAGAAAACTTGAATCTCTATCTTTGGAACTCCCCTACCTTAATTGTTCTCAGTCTGGCCTCTGGTATCAAACAGAAGAATTCTGTTCCACATGACAACCCTTCTGCAGAAAGGTAGCAATCTTTCCCTCAACCCAACCCAAGTTTTCTTCAGGTTCTTTCAACTGATCCTCATTTGATATGAGTTCAACTCCTTTCACCATTCTAATTGACCTCTCTGGTTTCTAGCTTGTCAATGTCCTTCTTAACCTTGATACCCAAAGTTGGAAATAACGTGCCACATGAAGTCTATTCAGGATGGGGATCACAAGGGCTATCACCTCCCTGTTCTTGGAAGTTCTGCCTCTCGATGCAGCCCCATTCACTTTTTTTGGCTACCACTTCATAGTGCTGATTAATTTTGAGCTTTTAGCCCATTGAAAGCCTCAGATCCTTTTTTTCAAACTGCTATTGTACCTGTGCTTGTGAAGTGGATTTTTTTAATCAATGCCAACAAGAGACAGGAAGCAGGGGCACAAACACAATAAAATAAAGATAACTTCTTAAGTATCACTGAGATTGAGAAGGATGAATCCCATGACTGAAATATGACTCTGAGTGGGTTTCCCCTAATCAAATGGAATGAGATAAGTAAAAGGGAGGAAGGTAGCTTTGTCTACTGAGAAAGTACACTTCCCCTGGAGAATTTTATTCCAAGAGATCCTGCCTATACTCCCTGATGTGTGTTTTCCCCAAATACAGGTACATCTCAGACTGTATGCCCATCTTTCCTTTCCTCTCTCACAAAGTCTAGGGGGGAGTGATGACTTCCCCCCAGGGTTCCCATCATTTCCACCCCAGCAACAAGTCCCTGCCTGTTACTGAGAAACAGATCTAGCACAAAATTTCCCCTTGTTGCTTCCTCCACCTTTTGAAAGATGAAATTAGTTGCTCTGTTTTGACAGAGAGGAGGGGAGGGAAGGAGAGAGAGAATAGAGGAGAGGAGAGAGAGAGAAAGAAGGGAGAGAGAGAAGAGAGAGAAAAAGAAGAGAGGAGAGAGAGGGGAGAGAGAGAGAAGTGAGAGAGAAGAGGAGAGAGAGGAGAAGAGAGAAGAGGGGAAAGAGAGAGAGAGAGACAGAGAGAGAGAGAGAGAGAGAGAGAGAGAGAGAGAGAGAGAGAGAGAGAGAGAGCTACTGCAGAGATCTGGATAATTAAAGTTCCCTATTACTGCTATATTATGCCTCCATACCAGACTCATGATCTTAAAATCTTCATATATTTCCTCTTTCTGTCTAATATTTCCTCACATGAATTTATCTTCTTAATGTACGATTTTACTCCACCCACCCCATTGCTTTATACTTATACTGTTTATTTTTAAGAAAGTATACCCATACCAAGCCATGGGTTTCCTCCCTCCCAAGTCCCAGTAATACCCAAGGAGTCAGCTTTCCCTCCTTGCATTAGAACTAAGCATTATGGTGCTTGTTCCCTAAATTTGGGACATTTGGATATAAACACTGAAGGCCATAAGTCTGACTAAAGAAGTTTTCTTAAGCTTTGTTTACTGTCACCTTCGGGGTGTCTTGATGATATCTAGTTTGGTAGAGGAGCACAGACATTCCACCCTCCCCATTTCAGCCTAGATTAGGTTTGTAAGACACTTGTCTTACACTTGCTACCAACCTTTCTTAGATGCACCCCATCCAGTCCAGGAATCTGTTATCTCTATACTTTAAGGCATGGTCCAGAAGTCCAAATCCAATTCACAGACACTAATCAGTAATCATTTATTAAGTGGCTACTATGTGCCAGGCACTGTGCTAAGCCCTGGGGATACAAAAAGAGGCAAAAGACAGTCCCTGTCCTCAAGGAGCTCACAATCTAACAAACATGCAAGGAAATATATACAAAGCAAGCTATAAACAAGAGAAACAAGAAATAATTGAAGAAAGGCATATCTCTTGTCTTTAAAGGGCAGAGGTAAGGAAAACACCACCTGTGCCCCTCTGGCTCTCACCCAAGACTTCATACTTGTAAAAACATTACTTTTTAGGTTCCTTCTGACATCATCATTTGGCCTCATGAGTTTTCATAAGTCGTGGACCATTTTTGGTTATGTCTTGGATACATGTCACAAATTGACAACAGACTTCTCTATTACTCCTAAGTGGACAGTTAACTGCCTCAGTCTGAAATTGGCAAACACTACTGGCTTCCTCTTCTTCTTTACAAGATGATCTCTCACCTGATAGCTTTTGAAGGACAGTTGATTGTTTCTTCACCAGAGCATCCAAGTTTCCTCCTCTTAGAGTATCCAATTTATCTTGTATTCCCAAAGGTACAATCATTCTTTTCCTTCCCTTCCCCTTCCTTCCTCTTCTATGTGCTGTGAAATATCCAATTTCCCCTCTTCTACTTCAGATTATTTTTCCTTCATTGAAGACCCATTCTCATTACTTTCAGTAAAACCTCATCATCTCTTTCAGCCTGGAATGTGGGGAGTCCTATCACCTTCTCTGGGAGTTAAAATAACCTTCACTTGGAACATAGAGAGCAGTCACCCACTGGGACAGAAATGAACAGAATGAGCTCTCCATACAATACCCTTTGAGGTTCTCAGCCCTCTTTCCTGAACTACTTGGAGGTGTTTACACTTCATCTCCTAAGCCCTTTGATAAGATAGTACAACCTTTTTGGTAACACCCAACCTGCTTTCCTCTGTCTCAATGGCAAGTTTGGAGTCATGCCCTATTTCCGTTTTCAGATGAACTACTCTGGCCTCCTCTGTTTGAAGGCCAGGTACTTCCATTTCACCCCTCCTCCAGGGTTCTTCAGTACTATTAAGGACTTTGGGAGGCATCCCATCTCTCTACCATTGGTTCCAACCCCCACTGACTGCCTTTCCCCAATTTCAGTGGTCCTCTGTACTTTAGTTCCATTTAACCACTTAACAGTTAGATTAGCTTTGAAAAAGGAACATTTGCTTCAAAGGCATAAAGAGAGTACATCTGTAAATACCCCATCTTCTCAACACAGGGGAATATAATTCCCCCTATAGAACCTCAGTCTCTCAGAAGGTAAGGGGGATTAGGTTCACAGCTTAACTCAGTTCCTGTAGAGCATAGTCCTACAAAGTTCCAAGTCCAAAGTCCATTATGAGCCTGAGTCCTGGGAACCCTGGGTTCTTGGGGCTTTCCAGCTGTGGCAACAATCAGCTCCCAAGTCATCATGGCTCAAGCCCGAGTCTAGGGGTTTTATGGCCTGTACTTAGAACTGAGAAGGACAAACAAAATGGACTAAACTCAGATTCCCACAGAGTCTAAAAGGGGAAAAGGAGAAGAGGTAACTGCCATTCTGCCCCCAGCTCATTTTGCGATTCCAATGCTGTGAGTAGGATCTTCATTCCTTGGATACAGCAGAAAAGAAACCACCGCACAGACCACAGACCAACCCAGTCTGGTTGTTTTAAAGATTTGACCTGTTCCAGATCAGAAACCAATGGAAAGAGGCTGTCCCCACCTCCATGGTAGGAAAAAGTAGAATGTCTTCTCCCAGAATCAGGGTGTCTCCATCTTAGGTGATCAAGGCATGTGTAGCAAAGTCCCCAACACATGGATAATACTCCAATTGTTTTCTTACCTTTTTTTTTTTTACTTACCTTGCCTTTTCACTTACTTTGTCCATTGCCTTCTGCTTGAGTCCCTCAAATTCATTTGTGCATTGCCTCACTCCTTGATCTTGTTACTTCTATAACTTTCTCTTACAGAAGCTGGATGTAGAATACGGGCCTGAAGATGGTTCTCTTTCAAATTTTCCTCAGTCTCTCCCAAATTTCTGCTCCTCAAATGCAATCTCCAGCCTCCTCCCCAAGTCCAAAGCCCTCTACCTCACCTACTGAGTTTCTGGCTGATTCACTAAGGAGCTGTGTTGAAGAAATTAGGGAACTTGTTTCTCAGTTAAGGATCATGAGATAAAAGAAATGTGGGCATTATTCTGCCTTGCTTTTCTTTCTAGGAAATTAGTCTCTTGTGTTCTAATACTGTCCAGAGTGCCAATGGTGATCATATAGCCCAACAGATAGTAAAAAACCATGCATACAATGGTTTGTATCAGTGAATAGAGGCAGGCTCATGTAGTGAATAAAAAGGTTATCTGAGCTCAGTCACTAACTGGATGGGCCTCCTCAGGTAAATCCCTTCCTGTTCTTGGACCATGGCTTCCTTGAGATGATTGGCAACAGTTAGAAGGTATAGTCTATCTCTATTTTCTCTCCCACTGAGAAATCTTTGAACACCAAATGGCAAGGTAAATATGAACAAAGGAGCATTGGGACCCAAGCTAAGTAAGGAGATTTTAAGCAGGCCCTTGATGTCTTCAGGTCCCTAGCTGAACCATGTTTCCAGGTACCAAAAGAAAAGACTGATCAGTCATTTAATCAATAGGCATTTTAAAGTGCCTACTATGTGCTGCTCCCTCAAGCAATGTACATTCTAGCTGGAGAGACAGCATGTACCTATGTAAGGTATAAATACAAACCAATTTGGGACAATGGGAAGACTTTATGTAGAAAGTAGCCCTTGAACTGAGCTTTGAAGAAAGCTAGGAATTCTAAGAGGGGGAAATGAGGAATGAGCACATTCTAGACATGGGGGATAGCCCATGGAAAGAGCACAGAGATGAAGAGATACAGGATCCTATGTGAGGAACAGTACGAAGGGCGGTTTGGCAGGGCACAGAGTACATGTAGGGGAATAATGTGTAACAAGGTCAAACAGGGAAGTTGAGGCCTCTTTGTGATGGGATTCAAAGGGTAAACAGAAGAAAATGTATGTCATCTCAGAAGTAAGAGAAAGTACGGGAGTTACATGGTCAGGTCCATACTTTAAGAAAATCACTTTGACTGAAAATAAGTAAAATTAATAAAATTAAAAAAAAAAGAAAATCACTTTGATTTTTGTGTCGAAGAATAATTACTATTATTACTATTACTAAATGTTGTTGTGTTCATCCTTCCTTTTCAAAGAAGACCATGTCATCAGAGAAATGATGATATAATTTAAACTTGACTTTATTTTGAGTGAGGGAGGCCCTGTGCAAGGTCAGCAGCCTCACTTTCTTCTCCTGAGCCATCTGGATCCAGCATCAGGATGACTGGATACAAAGGGAGACCTTGGTCTTTTTGACTAAAGCCTTTTCAGGTACTTACTTAAAGTGAGGTAATATCCATTCAATGAATAGGCCTCTTTAAAAAGTAGTCAGGGGACAGAGACAAGATGGTGGAGTGGAAAGACAGACCTGTAAAAGCAGAATTAGCCAAATGGAAAAGGAGATTCAAAAGCTCACTGAAGAAAATAGTTCTTTAAAAATTAGAATGGAGCAGATAGAAGCTAATGACTTTATGAGAAAACCAGAAATTACAGAACAAAATCAAAAGAATGAAAAAATTGAAGACAATTTGAAATATCTCATTGGAAAAACAACTGACCTGGACAATAGATTCAGGAGACACAGTTTAAAAATTATGGGACTACTTGAAAGCCATGATGAAAAAAAGAGCCCAGACATCATCTTTCATGAAATCATCAAGGAAAACCGCCCTGATATTCTAGAAACAGATGGTCAAATAAATATTGAAAGAATCCACCAAACACCTCCTGAAAGAGATCTGAAAAGAGAAACTTCTAGGAATGTTGTAGCCAAATTCCAGAGTTCCCAGGTCAAGGAGAAACTATTGCAAGCAGCTAGAAAGAAACAATTCAAGTATTGTGGAAATACAATCAGGATAACACAAGATCTAGCAGCTTCTACATTAAGGGATCAAAGAGCTTAGAATATGATATTCCAGAAGTCAAAGGAATTAGGATTAAAACCAAGAATCACCTACCCAACAAAACTGAATATAATACTTCAGGGGGAAAAAAAATGATCATTCAATGAAATATAGGACTTTCAAGCATTCTTAATGAAAAGACAAGAGCTGAATAGAAAATCTGACTTTCAAACACAATAGTCAAGAGACGCATGAAAAGGTAAATAGAAAAGAGAAATCCTAAGGGACTTACTAAACTTGAACTGTTTAAATTCCTTCATGGAAAAATCATATTTGTAACTCTTGAAACTTTTCTCAGTATTTGGGTAGTTGGAGGGATTATACATACATACATAATACATATATACATACATATATATATATATATATATAGACAGAGGGCACAAGGTGAGTTGAATAGGAAGGAATGATATCTAAAAAAAATAAAGTTAAGGAATGAGAGAGGAATATATTGGGAGGAAAAAGAGAGAAATGGAATGGGGCAAACTATTTCTCATAAAAGAGGCAAGAAAAACCTTTTTCAATGGAGGGGAAAAGGGGGAAGGTAAGAGGGAAAAGTTACTCTCTTCACATTTGACTTAAGGAGGGAATAACATGCTCACTCAATTTGGTATGAAAATCTATCTTACACTACAGGAAAGTAGGAGAGAAGGAGATAAGTGGGCTGAGGGGTATGATAGAAGGGAGGGCAAATGGGAGAAAGGAGTAATTAGAAGTAAACACTTTTGGGGAGGGACAAGATCAAGCGAGAGAATAGAATTAATGGGGGAGGGAATAGGCTGGAGGGAAATATAGTTAGTCTTACATAACATGACTTTTATGGAAGTCTTTTGCAAAGCTATAAATATGTAGCCTATATGGAATTGCTTACCTTCTCAGAGTGGATGGGTGGGGAGGGAGGGAGGGAGAAAAGTTGGAACTCAAAGTTTTAGGAAGGAATGTTGAGAATTGTTCTTGTGTACAACTGAGAAGTAAGAAATACAGGTAATAAGGTATAGAAATCTATCTTGCCCTACAAGAAAAGAGAGATGAGGATAAGGGAAGAGAGGGGTGTGATAGAAGGGAGGGCAGATTGGGGGAAGGGGTAATCAGAATGCAAGGTGTTTTGGAGTGGAGGAGGGGAAAGATGGGGAGAAAATTTGGAACTCAAAATATTGTGGCGTGAATGTTGAAAACTAAAAATAAATAAGTAAACATTTAAAAAATAAAATAAAAAGTAGTGGGGGGGGTGGCCCCTTTAATAGAAAGGAAAAAAATGAATAAATAGATAAATCCCTTGGGAGGGGCAGAAGCCGCAGGGTTGTTGTTTCGAAGATAAACTGTTACTACTGATATTCACTCTAAGCCAGGAGAATCCAAAAACAGCCATTGAATGGAGGTTGGGCAAGGTCCCGTTGTTATTCAATCCATGGGCTTCAGAGTGCAGGGGGCCTAAGGTTTTAGGGGGGACAAGGAAGAAAGACAGAAAGAAAGAAAGGAGGGAAGGAAGGAAGGAAGAAATCTAGCCAGTGTACCCCAAGTTAACTGGGCAACTTCTGGCCATCAAAATTTGCCTTCTTTTGAAGAAAAGAAGGAAGGGGAGTTATTAATTATTACTAATAATTAATGATTAAAATAGCTAACATTTATATAGCACTCACTATATGCCACACTCTGTGCTAAACACTTTATTGTCATTATCTCATTTGATCCCCACAACAACCTCATGAGGTAGGTGCTGTTATTAACCCCATTTAAGAGATGAGGAAACTGAGATAAACAAAGGTGAAGTGACTTGCCCAGGGTCACCAAGTTAGGCAGTGTCCACAGCCACATTTGAACTCAAGTCTTCCTGACTCCAGGCCCAGTGTTCTATCTACTGTACCACTTGGCTGGCCCAAGTGAAGAAACAGTTGAGTCAGGGAGATCATTTCCAAGATAAGGTCAAAATGGAAACATGATCTAGACATAAAGAGAGATATCATAAGTAAATTAGAACAACATGAAACATCACCTATCAAGTTTATGGATAAGAGAAAAATTGTGAATAAACAAAAAAGAGAGCATTGTAGGATGTAAAATGAATAATTTTGATTACATTAAATAAAAAAAGGCTTTGTATAAAAAACAAAAAAACAGTGTAGCCAAGATTAGAAGAAAAGCAGAAAATTGGGGATAAAATTTTATAGACAGTTTCTTGGAAAAAAGCCTCATATCTCAAATATATAAATAACTGAGTCAAATGTATAAGAACATGAGTCATCTCCCAATTAATTAATGTTCAAAGGATATGAACAGGCAATTTTTAGAAGAAATCAAAGCTATACATAGTCATATTGAAAAATGCACTGAATCATTATGGATTAGAGAAATGGACATTACAATAACATTGAGGTACCATCTCACATCAATCAGATTGGCTAAAATGACGGAAGTGGAAAATGACAAATATGGGAGGGGATGTGAAAAAATTGGGACACTAATACACTATTGATAGAACAGTGAACTGATCCAACTATTTTGGAGAGCAATCTGGAATTATGTCCAAAGAGTAAACTGTGTATGTACCCTTTGATCCATCAATACCACTGTTAGGTCTGTTTCCCAAGATGATCAGGGAAAAAAAGAAAAGAAACCTTATGTTCTAAAATATTTATAGTAGCTCTCTTTGTGGTGACAAAGCACTGGAAATTGAGGAGATACCCATCAACTGGGGAATGGCTGAATAAATTGTGGTATATAATTGTGATGGAATATTACTGTGCTATAAGAAATCATGAGCAGGCTGAATTTATTTTTTAATTTAATATTTTATTTTCTCAATTACATTAAAAAGTTTTACCTTCATTTTTTAAAATTTTGAATCCCAAATTCTCTCCCGCCCTCCCTTCCCTTCCCCCTCATTGAGACACCAAGCAATTTAATATAGATTATACATGTTCAGTCATACAAAACATTTCCATTTGAGTCATATTGTGAAAGAAAACACAAACAAAAAAAGAAAGAAAAAGAAAGTAAAAAAAAAAGGTATACTTGCTTGTGCATTCAGTTCTTTCTCTGGAGATGCTTAGCATTTTTCATCAAAAGCCCTTCAGAATTTTCTTGGATCATGATGTTGATGAGAACAGTTGTCATTCACTGTTGATCATCATACAATGTTGCTGTTTCTGTGTACAATGGTGTGCTGGTTTTGCTCATTTCACTTTGCATTAGTTCATGTAAGTTTTTCCAGGTTTTTCTGCAAGAATGTTGCTGATCATTTCCCTTTTTTTTCTTTTAAAAAATATTATTTTTTTATTTTTATTCATTTTTAATTTCAACACAAAAAGACAAAGAACTTTTCATAAAACATAAAAAGAAGATTCGATATAAAACCATGAATTTTCATTTCACACTGTTTACTTTTTTTTGAAAGACTTTGTGATAAATGCTACACATCGTTTTCAAAGTTTCCCTGCTTTTCTGTGCTTCCTTCTAAGTTTTCTTTTGTTCTCGGCTGTGAATTTTTTTCTCTCTCTCCCTGTCCAAGAGAGAAGGCTACCATTAGGCACATATATATGTATGTATGTAAAGCCATGCAATACATGCTGCTATTGCTGCTGGTCATTTCTTATGGTATGATAATTTTCCACACCATGAGCGTATGCCACAGCTTATTCAGCCATTCCCCAATTGATGAGCATCTCCTCAATTTTCAATTATTTGCCACCACAAAAAGAACTGTTAGAAATATTTTTGTACATATAGGTCCTTTTTCTTTTCCGTTAGGTGTAAGATGGTACCTCAGAGTTGTTTGAATTTGCATTTCTCTAATCAATAGTGATTTACAGCATTCTTTCATGTGACTATACATAGCTTTTATAACTTTGTCTGAAAACAAGCTGATTTTATAAAAACATGGAAAGACTTCCATGAAATAATGCAGAGTAAAATGAGCATAATCAAGGGAACATTGTATACAGTAACAGCAATATTGGCCGAAGTGTAACTACGAATGACTAAGCTATTCTGACTAATATGAACATTCTAATCAATTTAGGATTTTGGAAGGAAAATGCTCTCCACCTCCAGAGAAAAAACTGCTATATGGAGGAATGTATTGTATAGTTCCACATGTATATCCATATCAAATGTTGGCTTTCTCTAAATGCAGGGTTGGGTGGGTGGGAGGAAGACAACTCCAAGTCTGAAATATAACAAAAATATAAATAAAATAAATATTTTCAAAAGGAGAGAGAAATGCCTAGCTCAGTCTTTCATTGCATCCAGATAGCCAGATAGATATACTTGCTAATGAGCACAACACAAGGGGGTATCTCCAAAGTCACTAGTTTTATAAAGGAACATCCTTTCCCTGATTCTCAAAGCTGGCATAGAAAAGCTGTCACTCATCCATATTTCTGCGAAGGCCAGACATGTCTGGGGAAGTGGTAAATGGCTCTTTAAATATTTGTAACAAAGATTAAATCTTTCTCTTGCAGGAAAAAAAAAAAAACTCTTCTGTAAGAACTGAAAGCCGACGTGAATAATTTTTCCAAGTACAGCCAAGTACTTAACTATAGAATTAGATTGCAGTGAGTAAGGGGAATAATTAAGCCTAAGTAGACAGCTCTGTACATTTGTCCAAGATTTTTAAAAAGAAGAAAAATATTGCAATAGCCCAGAAAAATGAGGACCTAGACTAGGGTGGTAGCAATGGGGAAAAAATGAGGGGAAATTTTGGATGTGACAAATGTTGTGGAGTTAGAAATGACAAAATTTGGTAGCCAGTTGGACATGTAAAGAGCATAAGGAGAGCAGGAATGCCAAGTCACTTCACTTCTCTCTGCCTCAGTTTTCTCACCCGTAAAATGAGGATAATATAACACCTACCAGCTAGGGTTGTTGCGAGAATCAAATAAGACCCTATTTGTAAAGTGCTTTGCAAACCTTAAAGTGTTAATTTTATTGTAAATGGGTACTATTTCTTATATGCTAACCTAATCAATTTTGTATTTATAAGCTTTACATTTATAGCTTTATAAAGCTAGATTTAGAGTACATGCTAACTATGATTGTGATTATTGGCAGAAATATGAAAGTTGGAAAGAGAGGAGGGTTTTGAAGGGAAAGGTAATAAGTTCTGTTTTAGACACGATGTTTGGGATGGCTGTTCAAGATGGCCAGTAGGCTGCTGTCAATGTAGCACTGGAGTTCAAGAAAGAGAATTGGTCAGGATGTGACAATCTGGAAACCATCATCATAAAAATAAGTAAATCCTTGGAAACTGATGAGGTCACCAAGAGACAAGGGCCCAGACAGAGCCTTGAAGGACACACTCATTTAGGGAAGGAAGGAAGGAAGGAAGGAAGGAAGGAGCAAGGAAGGGAGAAGCATGAAAGGAAGGCTAGAGAGAAGGAAGGAAGGAAGGAAAGAAAGAAAGAAAGAAAGAAAGAAAGAAAGAAGAAGAAAGAAAGAAAGAAAGAAAGAAAGAAAGAAAGAAAGAAAGAAAGAAAGAAAGAAAGAAAGAAAGAAAGAAAGGAAAATGATGGAAGAAAAGAGAGAGAAGGAAGGAGAAAGAAAGAAAGAAAGAAAGAAAGAAAGAAAGAAAGAAAGAAAGAAAGAAAGAAAGAAAGAAAGGAAAATGATGGAAGAAAAGAGAGAGAAGGAAGGAGAAAGAAAGAAGGAAGGAAGGAAGGAAAGAAAGAAAGAAAGAAAGAAAGAAAGAAAGAAAGAAAGAAAGAAAGAAAGAAAGAAAGAAAAGGAGGAAGAAAGAAGGAAGGAAAAAAGGGAAAAGGAATGGAAAAGCATGAAAGGAAGGTGAGAGAGAAGGAAGGAAGGAAGGAAGGAAGGAAGGAAGGAAGGAAGGAAGGAAGGAAGGAAGGAAGGAAGGAAGGAAGGAAGGAAAAAAAGGAAAAAGGAAGGGAAAAGGATGGAAGGAAGGTGAGAGAGAGGGAAGGAGGGAGGGAGAGAAGAAATATGAGATAAAAGCCTTGGTGACATTTTTAGCCTAGAAAAGAAGAGACTCAGGAGGGTGGAGGACATGATAGCTGGCCCATGAAATAGAGAGTAACCTTGTTTTCTTTAACCCCCGAGGACAGAACCAGGAATAACAGAAAAAAGGTGCACAGAGGCCACTAGGTATTCTTGTAAAGGGAATTCTTGTTCCTGGATGAGTCATACTTGAGGTCCCCTTCAGCCCTAAGGCTCAATTTTGCTTTCTTTCCATTATCTATTATTACCATCCCATCCCAACCCCATCTTGGACACTCTTTTTTCTCTAACATAGCTTTCATTTTGAAGTTTTTTTTGTCTTTCTCAGAATTTCTCCCTCCCTCCAGTTCACTCTGAGTTCCAGCTCTCCTGGCATCCTTCTTGAAGGACCTTGCACATTTTTACATTCATCCTTTATAAAGGGGTTTGCTTCTATAATATGCACATGTCTTTTTTAAAAATCTAAGTTGGCTGATGAGTCCCCTCTATACACACATCTGTCTTCTGCTCTTCTTCTCAAAATGATTTTGCCTAATTTTATATGCATGTTTTATTTCCTTCTCTGGGTACATGGTGTCTCCTGCCCAGTAGAATGTAAGCAGACTCTTGGTTTTTTCTTTAGATCCTAGGTGCCTAGCACAGTGCTGGTATACATACAGTAGGTGCTCACACATACTTGTTGAGTTAAATCAAGTTGAATTTTCTTTATCATAGAAATGGTTCCTTTTTGTATCTAGTTTTTAAGGGAGTCCTATCCCTCCTGGGCTGATTTCCACTGTTGAATTTTAGGCTATGGAGTACTGCATGCTCTTTATTTAAACTTTTTAAAGCTCAATTTCCCTGAAACTAGGGTGCATGTAAGGTTATGCCCACTTTTCTTCTTCTCCCTCTCCTTCCTAATCACGAATTATAAGATGGAGTGGTTTACTCATCCTGAAGTAGCCTATCATTTCTATTTCAGCTACCGATTCCTTCTTTTCCATTAGAATCACGTCTAGGACAGTACGTACCCTTGTCACTGGTCTCCACTGTTTGAACAATGAAATTATCATTTATTAACTGCTCTTGACGGAGCCAGCCCACTAGAAGATGTCTGGATAATTGAAGTCCTCTGTTGTTATTCTGACGTGTCTCTGCACTTTTTAAGTTTTGTCTAGTTTTCATCTTTCATCCCTTGAAAAACTATGTCCTTCATTCCTTGCATGTCTAGCTGCTAGGCAAGCTCCATCACCAAGACTGGGGTCTTGGACTCTAAGTGCTATCCAGAATTACCTCCGAGAGGAGGAGGTGGATCAGGACACTTCATCAGTCAGAACCTGAGGAGGCATGAGCACATCTCCATTTGGACCAAAACTCTGATCATTGAGATATTGGAGTGTTCTGTAGGCTTCAAAGTATTGGGGAAACGAGAATTATTATTCACATGGCCATCAAGAGTCAACCACTAGTCTTGGGACTGAAAACCTATGAGACTAAGACCCTGTGGGTATCAAGTAGTAACATCAGGGAATAATCTTCTGTAATGTAAGCCAGTCCTGCTTCTTCTGCAACAGGACTTCAGGCTCGAAGCAGATGCCCAAGATATTGCCATAGGAACATAGGAACATCAGCCTTGTGCCAAACCAACATGTCATGTCCCTGTTCCAACAGAGGCAAAGATGTGACTTTTGTGTGTTATGGATGACATGCAGGCAAAAGAAAAGTAACAGAACTGAGAAACAAAATGGGATGGGACTGGGCAGGGAAAAGGGACCAGAATTTGGAAATATTGGGTGGATCCTAAAGTCCAGGAGAGCTATATTCCACATAAGAAAAGCAACAAGGAAAAAAGTGAAGGCTTGCATCATAACAATTTGCTTCATGCTCATTTCCATTTCAAATTCTAATCAAAATAGATTACTTTTCTGTAGTATTTTATTTTATTTGTTTTTATCATTTACACCTATCTTTAGACTCAAAAGACCTGGGTTCAAACTCCAAGTAGGGAGAAAAGGAGTTCTCAAATTTGTGATTGTGAGACTAAATATTCCCTTCCAGCTCTGACATCCAGTGTTCTAAGGCCCCTCCCAGCTCTGACATTACCTGTTCTATCTATGTGTTAAGGTCCAGCTCTGACATTCCCTCTTCTATGTTCTAAGGTCCTCCCAGCTCTGACAGTCAGTGTTCTAAAGTCCCTTCCAGCTCTTATGTTCCCTGTTCTAAGGTGGTCCCTGTCAATTTAAAAATCATAAAAATATGTTGGTCTTCCTACAGTTTCAAATTCTGGTTCAATAACACACTACCTGTAATGACTTGGAGAAAATTTACAGCCAAAGAAATTGAGGCTCCAACAGGAGATCTGATTTGTTCAGGGTCACACAAGGAAACGAAGTTGCTCAGCCCCAGATCTGGTAGCTTTCAGATTGCTGTCTTGGACGACCTGGTGTCAGCCACCAAAGATAGTAGGAGCCTGCCGGAGTAACCTCAGGGAACCTGTATTACACAGGGTTCAGACTTGAAAAATAGTTAGCTTTCCGTCTGAGTAAATGAGCGTATCAGGCCATTGGGTCATGTCTCAGGGATCATGGGGTGAGATGAAACCCTCCCTGTCCACTTTCCAAATATCACACCAAATGAGCATTTAAAGTTCTTTACCTTGGATGCACTGTATCCAATCATAACAGCATTGTAAAAACAAACAACTTGGAAAGACTTAGGAATTTCTTTATTTTTTTCCTCAATTACATGTAAAAACAATTTTTAACATTCCTTTATTTTAATTTTGAGTTCCAAATTCTCTCCCTCCCTCTCTTTCCCCCTCATTGAGAAGGCAAGCAATTTGATGCAGGTTATAAGTGTGCAGTCATGCAAAATGTATTTCCGTATTAGTCATGTTGTGAAAGAAAATATAGACAAAAAACAAGAAAAAGAAAGTTAAAAAAAAGTCTGCTTCAATTTGCATTCAGACTATCAGTTCTTTCTCTGAAGGTGGAGAACATTTTTCATCATAAGGCCTTCAGATTTGTCTTGGATGACTGTATTGATCAGAGTAGCCAAGACTTTCACTGTCCATCATCATTACAATACCACTATTACTGTGCACTGGTTCTTCTCACTTCGCTGTCATGTTTTGTATTTTCTCTTCCAAAACCACAGCCCCATTGTCGTTTCTTATAGCACAATAGTATTCCATCATAAACATATATCACAACTTGTTCAGCCATTCCCCAACAGATGGGTATCCCCTCTATTTCCAATTCTTTGCCACCACAAAGAGAGCTGCTATAAATATTTTTGTACATAGGAACCCTTTTCCCATTTTTATGATCTCTTGAGGACACAGTCCTAGAAGCGATATTGCTGGGTCAAAGGGTATGCACATTTTTGCAGCCTTTTGGGCATAGTTCCAAATTGCTCTCCAGAATGGCTGAATCAGCTCACAATTCCACCAACAATGACTTAGTGTTCCAACTCTCCCACATCTTCTCCAACATTTATCATTTTTCCATTTTGTCATGTTAGCCAATCTGATAGGCATGAGGTGGTACAGACTTAGGAATTCTAATCAACATAATGACCAACCACAATTCCAGAGGATTTCTGATAAGACAGGGAGATAGAGAGTTGATGGACTCAGGATACACACTGATATATCTATTATTCACTTTTTTTAACGACTAATCCAAGAATTTCTTTTGTTTTGACTATCCATGTTTGTAACAATTTTGTCTCTCTAGCTTTCTCAATGGGGGAAAGAGAAAGTCTGGTGAGAGACAAAATTCAGAGCTGAAAGTCAAATAAATTTAAATTAACAAAAAAAATAAAAAATAAAATTTCTCTAACAGGAGAACCAAGGTGTAATAGAGAGAGTACTGTATTTAGAATCAGAGGACAATTTGAAGCTCATCTCTGCATGAAAATCAACAAATACAAGGAGGGAGGAGGTGAAATCACCAAAACTTGGAGTGAAAGCCCCAAAGCTTGGGGACGCCTCCTCCCCATAATCAAGTATACATTGACTTCATTTAGAACAGCAACTCAACTCACAGTCCGCAGGTCAGAACAATATCAGAGACTATGAATTTGGAGAGAAAAAGAAAAATTTGTATTTTATTTTCATGCCCTTTAATTGGAGTTTATATTTATTTCAGTTATACACGTAAGCAGCCAACCTTGCCCTGAATGGCAAAAGAAGTCTGTGACTCTATATGAGGTGAAGAAGTCCTGGGTTCGAGCCTAAATGAGCTCTCCATAGACTTCTATGCCTGTGCCATAAGCGTTGTATTTCTGTTGCTGGTGGTCTTTTTAGAGATGACCATCATGAGTAAAGCTCAGAAAAGGGTCAGATTTCCCAAGAAATCGTGTTCCCTGTTGCCCCTGGATACACAATACAACCAAATCTATCCAGTCCTCTGCCTCTCCAAGGAGAATCTCTGAGGCCTCTTTCCACTTAGCTGCAAATTCCTACCATCTCTTTTAATTAGTAGCAAGACTATCAATTATATTCAACAAGCTTTAATTAAGCACTGGCTCTATCTGACAGATACAGGAGATTTTAAGATAAAAGAAAATCATACATACATTCTGGATGAAAACAACAGAGATGCAAAAACAAATATTAAAAAAGAAATAAAATATTAACAAGTGAAACCAGAGCAATTGCTATATGTAAAGACTGATAAAATGCAGTGTCACTGGTTACCTATCCATTCAAGCACTAGTCAGGAATTGCACATTTAAAGCTTCACAGCTAGGCTAACTCTATGCATTATCTAAAATCTGGTTATTTCTTAGTCCTTGCTCCTCCCCACCCCCATCACTGCAGAAAAAGAGGGAGGGTGCACAAGGTTTGACAGGATTTGGGCTCTTATTTTTTTCTCAGAGCTTTTCCATCTGTAGCAAGTTTGGGTCTCAGGAAAAAGACAGATACTCTTAAGCCTTTCTTAAATGATAGAGCTTATCCAAAATTACCCTCTTTTGCCATGACCTTTGAAGAATGCACAGACATTTCTATTCTACAATGAGTCAGGAATTTGTTTTTGATTTTGCTTCCAGCACCAGAGGAAATTTAAAAAGCTTACCTTGGGCAAGTTTTTTTTTTCTGTTTGTTTGTTTTTTTCCTTTGTGAAACTTGCAATCTAGTAGGGGAATTAGGACACCATCATCAGTGATGACTGATAGACAAGATAACATAAGTGGAATTAGTTCACCTAACGAAGTTAGGTGGCGCTGCAGTGGATAGAGTGCTGGGCCTGGAGTCAAAAAGACTCATCTACCTGAGTTCAAATCCAGCCTCAGACACTCACTAGCTGTGTGACTCTAGGCAAGTCACTTAACCCTGCTTGCCTCAGTTTCCTCATCTGTAAAATGAGCTGAAGAAGGAAATGGCATACAGCTCCAGTATCTTTGCCAAGAAAATCTCAAATGGGGTCAGGAAGAGTTGGGCACAACTGAAATGACTAAGTAACAACTGATGTTTTAATATTTTAATTATCCAAGCTACTTGTTGGGGAGGGAATAGAAGGTGAGAGGAGGCAGTCATCAGTGATAAGGAAGGTTTCCTAGAGGAGGTAACACTTGGATTGGACTTTAAAGGATGAAAAGGAACTCAGCAGGCAAAGAGGCAAAGGAAAAGGGAAGAGTTCCAGCATAGAAAACTGTGAGCAAAGGCAGAGAGGTCGGAAAGTACAGGATGTGTTGAGGGAGGGTCAGATAATTGTCTAGTTTTATTAGACTATAGAGTTTGTGAAGGGTTTTTTTTTAAATTGAACCTGTGGTTTCCACTGGTGTAAGGAATTCTCAATCAGCAAACTCACTCTACCCATGCTGATCAACACCTACATTGCAACCCATAATTTTAAAGAGTTGCCTAAAGTACTGACATATCAGATGACTTCCCAGGATAACACAGCCAATATGTTTCAGACACAGAGCTTCCTAGTTCCAAAGTCACTACTCTATCCATTGCACCACACTGCCTTTCAGTGGAAGGGAATAATACTGCTAAGGTGAGATGGAGTCAGATTGTAGAGGGACTTCACTACCTACCAAGAAAGTTGAATTTTACTCCCCTGAGCAGTAGGGAGCCACTAAAGGTTTGTCAGTAGAGGAGTAACAGAGCTATACAAATCCAAGATGCTTCTGAAGGGTAAATTAGAGAGAGGAACAGAAGTGGGAGGATTTGTTAGGAACTTTCTCCATAGTCCAAAGGGGTGATAATAAGGGGACTGGTATGGTGGTAAGTAAAGAGGATAGGAGCAAATCAACGCACATTTTACAATCATGATTCTTTCCAGTATGGGACAGTGTCAGAACCTGAGCTCTGCTGAGCTCCTGAGAGCCTTTGAGAAATAGGATCACCTCCATACCACAACAAGGCATCAGAGGGGGCATCAGAGGAGAATCTTACTGAGTAGAAATCCACTTTGGTCCAACTGAATGACGGCAGGGATTATTTCATGCTTGTCTTTGGTCTCACAGAACACAGCACAGGACCTGGCACAGAGCAAGAATCTGCTAAATGCTTGTTCAGTTGACTTGAATTTAATTAACCTCTGCACTCATTTGATGAATCGGTTTTTATAGAATTTTATTTACTATTTTTATTCCTATATTCCTTCTGGAGTCAGGACTCATTTTCCACTGTGATCACGATTTTCCCTTGCTGTTAGGACCCATGTAACTGGTGCCTTTTGAAACCCACTGGGCAGCATGGTTAGTTCATTTCTTTTGTTTATTGTCATTAGAGTTTTCACTGCAGAAAATAGTTAAACGCCTTCTGAAACACTGGTATTATCGGAGCCTGATGAGTTTGCTAATATTCAATTACATAACTGTCTGGGCCCTCAGCATTTACATTGGGATGCTTCTATAAATTGTCTCTTTGATTTCTTTCATCTCTATAGGGACGTTTTAAGCTTTTATGGCCAATTCATTTAATTTGGGCAAATGATATGACCTCAGGATTCAATCCTCTTTCCCTGTCTCCCTTGTCTTACCTCGAGAAATACGTAAAATTTAGAATGAAGGGAAAGTGTTTTCTTCTCTCTCTAGGCTATTATAGCGTAGCCCCTCCTGAAACCTATTTGTATTAGGATGTTATTTCTTTCCTTTGAATATCCATTAGTCCAATCGGAGGTCAGTTTGGTTCATTCATTTTGTCAGAAAACCCACCTTTCCTTTCTACCTTTGAACCCATTTCCATTTCCGATTCTCATATATCCATTTTGACACTCATTCTTATCACATTACTTTGAATCTTATCTGAAGGTTGAGTTGCTTGTTGATCTTCTAAATCTCTAAAATTGCTAGTTAAATGATCAATTTGTTTGCCTTTTAAAAACATTCCAGTCCATACTTAATTCTCCCCGTTTTTCTCTTTCCTACAGTCTTGGCTGTGGCCTGAATCAGTTTGTCTCTGAAAAATCATTTGTTTGCCAGTTGTCTTTCATTTAATTGAATTCCCTTTAATTCAATTATTCATTCGCAGATTCATTTAGCAAGTGTGCCTATCCAGGTATGTGGCATTGTGGATATAATGACCAAAATGACCATGGTCCCTGCCCCTGAGAAGCTTCTATTCTACTGGGGAGAAAACAACATGTACTTAGAAAATGAAATGCAAAATATATTCAGGATAATTTCCAGAGGGAGATCATTCCCTCTGAACTGACAAAGCTACTGTCATTACGATTCACTCTGTACAGACAAATGATTCACCAGGGTTTTTTGTGAGATTTTATATTTCCTGCCTTATTATAAGAAAACCACTTTGCATCAATGCCGGTGAAATGTACATAAATGGTGCATGTTATACACAGCCTGGAATCATTCCGTAATGCATTTCCTTTATTTATATACCAACATGCTTGACTCCACTAAATATTTTTTTTTACTTTAAAGTAGGATCAAGTATATAATAAAATTAGAATAGAATATAGAAAAATTACTTAACTTCTAAGAAGTACCATTTTTCACCCTAAACAAATAGGGTGGGCCAAAGAAAACATCCATTCTTCTGGTGTTTTACTAGACTGTTATTAACGTATATGTTGAGTTGGTGTTTATCGGACATATTGGCTTGGAAAATGGTCCTGAAATCTTGTATGTGACTTCATCTCTGGTTTTAATGCTAGAAGAAAAGGGTTAAATTAAATTACAAACCACTATTCTACATTCTAAAAGTATTTTCCAAGTATGAAACTTATATAAATTATGTCAACACATGATATTAAAAGTTACTGTGATGATTTAAAAAAAAAAGCCTGGTCAACTCAGGATGGGCTTTGGATGGGCCATGACACTTGAATTGAGTTCTGAAGGAAGCCAGAGACTTTATTAGGGGGACGTGAGGAAGGAGGGCATTCTAGGCATGGAGCTCAGCCTGTGCAAAAGTCCAGAGATGAGAAATGCAAGGTCCTGTTCAGAGAAAAGCTGTGAGGCATTTTGGCTAGAATGCAGAGATTGTGAAGAAGAGCAGTGGGTAATGAGTCATAGCCATATTGTTAAAGGTTTTAAAAACCAAAATAAAACATTTGAGGTTTTTCCTAGGAACAAAAGGGAATTAATTAATCATTCTATTAATGAACATTTGTTAGGTTTATACTACAGGTCAGGCACTGTATTGGAATTGGGGATACAAAAATCAAAGAGAAGCATGTCTAATCCTTAAGAAACTGACATTCTTTTAGGGAGATGGTGTGTGTGTGTGTGTATGTGTGTTGTTGTTGCAGTTGTCTCTGTGTGTATATGAGAGAGATAGAAAGAAAAAAACAGAGCAAAAATTCAAATCTTGTCTCAGATACTTCCTAGCTGTGTGACCCTGGGTAAGTCATTTAACTCTGTTGCCCTCAGTTCCTTCATCTATAAAATAAGCTGGAGAAGTAAATGACAAACCACTCCACTATCTCTGTCAAGAAAGCTACCAATGGGGTCACAAAAAATCAGACATGACTGAAACATCTGAACACATGTATGTATATATGTTTATATGTGTGAATGTACGTGAAGATTCAAAGTATAAAGAAAATCAGTCTAAGGTAATTGTTTTCATGTGGGAAGGAACTGGAAGGGGGGGGAACACTAGAAAGACTTCATGTAGAAGATAGCGTTTGACCTGAGCCTTGCAGGAAATTATTGATTCTAGGAGGTAGAGGGAATGCAATCCAGGCATGGAGGACCATCTGACCAAAGGCACAGAGATGGGAGAAGGGGTTATATGTGAAAGCCAATCTGGCTTGGACTAGAGTATATGGAGTGGATATGTAAGAAGGCTAGAAAGGTAACTTGGAGACAGGCTTTCAATTCTGAACAGAGGAATTTTTATTTGATCCTAAAGGTTACAGTGAACAGTAAGGTCAGACTTGTATTTATAGAAAATTCCTTTTGCACAAAGTGCAAAGGATGGATCAGAGATGAGGCAAAGGAACCTTTTCAGGAGCTCTGGCTGTTGTTCAAGTTAGGTATAGTAAGTGTCTGGAATAGAGTGCTCAGGTCTTTTTACTGATACTCATTAAAGAGACAAAAGCTGGATCTATCAATCTGAAAGTCATCCATCCACACTGAACCCATGGGAACTGATGAAGTGGTCAACAACAGAGAGAATGTAGAGAGACAAGATATAAGGGCCCAGATAAGAATCCTCAGGTTTACCCTTGCATAAAAGGTGGGAACAAGGGTAAAGATCAGATCCAGTAAAGAAGACTAAAGAGGAACAGTAAGAAAGGTAGGAGAAGAACCAGCAATGCCATGAAAACTCAGAGAAGATAGTGTATTCAGGAGGGTGGTCAAAACTTACAGAGAGAATGAGAGGACTGGGGATTCAAACAAAAATGAAACACTTTTTGCTCTCAAGAAGCTTATATTCCATAGGAGGTGACAGCATGGACACACATAACCTAAATATATACATATATAGGCTCAAAATGCATCGGTAATTTGGGGAAGCATTGTGCTTCTAAATTTTCAAGGCTTACAAGATCACAGTATCTCCAACAATCCATCACCTATGAGTGTGAAAGAATAGATACAAGGGAGACAGAAAACATGACTTCATGGTAGCTCCAAATAAAAGAGTTCCAGAGGCTCCTTTTCTACCCATAGGTACGCAGCAATTTTTATCCCCTTCATACAACACTAGGGAAGAAAAGAAGTCAAATTGGGCCTTTGGGAATCTTGTCTGCATGCTCAGTTTGGCTTAGCAGACAATCAAAAAGCCATTCCTCACCACACAGTAAGCAAACAAAAAACAGTCCCTAAGTGGACATCAGGATCATTTATTATGCCAGTGTAGAAGCAGACTGACTGAACATCTGCTAAAAATCCCTCACTGACCAGTACCCCTTTTACATAATCCATATCCCATATAGCAAAATTGTACCCTCTAGACTAAATTCATAGGTGGCAAGACATACATGATAGAGAGCATCATGTGGTACAGGTACGTTCAAATGATCTACTCTCTGTCACTGGACATTATCTGTCTCTATGGGTAGCCTCCTTTCCCTTTATCCCAGAACATCACCTGTCAGTTTGATCACTGGCCAGATAGGGTTGGCACTTCTGCAGTGACAAATTGGCCATTCTGTATCTCAGGTGCCCTCAGACACTCTGCCCTATAATCTCAACCCTGAACCCTGAGATGGCTCAGTGTCCATCTATTGCTGTCTCTGCCCACTGACAAAACAAGGACTAAAAGTGGCCTTTGCTCCCATGGGGTGTCTGAAGCTGGAATATTGAGCATCGCCCAAAGAGGAGGAGGCCTCTGAATTCAGCCTCCCTTTGCATTTGTAAATCATTGCAGGTTCCCTTGACCCTCAAGAGAACAAACATTTAGCAAGTTCTTGTTGAGCATATAGGATCATGGGATCCTAAACCCAGACCTTTAGAGGCCATAGAAGCCAGCCCCCTCCTAGAAGCAGAAAATTGGGAAAAAATGTTTACAACCAGTGTTTCTGATAAAGGCCTCATTTCTAAAATATATAGAGAATTGAGTCAAATTTATAAGAATACAAGTCATTCCCCAACTGATAAATGGTCAAAGAATATGAAAAGGCAGTTTGCAGAGCAAGAAATTAAAGTTACCTATAGTCATATTAAAAAAAATGCTCTAAGTCCACAATTGATTAGAGAAATGTAAATGAAAACAACTCTGAGGTAATACATCGCACATATCAGATTGGCTAACATGACAAAACAGGAAAATTATAAATGCTGGAGAAGATGTGGGAAAATTGGAACATGAAGGTATTATTGGTGAAGTTATGAACTGATCCAACCATTCCAAAAAGCAATTTGGAACTGTGCCCCGAGGGCTATAAAAATTTACATGCCAGAAATACCACTTCCAGATCTGTATCCAAAAGAGATCATACAAAGTGAAAAGGACCCACGTGTACAAAAATATAGCAACACTTCTTGTGGTGGCAAAGAATTGGAAATTGAGGGGATGCCCACAGTTAGGGAATGGCTGAAGAAGTTGTGGTATATGAATGTAATGGAATATTATTGTGCTGTAAGAAATGATGAGCAGGCAAAGGTCGTTCATCATGATTCAAAATGGTGGAGTGGAAGCAGGCACCTGCTACAGCTCTCCCCCCAAACCCTTTAAAAAACCTGTAAAAATGACTCTAAAGAAATTCTCGAGCGGCAGAAGCCACAAAATGACATACTAAAGCAAATTTCCAGCCTAAGATGATATGAAAGGTCAGTGGGAAGGGTGTATCACACCAGGTTGGGAGCGGAGCACAATTTAACATGGGCCATGTCAGGGCAGATGGAATGGGAGCAGGCCTTAGGGGACTGAATCGCTGGTGGTGGCTGCGGATTTCAGACTTCTCCACCCACAAACACTAAAGATAACTTTTCAAAAGTCAGTGGTCAATTGGGTATGGAAGTTTATCTTACTTTTTGGGAAAGCAAGGAGAAGAGGATAAAAGAGAGAGGATAATAGAAGGGATTGCAGATTGGGGGAAGAGGTAATTGGAAGCAAACACTTTGGTAGAGGGATAGGTCAAAGGAGAGAACTGAATAAATGGAGAGTGGGACAGGATAGAGGGAAATATAGTTAGTCTTTCACAACATTATTGTTATGGAGGTATTTTGCATGACCACCCATGTATAACTTATATAGAATGGCTTGCCTTCTCAATGAGGGTAGAGAGGGAGGGAAAAGACAGTGAATGTGGAACTCAAAGCTTTGCAAAATGTTAGAAGTTGTTTTTACATGCAACTAGGAAATAAGATATACAGGCAATGGGATATAAAAATCTATCTATTTTCCCTACAGGAAAATGGAAAGGAAGGGGATAAGGGGAGGAGGGTGATAGAAAGGAGGACAGATTGGAGGAAAGGGCAATCAGAATACATGCTGTCCTGGGGTGGGGGGAGGAGGGAGATGGAGAGAAAATTTGGAATTCAAAGTTTTGTGGAAGTGAATGTTGAAAACTGAAAATAAATAAATTTATACTGAAAAAAAGAAATGATGAGCAGGCAGACTTCAGAAAAACCTGGAAAGACTTGAATGAACTGATGCTGAGTGAAGTGAGCAGAACCAGGAGAACACTGTACACAGTAACAGCCACAGTGTGATATGATTAACTATGAAAGACTTGTGTCTTCTTAGCAGTGTCAGGATCCAAGACAACTCCAAAGAACTCATGATGGAAAATGCTGTCCAGAAAAATCCCGAAAAAGAACTATGGAGTCTGAATGCAGATTGAAGCATATTATTTGGTCTCTCTTTTTTTGTTTGTTCTTTCTCAAGTTTTCTCCCATTGGTTCTACTTCTTCTTTACAACATGACTAATGAGAAAATAGGTTCAATATGTATGTATATGTAGAGCCTATATCAGATTGCATGCCTTCATGGAGTGGGAGGAGGGGAGAGATGGGGAGACAATTTGGAATTCAAAATCTTATGAAAATGAATGTTGAAAACTAAAAATAAATAATAAAAAAAAATCCAGTCTCCTTCTCCTATTACAGTAAAAAAAAAAAAATGAGGCCTAGGGAGCTGAAGTGTCTTACCCCAAATCACATAGGTAGTAAGGAGAAGAGCCAGGATTTGAACTCAGGTCTTATTATTCCAAATGTTTCCAGTACCCCTGACATTGATTTTACAGTAGTCATACAAGTTGCAGAAAGAGACTGACACCAATAGCTAAGACATCTATGTAACGCTTTAAGATTTGCCAAACATTTTGCTTATATTAGTTCATTTGATTCACATAACAACCTAGTGAAGTAGATATTATTATTTTCATTTCACATGTAAGAACACTGAGGTTTAGGGAGGTTAAGAGATTTGTTCAGTCACATGACTGATAAGTATGTAAGACAGGATTTGAACCCAGATCTTCCTAACTCCAATTGCAAGACTGTCTATTATACCACCTCGCTACCTCCTTTCTGACAGTTTTTCTCCAACTACTCTCCTAGCCTATCCTGCTTTTTCTCTTAGAGGGGTGAGATATCGTTCCAAGTAGCTCCAAGGGCCAACCATGAGGTCAATAGTCCTAGAGGCTGTTGGGAGTCTGGTGTTCTTAGAGGGTAGAAGGCAGAGCATGGCCAGAATAATAGCCTCATTGGATCTGAAAGTTACCTTCACAGTCATCAAGGACACCATCTCTCATCATTTGACAGAAGCATCTAAAAACTTGTACAATGAATAGAACACTGGACTTGGAGGCGGGAAGATAGGTTCAAATCCTGATTTCAGCTTGTTCAGTTGTGTGACTCTGAGAAATCTACTTAACCTCTGTCTGCCTCAGTTTTCTCATCTGGAAAGTAGGAATAATAGTAACCTCTATCTCCCAGAGTGGTTATAAGAATCAAATGGAAATGGTCTTCTGTCCAAGTGGGAACTGTTGAGATGAGCCTTGGTGGAGAGAGTTTCCCCGTGAAACAGAAGAGGGTTCTGGGTTGTCTGTATCCATCTGGGTTCCTGGTTCATATTTGTCAGGGATCCCACTCACAATCGATGTTAGCCTTATTTCTGTCTTTGAAAAGCAAGGAGATGTATTTGTTGAACACACAAGATTAACACATTCACTGATTATTGTGGAAAAATTTTAACTCAAAACAAATAATTGTTTCCAAGCTTCTTTGTTCCCCTATAATTTGTTTTTGTTTTCAACGTCACTTTAATTTGCAAATCTGTTCTTCATTCAACCCTTATCATTCCTGGTAACAAAAAATAAAGCAGTCAGGTTAAGAAAGACAACTTGATTGAATTAACCAACACAGCGACTTAGTCTGGGAGTGTATTACACACCCTTATATCTCTGCAAAGAAAGGAGAGACAGACATTTTCGTCTCTCTTCTTGGAGGCCGAACTTGATCATCTTTCATCATAACTGGAGAACAAAAATGGGTGAAAATTGTGCCTCAGAGAATTTTTTTATCAGCTAACTTTTTTTGTCAATACTCCAACGTAAGCTTTGGGGTGAACAGTAGATATTGAATTTACATAACGGTCTATACCTTCCTGTTTGAACAGTTCCCTGTCAGAGAAAGGATCTTAGACATAGTCTTAGCCAACCTTTTCATTTTATCTTTGCAGAAACTGAGGCTTAGTAGAGGAAATGCCTTGCCCAAGGTCACAGAGCTAATCCATCAGTATCAAAGCCCAAGTCTCCTGGCTGCAGATCCAGAGTTCTTTAGGTTTATCAGCTCCTCCAAGATTTGAATGACACATACTTGGGCACCCATAGGGATAGGGAGAGCAATAAAAAAGTATCATAGAATTGAGAGCCCTGAGCAAGTCTAGAGATGGAGGCTGAGAAAATTGCAGACTTATCCCACAAAGTCTCACGGTCACAGAATGCACATCCTCAGGGACTCTGGAAACATGGCCGAGTGGGCCAATGAGCTACGAGGGAAGCACCATCCATATCAATGGGAGAATTATAGTGCTGAAGTGGCCAGCTTGAGATCATCCCCAGCCCACCTCAGTGGAGGCCAACATTTTCAGTGAAGGCACATAAGAGACTTTTAGCAAGGCTAGACTGGATGACTTCTGAGGCCCTTGTCAGCTGTGAGATTCTGGCATTCCAAGTGCAGATATTCAGTGTCCCTCTCATCTCGGACATCTTGCATTCTAAGATCCCTTACCACTCTGACATGTTATGCTCTGAAGTCTCTCTCAGCTGTGACATCCTGTAGTCTGGAATTCTTAACCATTTTTGTCCAATGAACCCTTTTTGGAAGTCTAGCAAAGACCCCTTATCTGGAAAAAAAAATGATCTAAATTATCATCAAAGGAAAGGCTAAATTTCAATTTTTGCTGGTTTTCATTCATTTTTCAATTGTATCTGACCCTTAGTGACCCCATTTGAGGTTTTCATGACCAAGATACTGGAGTGGTTTGACATTTCCTTCTCCAGTTCATTTTACAGATGAGGAAACTGAGACAAGAAGGGTTAATTGACTTGCTTAGGGACACACAGCTAGTAAGTATCTGAGGCCAGATTTGAACTCAGGTCTTCCTGACTCCAGGCCTGGCACTTTATCCATTGTGCCACCTAGCTGCTCAAATTTCAGTTAGAAATTAATAAAAAATAAAAATGTAATCTTTTTTTATCCAAGTTCACAGACCTCCTAAAATGTACATACATGCACCTTAAGGAAGGTGAGGAATTGTTGGGGGGGGTTGTGGACCCAAGGTTAACCCTTTGCTTTATTCGAAAGCAGAGGTATCAAAAATCCAATACTCCCAAATATCACCTGAGCCAGATGAAAATGTAATTGAAAAATATTTAACAGAATAAATAAAAACACAATAGAACATGGATAATATGTCTGCTGATATGCTACCTGCAGAGTTCCTAATGTTTCTGTTTGATTTTGACAGGAGTGTTCTTAGAGGACTTTTCAGTTCTAACATAATTTATCCTAAAGAATCCCTCCCACCTCTGATATTCTATGAATGTCAAGGACTGAATCCTCTATCTCTGGGACATTTTCTCCTTCTGTCCTCCATGCCTGGAAGGCTTTCCTTCCTGGACTGTTTACTAACTTCCCCGACTTCCTGTGAGTTTCATCTAAAATCCTACTGTCTACAGGAAGCCTTTCCCAAACCCGCTTAATTCTAGTGCCTTCTCTCTATTAATTATTTTCTATTTGTCCTGTATAGAGTCAATCTGTACATATCTATTTGCTTCTTATCTCTTCCATCCATTTGTAAGCTTCTTGAGGGCAGGGAGCTTCTTTTGCCTCTTTTTATATCCTCAGCCTGCTTAGCAGAGTCCCCGGCATATAGTAGGCATTTAATCAACGTTTATTGACTTCTACAGCCCCTTCTAACTGTGACATTGTCTGCTTATAGGCCCCCAGAAACTCTGATATTCTGTGTCCTGTGATCCCTTCTGGAATTGATGACCTTTCTTTGTTTTAATGTCATGATTATCCCATTGAGTTTAATCTCACTGTTTAATGAGCCCAACACCTTCTCTTTGGCTAATGTGGATGCTTTAGTTCTGTTTGGGAAATGGAGAGAAAATAAGGGAAGAGGCAAAGGGCTGTGCTGAAATTGTTAGGGAAGAGAGGAAAAGCAGTGAGGTTTTCTGGCTTTATTAAGTGTCAGGGCGCCTAGTGGGCTGAATGCCTACACCTTACTTGTTGAAACAAGTTTTCTTTGTGGGTGTCTCCTCTGAGAATCTTACACTTACAAGCTGAACGTGCCTGATGTTAACTAGGGGGCAACCCTAGCCTTCCATTTGGCCAAAGAGAAAACTCAGGTCTAGATAAGTCAGGCGAGTGCCCAAGGACACATAGGTAGCAAGCAACAAAGCGAAGAATCCAGCTCGGGTCTTCTGACATCAAACCCAGTCTATTTCTTTTCCTGTTGCCTAACAGTGACTCTTCTGTTGTTGTGGCTGTTGCTGTTGATGATGACGATGGTCATTATGAAGAAGATGAGGATTGTTTTCAAAGAGGACCGCTAACCATCACATGTGACTCTTCTCTGTGTGCACTATAGTATATACACTCTCTCTTTGCCTGAAATATTTAGATGGTTAGGGTACGAAGTTAGCATTGATTTCTACTTGGGTTCATGAACCTGAGGATAAAGAAACTTCCACTAGCCTGGGACCTACATGCACCAGGTCTCCCATGTTACCATCATCCAAACAGCAATTGTACTGCTTAGGTTAGAGAACTTGGCCTCATCACTTCTCCTAGCCCTGAGATCTGGGATTTCTTCTTCATCTCTGACCACTGGGAATGCAGATCTGTGAGCTCATTGGTGTGGATCCAAACTCCACTGGATGAAAATCAAAACCCACCACACTCAGGCTGTTGTCAGCACCTCAATATCCTTACTAATGAAATTGAAGAAAAATAGGACACACCATCTTCAGCTAGAAGGGACCCTGGAGACCCTGACATCCAACTCCTTCATTTTGCACTTGAGGAAACTCTAGGGGATGGAAAGGACTTAGCCAAGGTCACCCATGAGATCTGAGATCCAAGACTGAAAGGGACTGTAGAGACAAGCTAGTCTAACTGTCCTTTTTACAGAGGAAGAAACTGGGGCTCATGGAGGGGAAAGGACTTGCCCAAGGTCACACCAGAAGGTTTTGAATCCAGATTCAGTGACTCCAGAGCCAGACCACTTTTTACTCTGCCATAGTTGTTATTTGTCCTTTATTCTCGAAGAGGACCATGGCATGCAACTGAATTGGATTTAAGTGAGGCAGGGTTGTACGAAGTCATCAGCCTCATTCTCTCCTCCAGAGTCTTCAGAGTCCAGCGGCAAGACATAGGTCAGGATAACTGACACTGACCCTGGATAAAGTGGGAGAGCTTGGCCTTTGTAAGCTAAGGTCTTTCTGAGTTCTCACTTTGTCTGAGGCAACACTCCTTCTGTGCTTAAGGTTAGGTAAGAGATGAGACAAAGAATGGCCTCTTCCACCTACTCAAAAAAAATCAATCTGGAAGGAGAAGACCCTCAGGGTTTCTGGCCAAAATGGAAATAATTGCTACTTCAGGATATTATAGCACATGGTCAACAGGGTTGATAAAATAGCCTGACAATTTTCTAGCTTATTTTTTAAACATTCTTTTTAAAAATTAATTTATTTTTAGTTTTCAACATTCACTTTCACAAGATTTTGAGTTTTAAATTTTCTCCCTCTCTGTCCCCCTTCCCAAGGTGGTGTGCAATCTGATATAAGCTCTCTATATACATTCATATTAATTTTCACACTAGTCATTAAACATTTTTAAGAGTACAATTTTTAATCTACCAGTGTCCAGATTATAAAAGAAGTTGCTTTCTTAACAACATAGCTGACACATTTACCAAATTTCACAATATAAGAAAATATAGAAACATAACAATACCATAAAAGATATCATATGTAAGAAACTTTAAACAAAACCCATTATCAATCAAGTGGTTTCAATTACGTTTAATGCGTTTCCAAATTACCTTACACAGAAAATCATTCATCTCATCACCTTTGGCCTTGTGTGCTGATCACATCTAAAATTCTCTACATATAAAGTTATCAAGTATGGAGCAATTACATCATAATTATCCTGATAGAGAACATACTCAGACTATATTCTGATTTCCTTCAAGACAGAGTTTGCCTTAAATCAAATCAAATCTGGATTTATAATCGCTAATGGTAACATTTCCAAGGCTCAGTAATCTTAGCACTTCAAAAGAATTGTTCTCCATAAATTATTTTTTTTTCTTTTTCTGAAAGACATGTAGTGACAAATCCTACCTCCATATAATCTTTTCCTCTATTTCCTTATGGAACTGGATTGGTTCTCAGTTCCTCAATCCCACCTTTTTTACCTATGTTTGAAACCTTTCAAATAAGGATCTGGCCTAAGAATTTACCTTCATTTCCCAATATAGACATATACTTAGAAATACATATATAAGTTTTACAAGTAGTTTGAATGCACACCTGTTATCCTTAGGTTAGCTTAAAGTGTTCTAAGTCATTTATAAGTTTTACAAGTAGTTTGAATGCACACCTGTTATCCTTAGGTTAGCTTAAAGTGTTCTAAGTCATTATTTTTCAAATTTCTTTTTTTATCTTCACAAGAGAAAATGATCTGCTTCATTCTGCAATCCAATTCCATAATTCTTTCTCTGGATACGGAAGGCATTTTGCCTCAAAAGTCCATTGGAAATTTTTTAGGTCCTTGCATTGTTGTGAAGGGCTAAGTCTATCAGAAAAATTCTTCGCACACTGTGGTTGTTGCTGTGTACAAAATTCTCCTAGTTCTGCTCCTTTCACTCAGCCTTAGTTCACACAAGTCCTTTCAGGCCTCTCTGAAGTTTTCTTGTTCATCATTTCTTACAGCACAATAGTATTCCATTACATCCATATACCACAACTTGTTCAGCCATTCCCCAATTGATGGGCATCCCCTTGATTTCCAGTTCTTGGCCACCACAAAGAAAGCTGCTATAAATATTTTTGTACATGTGGTACCCTTTCTCATTTTTATGATCTCTTTGGGATGCAGTCCTAGTAGCAATATTGCTGGGTCAAAGGGTTTGCACATTTTTGTAGCCCTTTGGGCATAGTTCCAAATTGCTCTCCAGAATGGTTGGATCAGCTCACAGCTCCACCAACAATGAATTAGTGTTCCAACTCTCCCACATGTTCTCCAACATTTATCATCTTCCTGTTCTGTCATGGTAGCCAATCTGGTAGGTGTGATGTGGTACCTCAGAGTTGTTTTGGTTTGCATCTCTCTAATCCATAGTGATTTAGAGCATTTTTTCATATGACTATAGATAGCCTTAATTTCTTCCTCTGAAAACTGCCTGTTCATATCTTTTGACCATTTATCAATTAGGGAATCAAATTTCTTACTCTAAGATTCTAGATGACTGATTTTTGGTCCAGGCAAAAAGCTCTAAGGAGTTGTTGGCAGAGTGAGGTCAGTTTTGGGTTTTTTTTTTCAGACAGAAAAGCCTTTGAGAACTTTTACAAGAGAGAGTTAATTAAATAATTCTCAGTTTGAACATTAGAAGGAAACATCTAAGATCTTATGTAATAATCACAGATAACAGCAACCATTTTTTTTACCATATCCAATATTTGTACAGTGTTAGATTTAATATAAGCTTCATACAGATTTATCCTGAAGGGTGGATGGACATGATTAACCAGATATTTATCTGACATTTCTCTTAGACTAAAGTTGGTCAAAAACTGATTTCTAAAAATCTTTTCCTTTGTGATTTCTAGTTCTTAACTAAAATCAAGTTATTGCACTTTAGCCTAAACTTTGGGCTAGTTCCCAAAATCTTAAAATACTGATTATTTTTTTTTACTTGATTACCGATATGCCTTTTACTTTTTTACTATGATTATCTTTACTTGATTACCGATATACCACAAAAGCAAGAACTCAATGTTTCTGATTTTTTTATCTTTATAACATATTTATTGTAGTCTTTTAACAATTCAATCCATAACCCAAAGGAATGAAAGAAGAACCAACTTTTCTAACAATGTTTCTAAAACAATATTTCTAAAATTTCTAACAAAATTTCTAAAATAATTTTTAAAATGAATTGGCAAATTAGTGTTAGGCATTTTTCTTTAACACATTACAAATCAGATAACTGAGGGATAATAAATTTCACTTAAAATGAGAGCAGAATAAATGCTATCACATCTAGATCTAGTTTCCAAATAATATCATATAGAACTGTAATTGATAATTTCAGTGATTTAGAATTATATTTTACACATGGGCTATTTATTCCAAGCATTTCAAATTACAGCATTGACTATATTGTAGTAGTTCTAAGTATAAAACCTATGGAGGACTTAAGATCCATTCACTAAGAGCTTTTTCAAAAAAACATAAAATAAACAAAAATTATTTCAAAAATCAAGGGAAAAAGTGCTCTCTGTTGTGACATGACGGAACACGAGACTATGAGAGCTGAAAAATGACCACACCTCTAGTTCAGTTAACTGGATAATCAGGACTCAACTTCTCTTCCTTAAGTTCAATGTAAGATGCTACAGGCTTAACCCAAACATCCCAGTTCCTCTTGATAGTTCTGTGGCTTTGTCCTCTGTGCCTTAGGCATATCAGATACTCTTTCAGGAATACACCATAGGTAGGCATGGCCCAGGGCTGCTGGGGATGGAGGGGGAGTGCCAGAAAGCATCCCTCCAAAGCCTTGCCTGACAAAGTAGCCCCAGGTATTGCTAAATCATATTAACCTGTGGTCTATATAATCATAGGCCTGTAGCTGAAAAGATGCCCTGGGGACATTCTGCCCAAGCAGCCCTGAACCATGCCAGCCTGTGGTCTATGGGATCATATTTGTAACTGGAAAGATGCCCTATGGGCACTCTGTCCAAGCAGCCCTGGACCTTGCCAGCCTGTGGTTTATAGCATCTATCTATAACTGGAAATATGCCCTGTGGGCATCCTGCCCAAGCAGCACCAGACTTTCCTGGGCCATGCCAGACTGTGATGCCTAAAGTCTAGGGCCACTAGGTCTGACCGCAGGTCTGAACAAGTGGCAGAAGAGTGAGCCCCTGCAAGGCACAAACTTCTCACAGATCAGCTTGGTTCTGCTGTTCAACAAAACATTGTTCTCAGCAGAGCTTAGGGTAGGCTAATATACTGCCTGAATAGCACAGGGAGGAAAACAGACAAGGGGAATTGCAGGCACTTGAAGCCCAGCATCTGAAAGGAGGCCCTCTCAGCTCCCTGGCAACCTGATCCAGCTCAGCTCGCTCCCACACTGGGGAGCTGGTTGCAACCTAAGATGTGCTCAGAATGAACAAGCCTGGTAAGAAGCCCTGCTGGGAAGAGGGAAGGCAGCCTGATGTGGAATAAAGCTTACAAAACCAAAAAAAAAAGCTACCTGGTCCTAGGACCACTTTAAGGCATCTGTAGGGGAGCCCAGACATTCATCACTGCCTCTGAGGGGTGCCCTCCCTGTGAAAGCAAAGGCTGAAACTGAACAGAAAAACCCATAGAAACAACACTAGAGAGCTTTAAGGGACTTGCCCAGGGTCTCTATCTCTGTCTCTGTCTCTCTCTCTCTGTCTCTCTCTCTCTCTCTGTCTCTGTTTCTCTCTGTCTCTGTCTGTCTGTCTGTCTCTCTCTCTCTCTCCCTCTCCCTCTCTCTCTCTGTCTGTCTCTTTCTCTTAGAAGCCAGCAAGTGAAACCCCTTCATTTTCTAGAAGAAGAAATCAAAGCCCTGGAAAATGAATTCACTGACATGATTTACCCAGACTAGCTTTCAGTTAATGTCTACTCTCCTCCTAAGAAAGGGGGTGGATGTGAAATGATTCATTCATTACGAAGTCATAATGTTTCTAAATGATCACCTAGCTTCCTACTCTAAGTGGTTACAAACCAGGCTTTTGGAAATCCTTAGCTTTCTGATTGCTAACTTACAGCTTGAAGAATCCACCTTTCTCTTGTGGGAAAATAAGCACCAAGATTCTCTGCTCTGAGTCCTGTGAGATGCTACCTGTGCCCCCAAATTATTTGAAAATCACTCAAATGAACTCTGATGAACACTTGAGCCAAACAAATCCTATGCCAAGCAGCCTGTGGCATTCTCCTCTAACACAAAACAATCAGTCAAGTATTTATTAGCCACCTACTATATTCTACAAAGACAAAGCACGAAAGGGTCCCTGCCCCCAAGGAGCTGCCACTCTATTGAGGGGGACAGTATTTACAGAGAGAATGAATGAATGGATAGAGTCACATAAAATATGGATGTATACAGAAAAAAACTCACTAGGTACTGTGGGGGGTCAGAAGAAGTTTTGTGTAGAAGATGATGCTTGACAGGAGAGAATGATTCCATGAGGCAGAGGTGAGAAAGGAGTCTGTCCCACGGAAGGACCAACGCAAAGGCAAGGAGATGAGTGTGTGTCTAAGAGAAGGCCGGTCTGGCTGGCTCACCATGGCTCCAATTATACTGTGAGCTCCATGCATGGCTTGGCTCACTTCCTGAGCTCCCCTCTAGTTGCTGTTCCATGCACATGTGTCCAATAACCCATCAATCAATAAGCACTTATTAAGTGCCCACTGTATACCAGACTCTAAGTACAAGGGATACCAAAAAAGGTAAAAGATAATCTCCACCCTCAAGGAGCTTACAGTCTAATAATGAAGGGTACAGAATACAAACAAGTTCTATACAGGACAAAAAGAAAATGGTTAAAAGAAGGAAGACACTAGAATTAGGTGGGGCTGGAGAAGGCTACCATTCCTAGCAGATGTCCAGGGCCCTTCCTCCCACTATTATCCCTCACTCTACTTTGCTGCTTTCCTCCCACTCTCCTCAAGCTGACAATGTTACAGCTCTTTTCACTCTTCTAGGGCACTGAATACCTCGGGCCAGTTTAAATCTCTGTACTCATCCTCAATCTCACTGCACAGAAAATATCTTCAGAACACAGAATACAATATGAATAGTGACTATATGAGTCAGCATGGAGAGAAGCTGAACCCAGAGCCAGTAAGATGTAAATTCAAATCCTGCCTCAGATGCTTACCGGCTGTGTGTCACTGGCCAACTCACTTTAGGTCTGGGCTTCAATTTATTCATCTGTATTTCATGTATACAGTTGGGAGCTGCTCTTCCAATTCCCACTTGCACCTGTGGTTCTGATCCCTAAAGGGTTGTGGTATCTTCTAAAGCTACAAGTCATAAAGCCTTATCAATGTGTTTCCCTTGTGATTATCAGTTGACTTGAATTAGTCAGCCAGATAATTAACTTGTAGAAAAGTGCTTTGTAATAGGTTGGTATAGTAACAACAGTTGGTACAAAGCATTCCCCTCAAAGTCTGTGGCACAGTGTCCTATCAATACATATAGAATCCAGAGGAAAATACAGTTACATGAGGGAAAGCGGGTAACCCACATCTTTGACACCCCTTTGCTGGAGCACTCAAGATGCTAGCCCTAAAAATGGCATAGTTTTTTCTGGGCTTCTTGTAAAAGCCTTCTTTTGCTATTTCCCACTGTATCTAGTTTTCCTGCTTTCTTTCTTTTTCTTTTTTTTTTTAGCAATGGGGTTAAATGACTTGCCCAGTGTCTCACAGCTAGTAAATGCCTGAGGCCAGATTGGCACTGTATCCAGCTCGTCCTCAGTTCCCAGTTCCAGGGACACTCATAGAGTGCAGGTGGGAAGTCTAAACTCCTGCAAACCTCCCAAAATTTACAAAATCATGGGGAAATAGACTGAGATTTTTCTCCTCCCTCATCTCCCCAAGTCCTCCCTCAAAGGAAATTGGCCAGAATGACTATCCTTTGATGTTCAGATATTGGAATCTCTGGGTTTCAAATTGGCTTTTTCTTTTAGAGAAAACCTGCAAATTGTCATAAAATCTCCTAAGCCAATACTGTGGAGCATCACTCCATTTTATTCATTGACTTTCAAGCACTTACTTCACCTAGGCTAATGTTCTTAATTAATTGGTTGATTCAGTAGAAATGCCTAGGCATTAGCGTCACCTAATTCACATCTCTGTTTATTACAAAAGATAGCTCTCCGGGTAGGAGAGGGAAAGGAATATATTAGAAAGTCAAAATATCTGGTATTTATGAAGCCCTTACTATGTGTCAGGCATCGTGCTAAGCCCCAAGGACACAAAGAAACACCAAAACATGGTCCCTGGTCTCAAAAAGCTCACATTCTAATGGGGGAGACATGTGTGACATTGTGCCTATCCTGAGATGTCCAGCTGGGCTGTCAAACCCTCTGCCAGCAGAGCCCGAGCCAGACAACTTGCACCCTCAAAAAGCCTTAACTGGAGCTTCTGGCACCTTGTCTTCCCAAACAAAGAAGTTTGTTAATTATGGAGCAAGCATTCCAGAGAGCACAGTGGAAGGAGCCAGTAGATCCAGAGAGGTACATAGGGAGTGTGGAGGAGAGGATGAAGTGGAATGGGAGTAAAAGAGCAGGCAGTGGGGGATAGGGAATGGGGTTTGTACAATGCTATCCCTGAGCTCAGAATCAGCGGGACAGGGAAAATATGAGGGACTTGGAGTATGCTAACTATAGAGCAATGAGTCCAGGAAGAGTGTTGTTTGTCCTTCATTTGGAAGAGGAAGGGTGATGCCTTGACTTGCATGTGGATTGGATTTAAGTGAGGCAGAGCTGTTCAAAATCACCAGCCCCACTCTCTCTTCCAGGGTCATCAAAGTCCAGTGGCAGGACAAAGTCAGGATGACTGGCGATGGCTTAGGATGCAGTGGATGACCCTGGCATCTTTGATATCTGACCAAAGTGCTCCACAGCACCAGCTTCAGCCGCCTTATTGGCCGTTGAAATAAATTGTTCTTATCTTGCATTTTGCCAGGAGAAGTCTTCACATGCTTAGGGTAGACACCCCCCTAACTCCCTGATGGCTTTGAGGCCTGTCGGTTACTTGCAATCTGGTTTAGTTTATCTGCCTAGATGATTTTAATTAGTGTGACTTCTGCCCAAGCTACAGCTTCTTGGAGTCACAGGTGAGAGTTGGGTGAAGGGGCTAGCCAAAGGTGGATGAGTAGCCCTGAAAAGGGCTCAGCTAGCTTTCACACCAGAGCTTCTAGTTCTCCCTTAACACCCCATATACCTCAAAAAGAATATAAGTCACTGGAGAGAGGCCTAAGCTAGTGGCAGAAGGTCACATGCAGGAGCAAATGGAGGTACAGCCTGGAAATGTACAATCAGGAGGCAGAAACTGGCAAGGGAAGGTGGGTCCAGTCTGGGAGTGGGCACTGCAAAAAGCCCTGGACCACAAAAATCAAATGAAGGCAACGTAAAAAAAGATACTAAAAGGAAGTTGGATTGTTTTAATATTTTTTTTCAATTCACAAAAATCCATTTTTGTACAAAACTAAATTTTTCAATATATTTTTACTTTTCAACATTCATTTTCACAAGATTTTGAGTTTCAAATTTTCTCCCCATCTCTCCCTTCCTCCACCTCAAAACACCGTGCATTCTGATTACCCCTTCCTCCAAACTACCTTCCCTTCTATCATACCCCTCCCTTCCCTTATCCCCATCTTATCTCTTATCTTGTAGGCCAAAACAGATTTCTGTACCCCATTACCTGTATTTCTTATTTCCCAGTCTCAACATTTTTTCCTAAAAGTTTCAGTATCAACTTCTCTCCCTTCCTCCCTCCCCACCCATCCCTACTGAGAAGGCAAGTCATTCAACATAGGCTATATATGTGTAGTTTTGCTAAAGACTTCCATAATAGTCATGTTGTGAAAAACTAACCATATTTCCCTCCATCCTATCCTGCCGCCCCATTTACTATATTCTCTCTTTTGACCCTATCCTTCCCCAAAAGTGTTTACTTCTATTTACCCCCCTCCTTTCATTTGCCATCCCTTCTATCATACTGCCACACTCAACTTATCCCCTTCTCCCCTACTTTCCTGCAGTGTAAGATAGATTTTCATAACAAACTGAGTGTGCATGTTATTCCCTCCTTAAGCCAAATGTGATGAGAGTAAGCTTCACTTTTTCCCTCTCACTTCCCCCCTTTTCCCCTCCATTGAAAAAGATTTTTCTTGCCTCTTTTAGGTGAGAGATAATTTGCCCCATTCCATTTCTCCTTTTCTCCTCCCAATATATTTCTCTCACCCCTTAATTTTTTTTACACATAATATCCCTTCTTATTCAACTCACCCTGTGCTCACACACACACACACATATATATATATATATATATATATATATATATATATATATATATATATATATATATATATATCTGTGTGTGTGATATCCCTCCAGTTACCCAAATACTGAGAAAAGTTTCAAGAATTACAAATATTATATTTCCATGATTTCTCTTTCCTGTTTACCTTCCATGTTTCTCTTGATTCTTGTGTTTGAAGGCCAAATTTTCTATTCAGTTCTGGTCTTTTCATCAAGAATGCTTGAAAGTCCTCTATTTCATTGAATAATCATTTTTTCCCTTGAAGTATTATACTCAGTTTTGCTGGGTAGGTGATTCTTGATTTTAATCCTAGTTCCTTTGATTTCTAGAATGTCATACTCTAAGTCCTTCAATCCCTTAATGTAGAAGCTGCCAAATCTTGGGTTATCCTGATTGTGTTTCCACAATACTTGAATTGTTTCTCTCTGGCTGCTTGCAATATTTTCTCCTTGATCTGGGAACTCTGGAATTTGGCTACAATATTCCAAGGAGTTTTTCTTTTCAGATCTCTTTCAGGAGGTGATTGGTGAATTCTTTCAATATTTATTTTACCCTCTGGTTCTCGAATATCAGGGCAGTTTTCCTTGATAATTTCATGAAAGATGATGTCTAGGCTCTTTTTTTTATCATGACTTTCAGGGAGTCCCATAATTTTAAATTGTCTGTCCTGGATCTATTTTCTAGGTCAGTTGTTTTTTCAATGAGATATTTCATATTGTCTCCTATTTTTTTCATTCTCTTGGTTTTGTTTTGTAATTTCTTGGTTTCTCATAAAGTCATTAGCTGCCAACTACTCCATTCTAATATTTAAAGAACTATTTTCTTCAGTGAGCTTTTGAACCTCCTTTTCCATTTGACTAATTCTGCTTTTTAAAACATTCTTCTCCTCTTCTCCTCACTGGCTTTTTGGACCTCTTTTGCCAATTGAGTTAGTCTATTTTTAAAGGTGCTTTTTTCTTCAGAATTTTTTGGCTCTCCTTTAGCAAGCTGTTGACTCATTTTTCATGATTTTCTTTCATTGCTCTCATTTCTCTTCCCAATTTTTCCTCCACTTGATTTCCTTACTTGATTTTCAAAATCCTTTTTGAGTTCTTCCATAGCCTGAGAACATTGCATATTTATTTTGGATGTATTGGATGCAGAAGCCTTGCGACTTTTAGGTCTTCCTCTGATGGTATACATTGTTCTTTCTTGTTCAAAAGGATGGAAGAAAATACCTGCTCACCATGAAAGTAACCTTCCATTGTCTTATTCTTTTCCCTTTTTAGGGCATTTTCCCAGCTAGTTACTTGACTTTCGAGTTTTTTGTCAAGAGGAGGGTATACTCTGGGGACCTGTAAGTTCTCAGTTCCTCCAAGGTGGCACAATCAAGGGAGAGGAGTTTACTCCTCTCCTGACCTACACTCTGGTCTGGGAGTAACTACAAGCACTCTTTTCTGCCCAGGATCTGCCAGTGGAATTCCCTCTCCACAACCACCTCCAGCTCCACCACTCCAGCCAATGCTTCTCCTCATCCCAGGGCCGCCATTCAGAGTTGAGATCCAGATCAGGATCCCCCAGGATCTTTAGGCCAGGGCTCCAACAATGAAAGCTGCCGCCACCTGGGGCCAGGTCTAGACCACTGTGTTCCCTTCTCATGGAGGTGAAAGAGCTGTCTCACTGACCTTTGAAATTGCCTTTAGCGTTTGTGGGTTGAGGAATCCGGGAATTGCAGATGCTGCCAGTTGTGGCTTGAAACCCACTCAGGCCCTGTCCCTGCTGCGTAGCCAAGGCCAGGCTGCACTCCACTCCATGCCCCATGTGATAGACCTTTCATGTCAGCCTTCCAGGATGCCTTGGGCTAGAAATCTCTTTCACTTTGTCTTTTTCTGGCTTCTGCTGCTCTAGAATTTGTTTAGAGTCATATTTACAGGTATTTTATGGACTGTGGGCAGAGACCTTCTAGAGAAGCATCCTTCTACTCTGCCATCTTCCAAAACAGTCATTCTCTGAGTGCCCTTGAATATTTATCCAGATCTAGATTCTGGAAGTGTGATGTGATGGAAAGAACCAGAGATTCAGGACCAACAGACCTAATTATATAGGAATAAAATGACAAAAATTGGCATAGAGTTTAAGAAACTCCATGCCTGTGGAGAGGAAGCATAGAAGCTTCCACTGAACCAGCCCCAGAAAAACCAGAGTTCAAATCCTGCCTGTGACCATCTGGGTGATTGTGGAAAAGGCCCTTAAGAAAATATGTGGATTAAATCTGCCCTGGGGGAGTGGATACTTGCCAGGTGCAAGAAAGCACAGGGCCTTGATATAGTGTGAAAACCCCCACAGGGAGGGAGAAAGCAGGTAAGGGAGGGCTGACTCAGACCACTCCCAACAGCAGAATCAGCAAATGCTACAAACCAAAGCTTTATTGGTGGATTGAGTGTCTAGAATTAAGAAAGCAAGAGAAAAAAGTTAACAATAGAGATGAACCATAAACATGTGGTGTGCATACATTGGTGGTGATGCTTTTTCCTGGAGAGTCAGTTGTTAACCATTTATGAGAACACTTTGCCAGCTCATTGGTGATAAACATTTGCAGAAAGAAACAGAAAAGCATGGTATAGAAATGGACCTTATATTATCATAAGAATGCGTTAGAGATTATGTGCAAAGAAAGAAGTGAGGAGTTCGAGAAACAGATGACCAGGCTGTCTGGCACAGAGGCATGACATAACACTGTCGAGGAATTCAGCTCTCCAGATGGATACTGAAGTTCTCTCACTGTGAAAAGCAGGGCAGCTAAGAATTGGCTCACTTGCCTTGGCACTAACAATTCTGCAAAGAAAAAAGACTAATCAAAGAGGGAAGTTTCTGTTCTGGGCCAAATCCTTGCCCACAGAAAGAAATAGGATACTGGATTGAGTATGATGGGGACATGAACTCTCCTCAAGATGGTGGAATGAATGGAAAGAGCATAGCTTCTCTGTCTTCCAGACACACAGACAGGGAAAAATTCAAGGAGTAACTCCAGTCAGTGCATTTTGTCAGCTAGTCCTTACAACAAGACTGCCATAAGTCTAAGGACTTGAAAGAATGGGCCAAGACAGAGAATGATGAGGGCCTTTGGGGAAAGTAGCCCTTCCACCTTAGAATTTATGATAAAAGAGAATAAAAGCAAGACTCTGCAATATGCACGTCAGAGTTATGAAAAGTGGATTTCAAAGGGTTAAGAGAAAAGTTGGGGGGAGGAGGATAAGGGAAGGATCCTTGGAGGAAGGGCAGGGTAAGTAATAGGAGAGCAAGGTACTAGACAGAAGTAAAGTAGAGGAGTCAGGAGGGACAGGAGATAAGAGATATACACAAACATTAAATACAGAGCAGGAGTAGAATTTATTAAGGAAAAAAGCAGGGGTAGTAATTATGATTTCAGATAAAGTTAAAGCTAAAATAAATTTATTCAAAAGAGAAAAATAGGGGAACCGCACTACAGACCCACCATATTAATCAATATTGTTTTAGACTATTTAAAATACCTAGACAGTATAAGGTTTAGTGTGGGAAATGATGAACTGGGGGACTTGGAAAAATATGGAAAAACTTGAACTTATGAAGGAAGTTTTCCACCCTCAAAGAAACAGAGGATGAATAAGTAGGGTATGGGCTTAAATAGATGTATATGAAGGTATATTTCTATATATGAGTATGACTACTGGTATCTAAGTATATATATGTGTGTGTATTATGTATGTACATATGTGTATATGTATGTGTACACATATGTATGTGTATGTATCTGCACTTAATTGTAGCTTTCTTAGGGGAGAGAGGAGAGAAAAAAGAACAAAATAAAAAGTACCCAGCAGAGAAAGAAAGAAAACCTACAAGGAAGCAAAGAGCAGAACGTGTAGTTGTTATTATATGTGCTTTCTTGAAATGGAAATTTATTGCTGTAGAGTTTGAATCATCCCTTACATTCTGCTGTGTACATGGCAGTGCTTTTTTTCCTTTTCATTATTTTGCATTCAAGTTTTAGTATTTAAGTTTATTATGTTTCTTTTTCTTTTTTTATTGTGTATTTAAATTTTAGTATTTAAATTCAAAATAATTTTTTTAAAAGCAAAGTTAGATAGCTTCCTATGGCTTCAAATTCTATAGGGGAAGTCAACCCAGGAGGAATGGGGGAAGAAAGAAAGGAGAGAGGGAGGGAAATAAAGGAAGGAAGGAAGGAAGGAAGGAAGGAAGGAAGGAAGGAAGGAAGGAAGGAAGGAAGGAAGGAAGGAAGGAAGGAAGGAAGGAAGGAAGGAAAAAAATGATCCCAGGTCATCAAGAAAAGCTAAGAACAACATAACAAAGGACTCAGTAGGGCTTGGTTTGAAGCTCTATTGGAGGAAAGGGACTGGCCCCCAAAGGTCCAACATCATTGCCCAAGATGGATGATACTTAGTGAGCCTACAACAACAAAGAGACAGAGCTGCCCAACTCTTCTGTTGTTTCAAATTTTTCTGCCAAGGCTGTGATGTCTGGACTAAAAAGAACATGGCAAAAAAGGAAACCAAAAGACAAAAGAGAGGCCTGATGGGCCTTCATAGGACCCTACCATGGAGCCGTGGAGTGATAGAGCCCTAGACTTGGAGTCAGGAATTCCTGAGTTCAAATTCTGACTCAGGCACTTTCTAGCTGTGTGACCCTAGACAAATCACCTAACCTCTGCCTGCTTCAATATACTCATCTGTAAAATGGGAATAAAAACATCACCCCCCTTTCAGGGTTGTTGTAAGGAGCAAATATTTGGAAAGAGCTTTACAAACCTTTATAAAAACTAGGTATTATATTATTATAATGGGAAGCAATTTCCCTACAATCTCTGATTAATATAATCACAGAAGGCTCAGAGTAAAATCACAAAGTGTATAGGAGAGGTGAAAAGGTTTGCCTACAATCCCACAATAAAGTGTAAGTGAGCCTTAATCAATTTGAGAGGATTATAGGGCTTTGGCTGTTAAGAGGCAGTGCAGGAAGCATGTTGTGATTGATGGAGTCAGGTCCTTTGGGCCGATATTTTTTTTTTTTAAATTAAGCCATTCTGCAGTTGTGGAGTCCAAGCTCAGGAGTGCTGCGTGGAGGCAGACCTTTTCACCCCACTACAGGCCAAATATCAAAGGGGAGTCAGGGGGAGGGAAACTTTCTCTCTCCTCCCCCACCATCAGTTACAGAGTCAACATCAAAACTGGACCAGCAGGAGACAGCACATCCAGCTGGGAGCAAAGTCTACAATGGATGACAGAAAAAGATCTGGAAGCAACTTTGAGGAAGGACTCCCTCATGCTAAAGAGAAGAGCCAGCTATGAGGCCCAGAAAAGCATCAGAGCTTAGGAACCCAGGATCACGTTCCACCCACATTGCATGTGCAGAACAGTGGTGGCTGCATCATGAAATCAACATAGAGAAAAACTGTCCTTCTCTTCCCCTCACATAATTCTATTGAGGTGCTATCACCAAGAGTTGTTACTGGTCAGTCACGTGCTACTCTTTGTGACCCCATTTGGGGTTTTCTTGGTAAAGATACTGGAGTGATTTGCCGTTTCCTTCTCCAACTCATTTTACAGATGAGGAAACTGAGGCGGGCAGGGTTAAGTGACTTCCCCAGGGTAACACAACTTGTGTCTAGGCTTAATTTGAACTCAGGTCCTCCTGACTCCAGGCCCAGTCCATTGTGCCACCTAACTACCCATCATCAGCATAGAGATGGCAATTAAAATCATTGGCACTGATAAGATCAGCAGGTGAAGCAGTACATAGGGAGAAGACAAGAGGGTCCAAGATAGATTCCTGTGGTTCCCCTGTGGCTAGAGAGCCTGATCTGGAGTAGGATCTGTAGAAGGAGACAGAGAAGTGGTCAGACAGGTAGGAGGAGAACCAGAAGAGAGAGTTCTCCCTAAGACCTAGAGAGAAGAGGGTGTCAAGGAGAAGGTGAACAGCGGTGTCAAAGGTTACAGAGAGGTCAAGGAGAATGAGAATTGAGAAAAGGCCACTAAGGATTTGGCCACTAAGAAATCATTAGTAACCTTGGAGAGAGCAGTTTCTGTGAAATTATGGTCAGAAGTTGATTGTACGGGGTAAAGAAGAGAGTGAAAAGAAAGGATAGACATAGCTTGTAGATGGCCTTTTTGAGGAGTTCAGCCACAAAGAACAAATGAGATAGAGGAAGATAGAGGAGATGGAAGGATAAAGAGAGGGAGTTTTAAGAATGGGGAAGTGTGGGCATATTTGCAGGCCATAAGGAAGGGGCTCTTTCTCTGGGAGAGATTCAAAATAAGTGATAGAATAGGGATGATGTAGGGGACAAAGAATCAGTCAATAAACATTTAGAAAGCACCTACTAAGTTTAGGGGATACAAAGAAAAGCCTGAGATGGTTCCTACCATCAAGGAGCTCACAAGCTAATTGGGAAGACAACATGTAAACAACTATTGGTAAATAGGCTATAGGCAGGATAAATTGGAGCTAATCCACAGAGGGAAGGCATTATTATTAACAGGGGTAAGGAAAGGCTTCCTGTAGAGGGGAAGGGAGAGTGTCCAGTCATGGGGGACAACCAGTGAAAATTCCCAAAGTTGGAAGATACAGTATCTTGTTGGAGAAACAGCAAGGAGGTCAGTGTCATCATGGATGGAAGAGTGCATTGTTGGAATGGGGGGTAGGAGAGAGGGAAGGGAAGAGGACAAGGATGTAAGGTGGAAGAAGTCTGGAAAGATAGGAGGGGGCTGGGTTATGAAGGGCTTTGAATCCTTAACAAAAGGTTTTATAGTTGGCACTGGAGGTGATAGGGAGCCCCTGGAGTATGCCAACTGGGAGTGGTGATGCAGGCAAATCTGAACTTTGGGAAGATCACTTTGGTGGCTGAATGGGGATAAACTGGAGTGAGGAGAGACTTGAAGCAGGCAGACTCACCTACAGGCATGAAGTGAGAAGAACTTGTACCAGAGTATTGGTTCTCAGAGGAGAGAAGAGGCCAGCATATTGGAGAGACGTACCAAAGGTGAAATCTACAGACCTTGGGAACAGGTTAGATATTGGAGGGGTGGGTGATAGAGAGTGAGGAGTCTAGGACAGGGATGGGGAAACTGCAATCAAGTTTGGATTCAGTCAAAGGCCTGCACTTGGGGGCCTAGAGGCTCACATGTGGCCTCGAGGTCCCAGGTTCACCTTTCCTGGTCTAGAATAATACCTAGGTTGGAGACTAAGGGATTTGGAGGATGGGGTGCCCTCTACAGTAGCAGAGGAGGTAGGATAGTAATGAGGAAGTTAGAAAGAGAGGAATATCTTTAGGGGCAGGAGTAAGAGAGGATACTGAGTTCAGTTTTGGACATGATGAGTTTAACATACCTGACGTCCCTATTTGAATGCCCCTATTTGCTAAACAGGAAAGAGAGTGGAGTCTATATCATTTACCCATGTGTTTTAATCTCAGCTCTTTTCAAAGTTCTACCTATATTATGTTCATGTATATGTTTCAACAATACCTATGATCAACCAACAAACACTGATTAAGTGCCTACTATGTGCCATGCACTAGGGATACAAGGAAAGAAGTCGGACAGGCCTTGCCCTCAAGAAACATATTCTTTCAGGAGAGACAACATGAGGGTCTCTAAGTCTAACACAGTAGCTAGTCAGGCACCACTAGCCTGAGGCCACAGAGGTTGGCCACCTTCGCCAATCCCAATCCTTTAGCTGTGCATCTAATTTCCCCTAGATTCATTGTTCTGGGATTGCCTGTCTCTCCAAAACAGAATTGATGCTCTCAATGCTCCAATCCCATCTCTACCTCCAACTCCCCAAGAATAATAATTCTGTTTTTTTTCTCTAGTCTATAAGGTTCTCACCCGCAGGACTTGAAGTTAAGAGAGAGGTGCTGCATGTAAAACATGAATCAAGCATATAACAAGCAATTTTATTCCCATCCAGGAAAGTAAAGGTGAGGTGGTAAAGATTCATAGCCTGATTCCAGTAACTTAAGAGGCTAGTATTCAAGCCTCCTTGGGGCATTGGCAATAATGCTATTCCTGTATATTTCACTTCCATTAAGTGTTTCCCAATCAGTACCAAGTGAATTCTTTCTAACCCCCATGGATTCTCTCTCCCTAAGGACAACTCTTTCCCCCTCCACTTGCCTGGCTGATCTGGCTCTTTTGCTCTTCCAAGAGCATATACTCTGATCCTTGAGCGCCTGAGGAAAAGACATCATCAGCCTTTTCAGATCTCAGAAGGGGAGAAGACACAAATTGGAGGCAGCCTGGGAAGTCAGATGCCCACAGCTTTTGGGAGAAGGGCTACTTTCCTCATGCCTCACCTTCTTTCTAGCCTCAAAGTGTAAGGATGACTTCCTGATCTCCATAGGGTCAATAGGAAGAAGGGTGAGAGAGGCAATGGTCTCTTCTCCTTGCCTACCTAATGTCCTGAAGCTGAGTTCTGTCTTAGCAGTCAATTATAAAAGCCATCATAGTTAACAAGAAACAGTCAGAGTATACCTGCATCTAACTCTGAAGCAGGATGAGAGGGGGAGGGTCCCTCCATCCAGGGACACTACTGAAGGAGATATAACACATTTATGAAGTAAACACAAGGACTTGACGTTAAGAGATAGGTGCTGCATGTAAAACATGAATCAAATATATAACAATTTTATTGTGAAGGAAGGTGATGGAAACTGTAGGGGTCTAGAAACAGGTCTCTGTAAGATGTGATCCTCCACTTAAGGTTTAAGGGAAACTAGGGATCGTAAAAGGCATAAATAAGGAGGAAAAGCATCCCAGGCACAGTGGTCAATCAGGGCAGAGGTTCAGAGACGCAAGATGGAGTGTGATGTGTGGGCAACAGCAAATAGGATGGTATGACTGGGGAAACAAAATGCAAGGAGACAGGAAGATAGGCAGATGCCAGATTGGGAAAGGCTATGAATGTCAAACAGAGCATTTCCTGTTGGCTCCTGGAGGCAACAGAGAGCCACTGGAGTTTATTGACAAAGGGGTTGGCAGGATCAGACCTGAACTTTAGGGAGCTCACTTTGGCAAGTGAATGAAAGATGACTCAGAGAAAACAGGAGAGAAAATGAGGCATGGAGACCAACCAGAAGTCAAATGCAATAATCCAGGTATAAAGTGATTCAGTTTTGAGACAAGAGAGACAGGAACACATGTAGGAGAAATATTGTGAGACCTGGCAAGAGATTGGAGATATGGGATGAGTTTGAGTGAAGAGTCATGGTTGACACCAAGGTTGAGAGCCTGGGCCATTAGAAGGATGCTAGTGCTGGACAGAAGTAGGGATGGGTTCATGAGGAAAGAGAATGTAATGAAATTAGAAATGCAATTTTGCCTGCCCAGCTGCTGATATGAGGGGCAAGATGGGAGTCCAGAGGGTCCAGCCCCACAGTGGAGGTGAGAAGTGGGAAGCCTGCAAAGACAGCTGTGATAGGGGGAAGAATGGAGAATATTGGAGATCATAGGTGAAGGGGATGGTGCAGACAGTTATGTTAGAGACAAACTCCGTGAATGGCTATTATTGGGGAGATGGGGGATAAGACACAACTAGGGGTTGGCTAGAGTCACCTTAAACTGGCTCTAATTGTTAAGTGTTCAGAATAAGTGTTTATACGTATTTAGCTATTCTCAGCAATACAATGATCCAATACAATTCCAAAGGACAATTTTCCAAAGGAAAATGCTGTCCACCTCCAAAGAAAGAACTGGTGGAGTCTGAATGTAAATCAAAGAAAACTTTTGAAAACATTCTTTAGTTTTCTGGGCTTTGTTTTGTCTGTGTTTTCTTTCCCAACATGACTAATATGGAAATATGTATTACATGATTGTACACTGTATAATCTATAATAAATTGCTTGTTGTCTTAAGGAGGAGGGTAGGGAATGGAAGAAAGGAGAAAATTTGGAAGTCAATATTTAAAAAAAGCAAATGTTAAAATTGCTTTACATGTAATTGGGAAAAATAAAATAGATTTAAAAAATAACAGGGAAGTTTAAAAAAACTAGAGACAACTTGGTGGAGAATGCAAAGTAAGGTTGTGTCCAATTTCTCAACCTCTCTAAGACAGAAGAAAATGTTCAGAATTCATACTGCCTGTGGAAAAACTGCTTCAAAGGCTGATAGCAAGAGAAGCAATGAAGGTTGAAAGCCTGAGTCCTCCTCAGCCAGGGTGCTGAACAAAGGGTACCTACTAGTACACAAGCTCAAGCTGGAGGCAAGGAGAGAAAGCTGGACACAACAAGCTACCGAAAGAGAGGGAAGTCTTACAAGAAAGAGGCAGAGGCCAAATAAAATCAGTTCCAAACAGTTCCAAAGTATCTCTTCAAGTACCAGTTACAGAGACCAAACAAGAAATCAGGTCTAGTCTCTGAGATTTAAAGACAGGAACTCAAGGAAAGTTGGCTGAGAAATGGAACAGTGGTACAACTGCTCCTTCTGGAAACATTTCTGAGACCAGACCACAGCAGCCCCCTTGTGAGAGGGAGTCAGTTTCCCCTTCTCCATGTGGTAATTTTGTCATCATTCAAGATATCATGGTACAATACAGAGGGCCCTTTGTCTGGAATCAAAGGATGTGGATTTGAATCCTGTTCTTCCACTTCCTCCCTATTGACCTTGGCCAAGTGATGTCACCTCTCTGGGCCTCAGTTCAAGCATCCCCCACTTCCATTCTGAACCTTCATCTCCTTGTCTACTGGCTCCTTATCTACTGCCTTCAAACATACCAGTTCCCCATTCTTTAAAAAAAAAAAACAAACTTCATTAGACTCTAAAATCCCCTTAGGCTATCATTCCTATTTTTCTCCTTTGCTTCTTAGTCAAACCCCTTGAGATCTGCTGTCTGACCTCTCAATTGAAACTACTGTCCCCAAAGTTACCCAGCAATCTCTTTCTAAAATGAATTTGTAGGAGGGCAGAGCCAAGATGGCAGAGTAGAAGCAGAGACTTGCTAGATCTCTCCCCACAAACCCAGCCAAATACCTATAAAAATGACTCTAAACAAATTCTAGAGCTGCAGAACACACAGAATGACGAAGTGAAGCAAATCCCAAGATAGCCTGGAAGGTAGCTGGGAAGTGTCTATTGCGCTGCACTGGGAGCAGAGTGCAGTCCAATGTGGGCCATGTTGGCACAGACTGGACCTGAGTAGTCCTGGGGGGACTGAATCTCTGGCACCTGTGGTGGTTTCCAGAGTTCATGACCCCAAAACACCGAGGACAATTGGAAGGTCAGTAGAAAAAACCTGTTGGACCCATGTGACAGAGTAGAGTAGTAGATCCCCAGCCCCAGGGCAGTAGAGGGGACAGGGGATCCTACAGCAGCCTCAGCAGCAGGGGAAGAAGCAGCAGCTGTTTCTGAAGTTCTAGGCCTACTGATTCTGGTGGGATCAAGTGGCTGACAGTATATCCCATACCCCTACTGGAAGCAGAGAAATACCTTGACAAAAATCTCAAAAGTCAAGTAAATGGCTGAGGAAATGAGCAAAATCCAGAAAAAGAATCAGATTCTAGAATCTTACTTTGGTGATAAGGAAGAGCAAAGCATGTAAACAAAAGAAAATAAAGTCAAAACTCCTATGTTGGAAGCCTCTAAGAAAAATATGAATGGGTCTCAGACCATAGAAGAGCTCAAGAAGGATTTTGAAAATCAAGTAAGAGAAGCAGAGCAAAAATTAGGAAGAAAAATGAGAGAGATACCAGAAAGTCATGAAAAACAAGTCAACTACTTGCTAAAAATGCTGAATAAAATAAGATCTTAAAAATAGACTAACCCAAATGGCAAAAGAGATTCAAAAAACCAATGAGGAGAAGAATGCCTTATAAAGCAGAATTGGCCAGATGGAAAAGAAAGTCCCCAAGCTCACTGAAGAAAATAACTCCTTAAAGATTAGAATGGAGCAGATAGAATCTAATGATTATGAAAAATCAAAAAACTCATAAAACAAAACCAAAGGAATGAAAAAATAGCAGACAGTGTATAATATCTTATTGGAAAAATAGGTGACCTGGAAAATAGATCCAGGAGAGACAATTTAAAAATTATGGGACTACCTGAAAACCATGATCAATAAAAGAGCCTAGACATCATCTTTCATGAATGAAATCATCAAGGAAAATTGCCCTAATATTCAAGAATCAGAGGGTAAAATAGATATTGAAAGAATCCACCATTCACCACCTAGAAGTGATCCCAAAAGGAAAACTCCTAGGAATGTTGTAGCCAAATTCCAGAGCTCCCAGGTCAAGGAAAAAATATTGCAGGCAGCCAGAAAGAAACAATTCGAGTATTGTGGAAACACAATCAGGGTAACACAAGATCTAGCAGCTGCTACATTAAGGGATTGAAAGGCTTAGAATGATATTCCAGAAATCAAAAAAACTAGAATTAAAACCAAGAATCACCTACCCACCAAAACTTGTGCATAGTAATTCTGGGGGGAAAATGGTCATTCAATGAAATAGAGGACTTTCAGGCATTCTTGATTAAAAGATCAAAGCTGAATAGAAAATATGACTTTCAAACAGAAGAATCAAGAGAAGCATGAAAAGGTAAGCAGAAAAGAAAAATCATAAGGGACTTACTAAAGTCGAACTATTTACATTCCTACATGGAAAGATAATATTTGTAACTCTTGAGATTTTTCCCAGTATTAGGGTAGTTGGAAGGACATATAGACAGAAGGCACAGAGTGAGTTGACTATGAAGGGATGATATCTAAAAAAAATAAAGATTAAGGGGTTAGAGAGGAATATATTGGGAGGAGAAAGGGAGAAATAGAATAGGGTAAATAATCTCTCACCTAAAAGAGGCAAGAAAAGCTTGTTCAATGGAGGGAAAGAAGGGGAAGGTGAGGGGGAAAGAGTGAACCTTTCTCTCATTGGATTTGACTTAAGGAGGGAAAAACATGCACACTCAATTTTGTATGAAAATCTATCTTACTCTACAGAAAAGTAGGGGATAAGGGGATGAGGGGAGTTGGGAGGGTGATAGAAGGGAAGGGAAATGGAAGAAGGGTATAATTAGAAGTATATACTTTTGAGGAGGGACAGGGTCAAAGGAGAGAATAGAATAAATGGGGGGCAGGATAGGATGGAGGGAGAGGGAGGAAGGGAAAGAAGTTGGATCTCAAAGTTTTAAAAATGGATGTAAAAAACTGTTTTTACATGCAAAGGGGAAATAAGACATACAGGCAATGGGGTGTAGAAATATAGAAATATACCTTGCCCTACAATAAAATAGAGGGGAAGGGGATGAGACAAGGGAGGGACATTATAGAAGGGAGGGCAGATTGGGGAAAAAAGTAATTGAAATGCATGATCTCTTGTTGTGGGAGGTGGGGAGAGATGGGGAGTAAATTTGGAACTCAAAATGTTGTGGAAAGGAATGTTGAAGACTAGAAATGATTAGTTAAAAGATAAAATAAAATTAACTTGTATAGCTGCACTTTGTTTTTATATCACCTAAATTTCCCGTGGTATCCCTTCCCTTCCACATCCCAAAGAGTCATGTCATATAGTAAAGAATTTTCATAATAGAAAAAGAGGGGAAATATCAGCAAATATACAATACACAAAAAATCTGCAAATATATGCAATGTTCCCCACCCATGTGCCTCCCACTCCTGCAAAGGGATGGAAAAGGCTAAGACGTCTTCTCATGTCTCTTCATATATTTCCCAGCTCTGACATAGCATTCTTCTCACCCTGGAGGTGCCTCTGTCCCTATGGCCTCCTACTTTCACCCCAGAGTTTCTGTCCCGAACTATTTTTTAAAGTAATGGTCAAGCCCTCTGTGCTCACTTCTCTCCCCACATTTACTTACATTCTCTGTTCTTCAACTCTCTTTTATGTGTTAGGTTGTCATGCTAAGCTCCTTGAGGGTAGGGATGGTCTTTCTCATTGCTTGTTCCAGCACATAATACAATGCCTGAAACATTCTAAGCATTTAATAAATATCTCTCTCTATCATCTATCTTCATTTATTTCTATCTTTCTGTCTTTCTATCTTTCTATTTATCTGATCTATTTGTCTGTCTGTCTATCTATTTATTTGTTTATCTATCTATCTATTTCTTCTTTGGGTCCATGGTTATTCTTTCAAAAAAATCTCTTAATTAACGAATCAAATGGTATTTTCTTAATCCTCATCCTTTTGCCCTATTTAATGCATTTGGCACTGCTGACCATTCTCCTTCACCCTTTCCTGTCTGGCCTTTCATGAAACTACTATCTATGCTTCTCTTCCTCCCCATGTGACCACTCCCCAATTGGTCAGCACTTGGGTGCTGTCCAGGGTTCTTACCTATGCTCTCTAGTAGAGCTATGCAGATGACCCTGATCTCTATCTCCAGCCTGAGTCTCTTCCCTGAGCTTCAGTCCTGCATCAGCAATCACCACTACTGGTCATTTAAAACTAGACACCTCAAACTCAGTAAATCCAAAACTGAACTTATAATGTTCTCCTCAAGCCCATCCCTCTTCCAAAATTCCCTGCTTCAGTCAAAGGCATGCTTCCAGTCTCCTCAGTTACTAACCTTGACACTATCTTCAACTCCTTACTCCCCCTCACCCCACATATCCAATCAGTTGCCAAATCTTGACATTTCTACCTCCACAAATCTCTTGCATCTGACTCCCTTCCACTTAGATAGCTCCCACCTGAGTTCAAGCCCTTATCATTCCACACCTGTGGGGTCATCTTCAGTCATCCTGATCAATATCTGGCCACTGGACTGAGATGGAAAAAGTGAGACTGGTGACCTTGCACAATCCTCCCTCACTTAAATCTAATTCACTTCCATGCCATGGCATCATCTTCCTGATATCATAGTCCTCTTCCAGAATGAAGAACAAATAACAACAACCTCTCACCTATTTGGTGTGCTAGCTCCAAATGTCTCACCATTCAAGGCCATTTTATACACTGCTGCCAAAAATCATGTCCTTAAATGATGACACGACCATTTTACTCCCCCATTCAAATGACTACAGTGGATCCCAGCTGCCTATAGGCTATCAATATAAATCCCTCTGCTTAGTTTTTAAAACCCTTCACAACTCTGTCCCAAACTATCTTTCCAATCTTCATTGGGTATTGCTCCTTCCATATTCTGTGATTCAGCCAAACTGTCTTCTCTCTGCTCCTTACAAATGGAAATCTTTGCCCATGATTGGAATGCACTCCTTTCTCACTTCTACTTCATGGAGTCCAGATTTTCCTTCAGGAGCAACTCAAGCATCATCTTCTATGTGAAGCCTTTCCTGATTCCCCCATTGCTAGTGTCCTCCCTCCCTCCCTAACTACCTTGTATTTAAATCCTTTGCCTTTATTTGGTTCATATGTATCCCAACTATATTTATATGTGCACTTCTTGTCTTCACCATTGGAATGTAAACTCTTTGAGAGTTAAAATTGTTCCATTCTTCTTATTTGCATTCCTAGTGCCAAGCACAGTGTGAGTCAAATCACAAGTTCTGATTAAATGCTTATTAATTGATGTATTTTCCTTATCTTGAAAACGAGGGGATAGACTAGCTTACCTCTGAGCTCCCTTCCAGCTCTAGACAAAGGATCTTCTGTGTGCCCTTGGATAAGTCCCTTCTCCTCCCTGGGCCTCAGTTTCCTCCTCTGTAAAAGGAGGGCCTTTGAGCTCCCTCCCAACACACATCTAGGATCTTATAATCTCCTGGCAGGCTCTCCCTCTCTTTTTCTTTTTTCTTTGCACAGTGAACACATTTTTTCCATTTTTGAAAAGGAACACCTCTTTCTCCCTGATGAACTATAGAGTAGAGACGTTTTCCTTGAGTTCTTTAATTTTCCCTCCTAGGAGGGATATCAGCCGGCACTTTGAACAGAAATGGTCTCCAGTGGTCACTGTGGAAATACAAGCACCATCCACTCAATGCAGATTATTTGAAAAAGCCACTCTGCTCACCAGGCTTTTCCTTTTTCCAAAAGAATGCCTCTAATATTTCTTAGTGTGTTTTAACTAAATTTTATCATTCTCAATCAATGAGCATTTATTTTTCTCTCCCTTCCACTTGAAAAAGGAAAAGAATAATCAAACCATGCAACAAATAAGTGTAATTAAGCAAAACAAATTCCTGCATTAGTCATGTCCAAAAATATGTATCTCAATCTGCGTAATTTAATCTGTCATCTCTCTGATACCATCTATGACATAGCTGGTAGAGTGATGAATAGAATATCTGGTCTGGAGTTAGGAAGATCTGAGTTCAAATCCAGTCTTTGACACTTACTATGTGACTCCAGGCATGTTACTTAATTCTTATTTGTGCCTCAGTTTCCCCATCTGTAATATGGGGATAAAAACAACACCTACCTCCCAGAGTCATTGCGAGGATCAAATGAGGAAGTATTTGTAAAAAAGCTCTTATTAGTGCCTGGCACATAGTGGCAGGAGATGGCTACCTTTCTTCATCATAAATCCTCTGGAATTATGGTTGGTCATTTCATTAATCAGAGACCTTAAGTCTTTCAAAGTTATTCCTTTTTTACAGTGTTAATGTCATATGATAAATTGTTCTCCTGATTCTGCTCACTTCCCTTTTCATCAATTCATCCAAGTCTTCCTAGGTTTCTTTGAAACCATCCCCTTTATCCTTTACAGAACAATAGGATTCCATCACATCCATGTACCATAATCTGTTCAGCTATTCCTCAATTGATGGACACTCCCCACCTCATTTTCTAGTTCTTTGACACTACAAAAAGAGTCACCGTAAATATTTCTATATGTAGAAGATTTTTCTTTTTCTTTGATCTCTTTAGGTTTTAAGGCTGCTCAAAGGCAGATACGGTTTTATAACTTTTGGGCCATAGTTCAAACTGCTTTACAGAATGGTTGGACCAGTTCACAGTTCCACCAACAAGACTTTTCCCCAGAATCTGGCATTTTCCTTTGTTGTTAACTTTGCCCATCTGATGGATTGGTGATAATGATGAGGTAGAAATTTCAAATTCCTTTAATGTGTCCTTTAAAAATTATTCCAATATTTTAATAATAAATGTCCTATAAACACAAATTAACATATTCTTATAATTCTAATTATTGGTGATTTGGGAGCATTTTTCATAAGGCAGCTCAGGGCATAGTGGATAGAGTGCCAGGCAAAGAGTCAGGAAGATGTATCTTCCTGAGTTCAAATCCATCCTCAGACACTTACTAGCTACATGACCCTGGGCAAGTCACCTAACCCTGTTTCCCTCAGTTTGCTTATCTGTAAAATGAGCTAGAGAGGAAAATGGAAAATCACTTCTGTCTCTTTCCCAAGAAAAGCCCAAATGATGTCGCAAAGAGTTGAACATGAATAAAAAACAATTGAACATCAAACAGAGAGAAAGAGCTTGAATTTTTTCCCTTGAAAAGTACCTGCTTATATCCTTTACCAATTTATCAATTGGGAAACTGATGTATAATTCTTATAAATTTGAATCCTTTCCTCACATAGCTTGGAAATGAGATCTTTATCACAAAAACTTGTTGCAAAGATTTCTTTTGCTCAGTTAGTTGAGTCCTCTTCCTAGCTGTATTGGTATTATTTCTGCAAAAAAAAAAAAAAATTTATTTCATCAAAATTATGTTTTGTCTTCTCTGATCCTTATTTGGTCATGAGCTCTTCTCTTTTTCATTGATGTGAAAAGTAATTTCCTCCTTCAAATTTGTTTATGATGCATCCTTTTATATCTAGTTCATGTGTCTATTTGGAGCTTATCTTCTATGAAGCGTGATGTGAAACGTTGTTCTAAATCCATTTAGTGCCAGACCACCTTCCGATTTTCCCAACAATTTTTTGTGAAATGGTGAATCCTTCTTTATCCATTACGTTGTGTCTTGTTTTTATTGAATACTAGACAACTCAGTCCCTTTGTTTATGCATGTTGTGTTTCTAATCTGTTACACTGATTCACTGTCTATTTTCTACCCAGTTCCAAATTGTTTTGATGATCACTGATTTGCAGTATAGTGTGAGCTCTGGTTCAGCTAAGCCTTCTTCCTCCTGACCTTTTCTATTATTTCCCTTGAGATTCTTGACCTTTTATTCTTTCAAATGAATTTTGCTATTTTTTCTAGTTCTGTAAAATAATTCTTCAGTAATTTAATTGGCATGGAATTAAATAAGTAAATTAATTTAGGTAGCATTGTCATTTTTATCATGTCTACTCGACCTACCCATGAGCAATGGACATTTCTCCAGTTGTTTAGGACTGCCTTTATTATTGTACAAATTCTTTTCTAGCTGTATCTATATAGTTTCTGTGTATATCTTTGTATGTTAACTTCCAAGCATTTTGTTCATTTTGTAGTTATTTTAAATGGAATTTATCATCTTATCTCTTTCCATTTGGTTTGTTGGAAATATAGAAAATACTTACTATACAGATTTATTTTATATCCTTTAACTTTACTGACATTACTATTTCAATTAATTTTTCATTGACTCTCTGATGTTCCCGAGGTCCATCATCATATTATCTGTAAGAAGTGATAATTTTCTTTCCCTTCTTGCATATGCTTAATTCCCTTGATTTCTCTGTCTTTTCTTATTGGTAGAGCTACAATTTCTTCATACTTCTGTCTGGTAGTGCCCCTGGTTCTGGAAAAGCATTCTTTATTCAAAACAAACAGCATCCAGGAGTGAGGAACTTGTGGCCTCAAGGTCACATGTGACCTTCTAGGTCCTCAAGTGCATTGCTTTGACCAAATTCAAACTTCACAGAATAAATCCTTGCTCTCTAGGTCCTCAAGTGTGACCCTTTGACTGAATGCAGACTTCACAGAACAAATCCTTGCCCTCAAGATCCTCAAGGGTGACTCCTTGACTGGATTCAAGCTTCACAAAACAAATTTGTTCTGTGAAGTTTGAATTCAGTCAGAGGGCTGCACTTGAGGACTTAGAGGGCCACATGCAGCCTCAAGGCTGCAGTTTTCCCATCCCTTGGGTCAATGAGAAGAAAGAGCAGCCAAGTAACATCATGTACAAAAAAGGTGTACTCCTATGAGGAAATCCTAGAACCAGAGTGGGGAGCATTGAGGTATGCAGCCTATCGTGACCCTTTTGCATGACTTAGGAGCCTTTTTTTCTATTTGAATTTTGCATCACTTCTGTAGATCACCAAAACATAAAGAAGAAATAGGTGAGTTCAAGAATCAGATCACAAGCCTGGCACTAAGGCATGGCAGAGCAGCAATGAAGTCTTCTATGATCCAGATATCTGTTGAAACTCTCTCTGCCAAAATCAGAATGGTCCACAATTTCTTGACTTGCTTTAATGATCATTCTATCCTTCAAAAAGTGGAAGAATCAACCAGGGGGATTCTGTTTTGGATCTCATTCTCACCAATGGATCTGATTCTCACCAAGGGATCTGTTTCTCACCAACAAGGAATGACCAGTTACTGGAGTGTGAAGACCTAAGAGCAAGTTCTTTATCCAACATGAGCACTGGCCTTCCTTGATAAGCACAAGTCCAGATGTATGACATCAAAAGGCACTTAAAGAGCCAGTAGAGATGGTGACTGCACAACTGGAAGAAAATGGAATCTGCCGATCATAGGTCAGAGAGCTTGACTTTCAATTGTAGCAAAATGATTAGTAAGCATCTAGAAAAGAAACAGTGTTCTCAAAGAGGCTATTCCACATGGTCTACAAAGCCATAAGAATGCTGGGATAGTTTATTTAAAATTTTTAGTTTTTAAATTTAAAAAATTAATTTAAAAGCTAAAAAATTTTAAATTATTTTTTAAATCCTAGGCTATCACAAATTTGGCCTAAAATTAATAATAAGCATTATTTGAGCATTTTACAAACAGTCATTTTGTTCACCTTCTTCCTATATGGAAGGGATTTGAAAAGATGATACAATAGCCAAGAAAGTTTGAGCTAACACCTCACTTTTCCCTTTATAAGAAATTCCTCTACAACAAATAGAGGTATTTGTAATTATTTCATTAACCTTAAACACACTCCAAAGTATAATGATATTAACATGGATTTGGAAAGGTCCTTGGAGGGCATACTGGTCAACCTCTGCCAAACAAGCAGTTTTGCATAATTATTAGCAGCACAACTTGCGAAAAGAGAGGGTGTTGCTTGCCCTTTGTCTTCGAAGAGGACCAATGACATCACAGGTGATGCCTTGACTTACATGTGGATTAGATTTAAGTGAGGCAGAGCTGCACAAAGTCATCAACCTCACTACCTCTTCCATAGTCATCCAAGTGTAGTGACAAAGCAAAAGTCAAGACAACTGGTGACTGGTGATGGCCCAGGATGTAGTGGATGACCTTGGAGTCTTCCATGTCTAACCAAGCTCTAAGTACTCCACAGTGCCTGCTTCAGCCACCTTTATGACCATTGGAACAAAGTGTTCTCACCCACCCATTCTTTCAGGGGAAGTCTTCACATGCTTGGAATAGACACCCCTTAACTCAATGACCGGTTTGAGTCCTGTTAGTTACCCTCAGCCTGGTTTAGCCCACCTGCTGAGAGAGTTTACCAGGGTGTAACCACTGTACATCCTACATCATCTTAGAGCCAAAGGGTATGGGTGAGGTATGAGGTAGAGTGTGGCCATCAAAGATTGTTTTCTGTTTCAGATTCTTCCAGTCAATCAACAGTTATTTATGTACAAAATATAAAATGACCTTCCTATTAGAAGAAGGAGGAAATGAGAGAACATCTGCTGTCAGGGAGAATGAACTCTTCCATGAAAGAAGGTGGGGCTGGGAGGAGGGGTGCTGAACAAAGTGACACAAACAAAAAAGAAAGTACCTATAGAACAGGAAGTTAATAGGGATCGACCTGGTGAATTTATAAACCTGTTTGGTTTAATGGCATTTATTTAATGGCATCTCATTGATTGGGCCGTAATTGACCAATTTGAGTTATAATGGATCAATTGGACATGAATCGCTTAGCTTGAATTCATGTACATTTTACTAGGCTTTACAAAAAAGTGGTCAGTTGTGAGGTCAACCTTTTACCCTGTTCCCCTTTACAGAGGGTATAGGGCAATAGAACTTAAGGGTGGACCTGAGTTGGTATGGAAGGGGAAAGATATGAGAACAGAGGAAACCTGTGCATGTCCACACTTCATTTTCCCAAGAACAGTTAATGGCTATCTTGGGAAAGAATCCCATAGGAGTTATATGCTCTCTCAACTGAGACAATTCCTGGATCCTAAGTTCTAGAATGAAAATGAGGAGTTCCTGGGTGCCACCAAATGCTTGGAAATAGAAGAGGATCCCAAAATCCAACTTTCTATTGACAGTAGGAAGAGTGGTTGTGTCAACAACAGCCTCTTAGGGAGAAGAGGACAAAGGCTGTAAGATCAGAAAGGGACTGAGCCATGGGAAGAGAAAGCAGAAGACTTGGTCTTGGCTCTCTATGATTACCATAAGACAGTAAAGCCCAATGAGAAGGGAGTTCTCTTAAGTTTATTTTCCTTTTGGAAAGTTTCCAAGTCTTTAGTGTAGTACCATAAGGCCTTAGACATATATATGTATATGTATGTATGTATGTGTGTGTATGTATACATGTATATATACATATATACACACATACACACATCTATATATACACATATGCATATATGTGTGTGTATATATATATTTCTTGGATAAAAGCAAGACTCACTGAAAAATTGGGGGGGGGACAGGAGGGGGTTGCCTCTCCAGCATCTCAAAGTTCATTTCTCTTCTGAGAGGAATCCAAACCACAAGGTGGTGCTCTGAGTCTGGTTGACTATCTTGGACCCCTAAAGAAAGATAATACATACCAGAAAAGAGAGGAATTGTGTCAAGTGTTTATGGGCTACTGTGAGCCCTTCATGTATTTTCTCCATTGCCTGTTGGGTGAAATGAGGAACATCTTATTACCAGTATTGAATACTCATACAAGGATTGGAGACCTTTCACCCCCATGTTTGGAGCTCCAGACACAAGTTCCATTTGAGCTAGATTGATGTTTTCTAAAGGCAAGGGTGGAGGCAAAAAAGTTAAACATGATTTGGAGTGCCATGGTCCAAGATTGAACCTGTTCAGGTAAGCCCAGAGCCTGAGGTTCTGGTCCATGGATTGCAACAGTTGTGAGGCTTATCTTAGTTACAGAGAATATGCAACTAGGTGTTTTGAAGATGAAATGGCATCTTGAGTCACACTGAATAATAAGCACATCATATAGATGACATATGACAATGACTTGAATGCAGGTGCTTGGTTTCGGCGTGTTAGTTTCATCCATCAGGTCATTGCGGGGGGGAGTGCTGACTCAACTCAAAGTCTGATACCCATTAAGTCTGATGCCCATTGCTATTCATCAAGTGGTATTCTACTTGGGCTGCTCCCACCGGTCTGCTTGTGCTCTGGGATGGGGGAAAGGGGCATAGGTAGCACTTTTCATAGCCTATAAAGTTTCTTTCAGCCACTAAACCAGAGATTCTTAACTCTATGAAAAATAATAAAATAAAATAAAATAAATAAAAAATAAAATAAATAAAATAAAATAATAAAAAATAAGTCTATGAACTTATTTTTTTCTCTTATATTTTGATAACTATTCCAATATAATTGATTTCCTTTGTAATTCCATGTACTTTATTTTATGCATTTAAGAGCATTATTCTGAGAAGGCTCAAAGCCTCAGTAAACCTCATTAGTCTACATTGCTTTCCCTCCCTCCACAATGCCTCACCTTGGGGCATACCCCCCTTGTATACATGTATTAGCCTAGGAAATTAAGTATGACAAAAAGCTAAATTATGTAAATTGCTGTAATTATGTCTTGGTTCTAGCCCTTCATCATTGGAATAGTTCAGCTTCTCATTTCACTTCGTTGGGTACTCATAGATTTAGACATCTGCATAGTAATTCAGCCCAACTGTAAGGTACATAGAAGAAAAATTTCCCTAGAAAATATATGAAACCTCCTCCATTACAAGAGGATGCCATTTCATTGCCTCCTTTTCATGTTCATTTCTTACTCAGATCTTCTTAGAAATAGAACAGTCTCTGAATAAGCACTCTCCCAAGAGTTATAAAGACTATCCCTTGATACAAAGAATGGAATGGAGGAAAGAGATGGAGACAGATAGAGGCAAGCAGGTAAACACAGAGGGATAGGAAGGAGAAAGAGAGAGAGAGAGAGAGAGAGAGAGAGAGAGAGAGAGAGAGAGAGAGAGAGAGAGAGAGAAGAGACAGGTGACAGAGGCAGAAAGACAGAGATAAAGAGAGATAGAGACTGAGAGAGAACATTCCTCTCTCCGCAATTCATCAGGATTCCAAACAAGATTCATAGTGTCTTGCAGTCCTTAGTCAATTCTAGGTGACATTGGTCAACACCTAATGATCCCAAGGCTGCTCATCTCTAAAATGGTGGAACTTAGAAATTCCAATACTAAAGAGACCATAAACAATGGCCAATGTCTCTTTTATATTTTTCCTTTATTGCAAAGATATCAACACCAATCAAGGGGTGATTCCATTCCTTAGAAGAGATCTCAGAATCTTCTCCATCTAACTGCCACTGGACCCATGGAACAGGCATAGAGACAATGAAACCAAGCAACATTTTTCTTTTATTTTTTAAATTTTTTTTCCTAGTTCCTTTGACTTCTGAGATATCATATCCCAAGTCCTTTGATCCCTTAATGTAGAAGCTGCTAGATCTTGTGCTATCCTGATTGTATTTCCACAATACTTGAATTATTTCTTTCTAGCTGCTTGCAATATTTTCTCCTTGGCCTGGTAACTCTGGAATTTGGCTGCAATATTCCTAGGAGTTTTTCTTTTTGGATCTCTTTCAGAAGATGATTGATGGATTCTTTCAATATTTATTTTACCCTCTGGTTCTCGAATATCAGGGCAGTTTTCCTTGATAATTTCATGAAAGATGATGTCCAGGCTCTTTTTTTGATCATGGCTTTCAGGTAGCCCTATAATTTTGAAATTGTCTCTCCTGGATCTATTTTCCAAATCAGTTGTTTTTCCAATGAGATATTTCACATTGTTTCCCATTTTTTCCCCATTCTTTTGGTTTTGTTTTATAATTTCTTGGTTTCTCATAAAGTCATTAGTTTTCATCTGCTCCATTCTAATATTTAAAGAACTATTATCCAAGATAATGAAGGAGATGGTAATAAAAAGTTAACTTTCCTCAAAGAAAGTTAAATCACCCAGCCTGGATCAATTGATATCCATGGAGAATGAAGGAAGTGGCAGACCTAAATGCTGATCTTGTAAAAGTGATCTTTGCAAAATGAGAAGGGGCTTGTAGATTTGGAGATGGGTAAATGTGATTTTCAGAAAAAAAAAGAAAGTTTCTTCTTCAGTCTATAAGTTGATGAGTTTGATTCTGGCCAAATTCTAGATCACATTATTGTAAGGGTGTGGGGCAGAGGGGCTTTGCTTTTGTCATACCTTGATTGATTGTGCTTTGCATATGAAAGGGTCAGGAGATATGGTTAAGAGCAGCAGAGTGCTCTCTACCACCAGAGTAGACTTATCCCCTGGCCTTGGATGAGTGGCAGAAAGTGAGAATTTTTAAATGGGGAGATTTATTTTAATGACCCTGGTAGAAGTATTGAGAGTCAGTTCTAGGGGAAAGACTGAGCTCTTAAAAACTCTTTACCTTTTCCTTTGTGCCTCTAGCAGTGGGGGGCAAGGTAGTGGGGAATTTCTCTCTGTTGCCCTCTCCCTCCCTATCAGCAATGTCCCCTTGCAGTGGAAGCTGTTGCTCATCCCTCATTTTCAAAGAGTACCAATCAGATCATGGGGCAATGTATTGACTTGAGTGTGAATTGGTTTCAAGTGAGGCAGAGTTGCACCAAGTTGTCATCCTCATTCTTTCTTCCAAAGTCATCCAAGTTCAGGGACAAGACAAAAGTCAAGATGACTGCTGATGGTGTGGGATGCAGTGGATTACCTTGATGTATTTTGACATCTGACCAAGCTCTAAGAGCTCCACAACGCCTGCTTCACCTGGCCTTTGGAACAAATTATTCTCATTCTCCCATTCCTCCAGACCATGAGACATATGATTACTTACAGCCTGAAAGGGGGATTCAAGAACTTCTCTTCCTGAACCCCTAGTTCATGTCCATTGTAGCATAATGAAGGGTAATCACAAGGGGAGTGATGATCATCAGGACATACATGGGTTAACTGAGAACATATCATTTCCTGAGAACACCAATCTCATTTCTTTGGCAAAAGGATTTGTAAATTGGTGAAATGTGGTGGACCTAAAACTACATTTCAGCAAAGCCTTTAAAAAAGTCTCTCATGTTATTTTTGTGGATGAGATGGCGAGATGTGAGCTGAAATATGCATAGGTGTAGGCCTGGCATGCTAGAATTTCCATCACCACTGGCCTTTCCTCTTCCCCTAAGAGCAAAAGCCAACGGGTATGTTTTTTCCAGGACATACCAGCACAACAGTCCTAAACCTTGTACACACCTAGATTAGAGCATAATGTTGTCTGACGGCTATGGAATTGTTTGAACAAATCAACCCAAAGAACAGTGGATCAATGTCTTCCTGGAGGAAAGACTCAAATGGGCTCCATTATTATTTTCAATATTTTTTGATCGATTTCTCAAATGAAAGTGTCTATTACCACAATTGAGTCGGCAAGACACTTGAACTGTGGGAAAAGGAAAGGAACAGAGGCAGTTTTGGATACCCCTGAGGAGAACAATAAACAGCCTCTTTTCCCATTCCAAGGTTACCTTCAGGCAGATTACAAAAGCATACTTAGTTCAGGTTTGTGTATTTATGTTCCCTATATTGGCCCTTGTACCGTGTTGTTAAAAAGCTGAGTGGGTTGATAGGAGGGGAGAGAGACAGAAAAGAGGGAGGCTTTATCTAAGCTGAGCAATATGGTTCTGTGAAGTCAGCTTACTTACATTACTATCCCTAAGTGTCTGTTTGTTTTCTTCTGTGTTGTAAGTGTCCCCAAGGAAAGTCTTGGACATTGAGTTGTGCTAAGTGCTACTTGAGGTCTCAGTTACAGAGAACATCAAAGAGCTAGGGGATGATGACTCTATTAGAGAGTCAAGGACAATAGAATCCCCAACTCTTGTTAAGCACCTTGCAAGCTCATCTCAATTCTCTTGGCCTTCTGTGTTTTAAAGGTTATGGCAGTATTACTGGTCACCAGCATTAGAGCCCAAAGAGAAGAGTAAGTGCCTTACATGTGCTACTTCATTTGATCCCAAGACTCATACAGCATAAAATAGAATGTTTATCACATGTATGGAAAGGCACAAAACTGAAAGGTAGCCTAACGCATTAGGAGGAAGAATATGGAGGCTAAAATATTCTGACAGATCAGAATAGACTGAATGGAAAAAGATCAGATCTAATGGGAGATTAATGTAAATAAAAATTGACATTTGTTTCATTTTGGTTTTTTTTTTAAACAGCTGTAGGGTACAGGATGGGGGTCACAGGGAACATAGCAATTCACATAAGAACTCGAAGGTTAAAGCAGCATGCAAGCTTACTACAAGGCAACCCAAAAGGCCATGCCACCTTAGGCTGAGCCGAATAGGAGGAGAATGGTGAGGTAGGTTATCATCCTCGTTTTCCACGGTTCCGGTCAGACCATATCTAGATAGAGTGTTATGTCCCCGGGAATCTGACAGATTATAGCAAGGACACTGATGTGCTTACAGAGGAGAGAGCCAAAGTTACTGAGATGACCATGTGTGAGAACTGATGGAAGGAAATGAATATATTCACCTTGGAGAAAAACAGACTTAAGGAGCATATGATAACTGGCTTCAAGTATTAGAAGGACTTTCACATGGAAGAGACTTGTCTGTAATTAGTTCCAAAGGGCACCTAGACACACTGGGCGGAAGTCCCAGAAGGATAGATTTGGGTTTGATATAAAGACAAACTTCCTAAAAATTAGAGCTATCCAAAAAAGAAATGGGTTACCGCAGAAAACAGTCTTCAGTATTAACAGAGTAATGATCTGATGGTCCTGGGTTTAAATGTGGAACTTGGATTTCCCTGCCCCAAGACATCTCTAGTGGAGTCTTGTCTCTGATGTGGTTGAGGGAATTCCTGCTCAAATAGGGGATTCTCCTAAATGCCCTATGATGGCTCCCTCAGGGCTAAGAGTCTGATTCTCTCTCATCTTTATGGACCACCTGTAGGCACTGTGGGCCCAATTCCAGCCATCAGCTCTCTTTCGAGGGCAGGGCCTGTGTCCTCACAGTAAATCTAGAGACTGAATGATGGTTTTATTCAGTTGATAGTCTCAAAGGTCCACTTGCAAAAGTACTCCACTCCACAAACTCAGGCAAGACAAGAACTGGGAACCTTTCCAAATCGACATCTTTATTCACTTCCCCCTTCACCCAGAAGCCACAATCAACAGCTTAATTGCAATACAATGAGTTAAGGATGCCAGCAAAGCTGCAGTCTCTAGAAGGAAAGCCCACACCCCACTTTCCCAGTGCCAAGAGTCTGAAACATTGTCCATTCTCTGGCTGTATCACGATGGAAAGAAAGCCTTATTTCATCCCTTCCAGGAAGAGCTGCCCCAATCAGGCAGTCTATCCCAGCTGGAATTTTTCTTCCAGTGTGTCAGCCTGTGCTAGTCAAAGACCTCCCGAATGCTTATCAAGAATGTGGCCAAACCATAGCCTGTTCCCCCCAACTCTCCCCCCAGTGCTGGTAGAACGTCCAGCTGCAGAGGGAGGGTTTTGGATGGTTGGGGACAGTGGGGGGAACGGCCTCTCCTATCATTTCTCCAGGGACTAACATGGAGCCACAGACAAACCTAAAAAAGGTGTAGGTAGGACCTTGCAAAGTCCACTCCCCTACTCACAACTACTCCCTAAACAAACAAGGACCCAGGCTGGGATCCATAGGATAAACGTGCGGGGCAGGACCAAGTGGGGTCAGGCCAAAGGACCACTGACGAGTTTGTCATCGGACTTTTTCAGTTTTTACATCTAGTTTCTTCTTTGTCTTGTCTGATTGACTTTCAGATTTGAATTTACAGAATACTTACAGGGCACGCAAAAGAAGGCATTTACTTTCCCATCATCTCAGCTCATTTAAACACTGGCCTCAACCTTCAGTGGAAGAGATCCAAGCAATGTTCTGAACAGGAGACCCAAGAGAACATACGTTCTCATGGAATGGCTCCCTTCCCCTTTTTCAACTCACTCTATGAAAATACAAGTGGGCCCTGCTCGAGGGGGGAAAATCCAAACTTGTTTTCATTACAAAAGGAAACTTGGCTTGTTTAGGTTTTTGTTTTTAATTCATTTCAGGACTCCTCTAAATAGTAAGTTCTCCTTGCTGTATTTGGGGATTCAATTCACAGGATTGATAGGATCAGGCCTATTGTATAAAGCAAGGCACACCTGTGCTTATGGCAATCAACCCTTCCCCAGTGGTTACCCTGTCCACCCAGGCTGAATTATTCCATTACTGTGTACAGAGAGGAGATTTCCCTCCTCCCTCCCCCGCAAAAACACCAAAAATTCAACATTGTTGTAAGGATAAAATCTGACTCCATCGATGTTACTCAGCAGCTGAAGCAACCATCTGACCCCAATTTCAGGCCCTTAGGCAGTCCCCAGTGACTGATGCAAATATGAGTTTCAAAATTCAAGTTCACAATCGCACAGGTGTAGGGGGTCTATTACTAACACGGTTTACATAGCTTAGAGTCACATCTGCGTTTACAACCCATATGTTTCCTCTTAAGCATCAATACGTTAGAGATCAAGAATCCACCAGAAAAGTTGACATAAAGAAAAAAAAAAACCCAACCACCTTCCATTTGTTTCAGCAGTTAATTTCCTTTCCCCCTCTTGGGGATTAAAGGACAATGGGACATCCACTAACAAGGCTTGCATTGTGGTCCAGAGTCAGGCTTTGGCGTGAGCGGTCTTCAGCATTAGCAGAGTAATGATTTGATGGCCCTGAGTTTGAATACAGAACTTGGAAGGCATTTGCTGGTTTAAAGCAGTGGGCCACTCCTGATACAAGGTTCCTCAGCAGGCCTTGGGATACAACTATAAGCACCCTATAGCTTAGAGAAATTCCTTGTAATGAGAACCAAAAGAGTCTACCCCTCTCCCAAAGGGCCTAACCAGCAGGCCTCATTCTCTAGGAATCCCTAGTTGACATCTGTTTTCATGAAGAATCTTTTCTGCAATGAGGAGCTTCCTCTTCTGGTCCCTCTAGCATAGCGCCAAGCTCTCACTTGGAGTCGTCCAAAATCCTCTGCAAAGTCCAGCAGATGATGTCACTCTCCACATGACACCCAGTGAGAGAAGCAAAAGACATCATGCATTCAAAGCACCAAAGTACATGATACTGACTGCTCAAAGTTTTCTTCTTTTCTTTGGGAGAGAGGAAGGGGGAGGTAGTTTATGTGTGTGTCTGTGTTTCTTTGTAGATCTTGTTGAGTCATTTCAGTCATCTCTGTGACCCCATTTGGGGTTTCCTTGGCAAATGTAGTAGAGTGGTTTGCTATTTCCTTCTCTGGCTCATTTTACAGATGAGGAAACCAAGGCAAACCATATAGTGACTTGTCCAGGGTCACAGCTAGAAAGTATCCGAGGCCAGATTGTCCACTCAGATCTTCCTGACTCCAGGCCTGGCTCTCTAGCCTCTGCAGTACCACTTAGTTACTCCTATATGTAGATGGGGGTTCTGGTTTGAATGTAAAGAGCCTGCTTTCTGTATATAGTTTTTTGGAAACAGAACAGGTTCAATCATAGCAGAGATATGCTGACATCTTCAACGTCAAAACCTGCAAGGTTTGCTGATTGCTACCACATGGCATAGTGAATAAACACTTAGACCTGGAATCATCAAGGCCCACCTTCAATTCCCCACCGCTCCATACTTGTGTAACCATGGGCAAGTCACTTAATATGCCTGAGCCTAATTTCCCTCATCTGCAAAGAGGAGGAGTCACCCTAGGTCATACCTGGACCTATGCTCAGAAAAAGAACCATGCTTGTTAAGTCATTGCTCTGTATCAGAACTAATTCTTTGGCACCAAGAATTCATATAAATCTGCATTTAACATCTGCAAGTTCTCTAAGTGATGAACCTGACCTAGTAAAGTTGCTTTCTTATGGACCAACATTGAGATCCAGACTTTGTGCCTGGCCCAAAAAGGTTAAAGAGGGTCAGTAGGACACCCATGTTGGTGCATGACAGAGCCCTCCAGCCACTTCCAAGGCCAATATAAATGGCAAAAATGTCTAAAGCCTGATCTGTGCAAGTTAGGTGATTAACTCATGAGTGTCATGGTTGAAGAATGACATCTCCATAAAGAGACAGCGTTATTGGGAAAGAAATCTTGAACTCCATGAAAGCTTTGCTAATGTCTGTCCCGGGCATGATACACAGATATAAAGATTAAGCATTTGTCCTGATCCTTCAAGAGGGAAGAATGGAGTTGAGAAGGAGCAATAAAAGGTGATGAAACTAGAAATTTCAAAGTGTCCAGTGAAATATCAACATCCTCAAGACCCATGGAAATGTGGCAGGGGAAAACGAAGAGAACATTAAATTCCCTTTTTGCTGTTAATGTCATTATTCATACAGAGTTCATCTCATAAAGAACAACAGGCAAAGGGAATGAGTTAGTTTAGAAGTACTGAGGAATTCTGGGAGACACAAAAGGGGTGAACCAGGACCTAAGGATGTACCCCCCACTATAATGCTGCTCCAACTCCAAATGAACCTTCAAAGAAACATTGGGGGTTTTTTTGTTTTGACAAAAATAGCATATCCCAGTCTTAAGTCACCAGACTTAGCTCAGAATGAATTACGACCATTTCCAAAAACTCAGATCCACCTTCGAAGGATTCACCTTCATTGATGTGATTCAAAAAAATGTGAAATAATTCCCAGAGGGGTCCTCAGACTAGTTGGAATCACAGCTGCATCACCAAGGTCGGCATCTGGCCACCCACACTGGAAGATGTTGAAGGAGAAAACATGCTTGAAAGCATCAGTCCTAGTATAATTATTTAAAAAGGTATTCTCATTAGTTGAAGTCAGGAGGACATGTATTCAAAACATGCCTCAGATACTTAGCAAATCAGGTCACTTCCCTGAGCCTCAGTTTCCTCATTGTAAAATGAGTCGATTTGTCTCTGCCTCTAAAGTTCCTTTTATCTCTAAGTCAATGCCATGGATTTCAGAGTGTGTATGAATGTGTGTGAGTACATGAGTGTATATGTGCATGCATGTGTATATGTATATGTATTTGTGTGCAAGGATATATGTGTCTAGAGAGGGGGAGAAAATTACTATGGGGATCCTAGAAAAGAACATCTATTCACAAGACCTAGGAGTGAGTCTCCAATGTCACGTGCTAGGCCTACACATGGTGCTGGAGGATGTCTTTCCAAGTACCTATAATTGAAAATTAATTCACCCATACTGTTTTCTCCTATTCTAGAGTGGGCATTTGTAAAGTGAAGTATTGCATGTAAGCAATGTCTCATCTACATTATCTTAGTTGGACCAAGACAGTGGTTTCTTGACATTCGTTTGGATGTGGATATCCAGGACCATCCAGGAAGTGTCCCCCATTCACAGTTCCTTCCAGTAGATATTTAGAAATGACGAGTTGTCCTTCAGCTATAAAGCCAACACTATTGATTCCTTCTCAGTGCAGCATATACCTTGGGTCAGTTTCCTCAGTAGTGTGGACAGGTAGCACTGAGTTATCCATACCCTCCTACTAGACCCTCCTGGTGCCCCAAGAGCTATGGTGATCCAAAGGCTGACCACACTGAAGGGTGTAGACTGGGGCCAAGGAAAAAGGAAAAGTAATTTGGCTATGTAAAGATTCAAACTATGACTTCGGTCTCATTAGCCCTAGAATATAATCCAATAAATTAACTGGCCTTCATGGCTATAGAACCATTAGCTCCCAAGCTAACCTTTTGACAACAGTTGCCTCCTCAGAGAAGACTGGGTGCTCAGTACCTAACAATGGCTAATTATTATATGAAATTTAAGCTATGCAAACAAGGATACATATATATGTATATATAATATGTATATATGCATGCATATATAAATACATACATACATATGTGCATATACAGAGAGTGCAACTCTGATGGGCTGGCCACATTGTTCGAATGCAAAATGTACAGTTGCCAAAAAGGCTACTTGATGGAGAACTTGCATAGGGCAGGTGATCACATGGTGGTCAGAAGAAGCAATAAAATGACATTCTCAAGGTCTCTCTCAAGAACTATGGATTTGATTGTGGTACATGGGAGACACTAGCACAGGACTGCTTGGCATGGCATGCCCTCATCGGAAAGGGTGCTGTGCTCTGTGAGCAAAGCAGAACTGAAACAGCACAAAGCAAGTGGAAGGACCCCCCCGTGGCTCTCTAGTCAGGAACTCTCATTTTTCAGAGGATCAAATTGAGGTCCAGAAAGAGGGAGTGACTTGGTCAGATTCCCACAAGGAAATACTGACAGAGTTGGAAGGGGTCTCCAAGGCCAACTAGACTAAATACCGCACGGGGGGGGCAAGTCGAGGCCTAGGGAAGGATGGTGACTGACCAGGGCCTCTCAGGTAGGCCTAGATGTCCCAGAGGAACGATTCAACAGCTGCCACCCATCCTCCCCTGCACCCTCCACCCTCCGGGCCCAGAGCCTGCTATGCCGGGCCCCAGTCCCAAGGCCTCCAGTTTTGCCCCTTGATCCTGAGGCCTCCTGCAGGTGCATACCCCTGTCCTTCACCCTAGTACCTAGTGTTTTGTAAATACTTCTTGACTGATTAATGGATAAGGCCACCCAGTAGCCAGTTCCAAGGAAAGCGATGGCACTGGGCAAGGCAGATAGATCTCTTCTATGCCCCTGCCAGTCACACCTCCTCAGTTGCTTGAAGAAGTCTTCAGATGAAGCAAAATGGTCAAAAGATGAGATGATTTCTTCTCTCCTTCCTCCAAGCCATCCATCTCTTCCTTGGTAAGTTTGAGTCCTCCCCAGGCCAGTTAGGAAAGGACTAGCTTGTTCTAGAACCAGCAACAAAAATTATCAAAGTATCAAAAGTATTATCAAAGTATTAAAAAAGAGCAATTCATGAACTCCAGGTTAGAACCCTGATGTAGAAAAAAGGGACTGGGATGGGGAAGGATTAGTTGCATGAAATGGGGATATACTGTCTGGGGAAGAAAACACTTAGGAATGACTTTAATTATTTGAAAGGCCATCATATGGAAGAGGGAATAGACCTGTTCTATTTCACTTCGGGGGTGGGGAACTAGCATCTCTAAATCACGCAGGTTTTCTAGAACTTTTCCAGAAAAAAGACACTAAGAAGCTTGAGATTTGCACGAATGCAAATCTTTGTGATCCAATGTATCAAAAGTCAGGAGAGCCAGGTGATAGGAGAATCATAGGGATATTCAATCAATCACTTTGAGTTTGTACTACATGTGAAAAAAAAAGTGTTTCATTCTCTCTGTCACTGAGTTGGGATTATGAGGGCTGGTCTTTACAAGGTGCTTTGAGATCTCTCATTCTCTCTCTCTGTCACTGAGGTGGGATTATTAGGGCTGGTCTTTGCAAGGTGCTATTGAGTTCTCAGAACACCAAATGACAGGATCTTGGACCTACAGCGAAAGGGGGCCTTAGGCATCATCTGAACTAAGCCCCTCATTTTACAGGAGGGGAAACTGAGGACCAGGGAAATAGAGTGTCGTGACAAAGGTAGTATCAGAGACTGGATTTGATCCCAACTTCTCATGTTCCAGAGTCAGTGGTCTTTCCAAGAAACTACACAAATACATTAGCAAGTTTTTATTAAACATTTCTGAAACAAATCTTCTGGAATTTCTCTGGAAAAGTTTTTCTCATTTTCTAAGGTTTGGTTCTTAGACAATCACAAAGGAGAATGTGAAAGAACCAGTAGAACTATGGCTACAAGGTCAAGGACACTGGTAGGCAAACAATAACAACTATGAGAAAAAGACATCAGAAGACAAAATGAACTGTCATTTTGAGAGAAGGGTGAAGAACCTATTCTAACGGGCCTGGTAACATTCCAATGACCCAGAAAAAGGGAAAAGAAAAAAAAATCTTGTAAATCAGCCAAGGTTAAGAACCGTGTAAGACAAGGAGAGGCTGAAATAATAGCACAAACATGCCTCTCCCACCCCAGAATGACCTATGACTAATCTACTTTGGCCTCAGCCACTGATATATCCTCACTGGATAGGTTGGCCTCCAAATCCCCCTCGACTTGAGGCACTTCTACAATGGCATGGACACTAGATGGGTCTATCTGGTCATGTGGGGGTAGACCCTCATTGGCCTCGAGCATCCCAAAACTCAACTCAGAGAAAAGGTAAGAGTCCTCTACAGTAGGTGGAACAGTGGGAGAAACGGAGGGCTGCCCATCGGTTAGTATCCTCTGCCACAAAGAACGTAGAACCAAAATGAACTCACGGCGGAAACTTTTGTTAAGCCAATAATAGATTAAGGGATTGTAGCAGGTGCTACTCATGGCAAACCAGTGGAAGGTGAAATAGACAGCCTCATGGCTATGGATAACCCTGTTAGACAGCAGCACTTCATAGAAATGGAGGGGGAACCAGCAGATGGAAAAGACCACTACCACCATAACCAACATCTTCAGAATCATCTTCCTCTTCTGTTGTTGGTTGACAGACTGCTCTAATGTCATATCTTGGACGGCATTCTGCACCCATATCTTCTTAGCCATTATTGAGTAGGTGATAAAAATGACTAGCAGAGGCAAAATGAAGAGGAAAAGGAAGGTGACCAGGTCTAGGTACTTCCTGATGCCATCTGAAGAGCGGGGCAAAGTGGGAAGGCAGGACATCCTGGTGGTTTTGTTCCTGTAATGCCAGACACAAAAAGAGGGGTGACATGGAGATCGGGCTGTATTTGGAGGCAGAGGACCTACTTTGAATCCCACCTCAAATTACTCGGGCACTGCCTTTTCTATTAGCACATTCCTGGCACATCACAACAACCGCTTGGTAATTAGTCGGTCTTAGTAAAATGACTTGTTTGAATAAATGATGTCTAAGAACCCTTGCAGCTAGGAAATAACATGATCCTGCACCAGATAACAGTAATGTCTACTTGGCTTTTCCCCCAAGAGTCATATCTAGCTATATGAAGTGGTAGAATCACAAGGGAAGACATCCCAGAATGTCTAAGTCCAACCTCAATGTCCTCCACGATATTCCCAATGAGCGGTCATTCAGCCTCTGCTGGAAGATTTCCAGTGAAGAACAACTCGCTACTTCACAACAATGGACATTTTTGACTTATTAGGAAGTTGCGGAGAGGAGCCTAAATCTGCATCTCTATGACTTCCCCCTCTTGCTCTTAGCTCCTTAATCTAAAGCAGAGGTGGAGAACCTGCGGCCTCAAGGCCAAATCCAAACTTCACAGAACAGATCATCTAGGATTCAGACAAAGGGCCACACTTGAGGACCTAGAGGGCAAGAATTTGTTCTGTGAAGTTTGGATTCAGTCAAAGGGCTTCTGAACTTGAGGACCTAGAGGGCAAAGATTTGTTCTGTGAAGTTTGGATTCAGTGAAAGGGCTGAACTTGAGGACCTAGAGGGCAAAGATTTGTTCTGTGAAGTTTGGATTCAGTGAAAGGGCTGAACTTGAGGACCTAGAGGGCAAAGATTTGTTCTGTGAAGTTTGGATTCAGTGAAAGGGCTGAACTTGAGGACCTAGAGGGCAAAGATTTATTCTGTGAAATTTGGATTCAATTAAAGGGCTGCATTTTGAGAACCTAGTGGGCCACATGTGGCCTTGAGGTCAGCAGGTTCCCCATCCCTGAAGTGAAATAAAACATTCCGAAGTGTTTTCTTCCCTAGATTATATATATCCCCATTTCATGCAACTAATCCTTATATAGCATGCTCTCCAATACCTTCCCCATCCCAGTTTCTTTCTTCTACATTGAGGTTCTAACCTGGGGTCCACAAATTGTTTTTTTTTAATATTTTAATAATTTTTGTTGCTGTTCAGTCATTTGCAGCTGTTCATGACCCCATTTGAGGTTTTCTTGGTAGATACTGGAGCGATATGCCATTTCCTTCTCCAGTTCATTTTTCAGATGAGAAAACTGAGGCAAACAGAGTGAAGTGACTTGCTCAGGGTCACACAGTTAGTAAGTGTCTCAGGCCACATTTGAACTCAGGTCTTCCTGACTCTAGGCCTGGTACTTTATCCACTGCACCACCTACGCTTCCCATTTTGATCATTTTATTTCAATATAATTGGTTTTCCTGGTAATCCTATGCATTTTATTTTATGCATTTAAAAACAGGATTCTGAGAAAGCGTTCATAGGCTTCACCCAAGAGGCAAAAGGGTTCAAGTCTGGCCTCAGACACTTCCTAGTTATATGACTCTGGGCAAGTCACTTAACCTCTATTTGCCTCAGTTTCCTCATCTGTAAAATAGGGATAATTACAATAGAACCTAACCCTCAAAGTTGCTGTAAGGATCAAATGAGATCATATTTGTAAAGTGTTTATCACAGTGCCTGGCACATAGCTATATTCCACATTAATGAATGTTTATTCCCTCCCTTCCTTCGTTAGCTCTTTTGGCAGGCCCCATCATGGTCTTCATAGGAGCACAGATTTAGAGCTAGAAGGGAATGTCTAAACCAACACTGCCATTTTACAGATCAAGAAACTGAGGTCCAGAAAGATTAAGGGCCTTGCCCAGGGTCAAGAAAGTTGCAAGTGACAGAAGAGGGATCAAACCCTGTTCCCTTGATTCCAAATCCAGTGCTCTTCCCTCTGTACTGAACACATAATGAGCTGCAAATTTTGTGGGTATATATACCAAGTAAATGGTACTCCACAACCAGAGGAGAGAATAAAAATTAGCACATTCATACACTGTACATCTCTGCCTATATTTTGGGTGACAAAACTAGCAAGTTGTCTATGTCAGAATAGCTGTCTGTTGCTCAGAGATGAAACAACACACATGTGTTTGTGATTCGAGTATGAAATGCAGAATCGCAAAATGCAAATATGTTTTCATTTACTGACGGCCTAGACCAGAGTGGAGAACTTGACCTTTGGGAGCAGAAATGGAAATGGAAACCTAATTCATGAATGGGCTAACTGGTACTCTCTGGAGGACTTCATTTGCCCATGTTGGCTCAGATGAGCACAATAGAGTGCCTAGGCTGGACCTACTTTGAAACGACTGGGAAATGTTCTCAGTGATCTGAGAGGAACCTCTTCTGTCCACTCAAATCAAATGAGATGTTTGTAATGTGCTCAGCACCCGCCTGGCACATAGTAGGCACTCTATTCCTTTACACTTCCTTTCCCTCTTATCTTCCTTCCAAAAGGCAGTGAGGTGACTCAGAGGATAGAAAAGCGGGTCTGGAGTGGGGAAGACTTGAATTTGAATCCAGCCTCAGACAATGACTAGCTGTGAGACCCTGAGCAAGTCACTAAATTTCTGAGGGGTTAATAATAATACATACCTCTCAGGACTGCTGTGAGGATCAAATGTTCAGCACAGTGCCTGGCACATAGTAGGTGTTAATACAAATGTTTGTTCTCTCTCCTCCCCCACCTCCTCCTTCCTACCACAGCCTGAGCCACTCATTCTAGAGGGAGACATGGGAGGCAGGGGAAGAGAGACAGGGAGGGAGACAAGAGATCCTGTTTGGACGAAGACTCCTATTAAGTCCCTTCTGCAGAAGTCCCCTCCCCCTCCACGATGCGACCCTCCGGGTGACTTCCCAAGTTTGAGCAGCAACCTAGGAGAGCTAGGAAGTGGCCCCAGCCCTCCCCTGGCCCACTTACACAGTATCAAGCAGAGGGAATTCCTGGTAGATAGCATGTGGCACAGAGAAAAAGCTGGCTATGACCCAGATGATGACAACACAGATAGCACCCTTCATGGTAGACATCCGTGGCTTCAAAGGTTGCAGAGTTATCTGGAAAGAGGCAGGGGAGGAATATCTTCATCAGGAACCAAAGCAGACTCAGGTGCTGGAAATGGGGTATTTAGTTATTTATTTATCTAACTGATTCAATGTACGTTTGCACAGAATTTGTGCTAGGCTCTTGGAGAGACACAGTTTGTATAACGATCCCTGGGAGCTTACAACCTGGGACAGGGGCATGTTATGAACACACGTAAGTATGATCTACAACAAAGGCCAAGTGCTGTGTAACGCAAAACTTGTTACCCATGGGGAAAGCAAAGAAAACTCCATGCAGGAGGCAACACTTGAATCTGACTCTAGGCCTGGCACTCTATCCAGAAGACCCCAGCCACTTTGGGCACAAGAAGCCACTCCACTTCCCAAAGTGGGCCGCTGCTTGGGCTTCTCTTACTCTGGATACTGAGTCGCGAGTCACTCAGACCAGAAGAGGCCCTTGGGACTGAACAGAGCCCTGACCTTGGCCTTCACTGGGAAGAACATCTGCCCCCTCCTCTGTTACTTTGCCTGAACTCATTCGCAGATGCGAAAGAAGCTTCTACCTCCCTGCGTTATTCTCCCAATCCCATTGATACTGAATCCAAAGAGCAAAACTCCCTCCCCATCCCTTGCTGTCAACTCTCTAATCCCTAGGCACCTCAAGCCTACCTCCCACTCCAAATCTGCCCATCCCTGCCCCTATGCCTTCTGGGATTCCTGCTTTATCATGAACAGCCTTCCCCTCATTTGAGGCCTCTTGGTTCTCTTGTTCCTTCCGTTTTCTGGCTCTGACTGAGACCTAGCTCCCTCTGGTTGACTCTGTATCCCTGGCCATCCTCTCCAGTAATGGCTATACCTCTACCAGATCACCCCCTGAGTCATCAGGACCAGTGGGGACATCTGATCTCTCCTTATTTCTGTCATGAGCACTTCCAGAATAACCCTCTACCCTCATCACTCAACAACCTCTCCTCCACTATCCAAATATCCAAGCCAGATGCTGGTGGTCATGATTTACCAAGCCCCAGCACATTCCCCCTTCTTTCTCAGGGAGTTCAGGGCCTACCTCATAACCCAAACTTCTGCCTTCCTCCTAGGGGACATCTACACATACGTGGACAATAGACATTGCACATTTGATCATTGCCATCACATGACCCTCTCAGGCCACACTCTCCCATCATTTTACATCTCTCTACGTTTTCCTCTTCCTAAATTAATCTTCCCCCTCATCAGGATTTCCTCTTTGCCTCAATCTTTTCCCAGGTCATCACCTCTGCTATGGCTACTCTCTCCTTCCATCTCCCCGCTTACTGAGTCAGTCCGACTTTAAGCTTCCTTCTTACTTTAGACTCCTTGGCACCTTGTCCTACCACCATTCACCCCGCACCAAACTCCAAACCTGGATTTCTCCTACTGTCTGCCTCTTTTCTCCTCTTCACTGTGAAACAAAGGGAGGGTGTCACACCACAGTGCTGAGATCACTACCAATTTATGTTATCAAAACTCAAGTGGGCTCTTATTTCAGAAAGGTAAGTTTTCTCCTCCTCCCTAATCGATGCTCTAACTCGCTGACAGCAGTGATTGCTACAGATCTTTTCATCTCTCCTAACACCCCAGATGCCATCCACTCCCTCTATCCTGACTGAAAACCTGCACTCGTACTTTCCTAAGAAAATCAAGTCCCCTTCTCCTTTTCTCGCACCCTCTTCACATCATTTCCCACCAAATGCCCCCTTCCTCCAGATTCTGATTAATAGATGATCCCTCTCACCTCCAAGGCCAGCCCCTCTACAAGTACCCTTGATCCCACCCTCTACTATCTTGTCTACAGGGCTTCTTAAACTTTTTCCACTCATGGCCCCTTCAGCATGTCAAACTGTGGGTCGCAACCCCATATGGCCACCCACAATTTAAGAAGCACTGGACTAGTAGACTATACCCCCCACTGTCACCCCCAACCTTTCTCTAATCTTTAGTCTCTCCCAATCTACTGATTCCTTCCCTGCTGCCTACAAACGCACCCAAGATTCCTCCAACCTCCAAAAAATTCCTTCGGTAAACCCTAGCATGCCTACTGGCTAGTTTTCTATACTTCTCTCTCAGACAAATTCTTTGAAAAAGCTGTGTATACTTGATGTTTTTGTTTGCTGTCCTCTTAACCTTCTGCAATCTGGCTTCTGACCCCAACATGCAATTGAAACTGCTCTCTCCAGAGATACCAATGGCCTTATAATGGCTGAATCCAGGGGCCTTTATTCAATCTTATCCTTCTTGAACTCTTTGTGTCATCTGACACTGTTGACCACCTGATCTCTTCTCCTGGATATACTTTTCTCTCTGATTCTCCATGATGCTTCCTTCCAACTCTCCCCCCCCACCCCTCTCCCTCCCCCTCCTTTTACCCCTCTCTCTTTTTCTGTCTCACTGTCTCTCTCCCATCTCCCTCTCCCTCCCTCCCCACCTTTCCTTCTCAGTCTCTTTTGCTAGCCCATCATGCAAGTCACAACCACTACCTGTACATACACCTCAGGGTTCTGTCCTTGCCCCCTCCCCTTTTATCTCTCCACTCTCTCACTTGGTAATGTTAACACGGGTTTTGGCATGACTATACTAGCCTATCAGAGTTACGTAACAACTAGCCCATTGGCTGGCTATGTAACTCTGACAGGTTGATATAATCGTGCCAAAGGCCATGTTAACATTAACTCCATCAGCTCCCTGGTCTCCATGTCCAGCCCCTGTATCTATCCTGAGTTTCAGTCCCACACAGACTACTACTATTGGACATCTACAACTGAATTTTCTGTAAGTACCTCAAACTCGACATGTTCAAGACAGAACTCATCCTCTTGCTCCGCCCCTAATTCGCCTCTCTTCCAAACATCCCCATTTCTGGCCAGGTACAACCATCCCTAAAGTCACTCAGATTCAGAACTTTGGTGTCACCTTTGGCCACTCACTCTCACTCACCCCACATACCCAAAGCACCAAATCTTTTCTACCTCCACATCATGTATCTACACATACATATAATACATAATACACATGCATATATATGTGTATATAGTACATGCACATATATACACACTTGTGTATCTATATTACATATATGTAGGTGTAAATATATACATGTGCATATATTATATATGCATGCACATGTTTGTGCTGTATGTACATGTAAGCACATATGCTGTATACCTGTACTCACTGTGTATGATGTATACACATGTATATATGATATCCATGTGTACACACATGTATATACAATATACACGTGTGTGTAGATTACATATTCATAGGTATCTATATTACATATCTATATATAATATGTCTCTATATTATATACACTCATGTGTGTATACATATAGATCTGTATTTCCCTTTCTCTCCACTTGTATACATCACCTTTCCCCCTCTCACCTGGACTTCCAACCAGTTTTCCTGCCTCAAGTTTCTGCCCTTTCTAATCTATCCTCCAGAGCCACCACAGTGATTTTCATAGATTATAAGTCTGATCACATCACTAATCTTCTCAATGACTTTCAGTGGCTCCCTATTACCTCTAAGACCAAATGAAAATTCATCATTTTAATTTAACCCTTTCCCAACCTAGCCTAGTCCCTTTCAAGTCCTCTGCCATACTGCTCCCCTTCATTCATCCTACCAGCCCGCCATCCTGGCCTACTTGCCACCCAGGGAACACAAGACACCTTTCCATGCCTTCGCCCTGTGCCTGAAATGCCCCCTCGCCTTACCTCGGTCTCCTGTAGTCCCTGGCTTCCTTCTGGACTCAGCTCAGGTACCACCTCTGGAAGGAGGCCCTTCCTGGACTGTCAGTTTTCTTCCCCCCAAAGTGACTTTGCATCTACTTGGCTTATGTCTCACAAATGTTAATTAATATATATGTATGCATACACACATACATATACATGTATATATACATACATGAACATATATGTGTATATACACACACATACATGTCTGCCACAAAGAATGCAGGGACCATAGAATTTTGCCTTTCTATTCTTTGAACTTAGTGAATTGCCCAGCATATACTAAGTGCTAAAGATATGTTTGTTGATCGAATGAGGAAGAGTGAAGGTTTTGAATGTCAAGCAACAGGAAGTCACTGAGACTTTTTTAAGCTGGGGGATGACATGGCCGGATCTAAGGAAGGCTGTTCTGACTAAACCTGAGGGATGGATGGATTGGAGAGACAGCAGAGGCCCCAAGTTCTGTTAAAATGCCATCATAACAGTTGTCCAGTCGGGTGATAATGAATGGCTATATGAGGGGAGGTAACTGGCCTTATTAATTTAATTAATTTTAATGTATAGGAATAAATTATAATATAAATGCATTAAATAAATAAATTGATTTGGATTTGTCAATTAAAACCCAGAAGCTAAATGGCCCTCCCCATTCCTGGCTCACTTCCCGAGGGTTGGGAAGATTCTGGGAGAATCTAGATCCTTGCAAACCACTGGTCAGAGACATCAGTTCGTTCAGTTGGGTGGCAGGTGATAGGGATGACACCAAGGTCTCAAGGTCAATCCCATGGGTCAATTCACTTCTCTCTCTTTTCTAGTCATCAATTGCCCCCTAACCCCAAACTCTGGCTCACAAGGGGGTTTGAGAGGAGGAAAAATGAGTCAGTGCAGATCAGAACTGTGCACAATATACTGAAGGGGTGACAGCAGCATCTTTGAGACCCCAAAAAAGATGCTAGTCGGGTGCAAAGGCTTTAGAGCCAAAAAGAGACCTTAAAGACCATGTAATTTGGCACAGGGAGGGCCATCAATAGGCATGGGGTAAATCTGGCTTCTGAGTTTTGAGAAATTAAAATTAATTCATTCATTTAGATTTACTTTATATAAATTAAAATTAATTCATCTAATGGATGAGTTCAATTCTGCCCCCTCATACAGCCCTTCATGAACACCTTACTGGATGACTATTACAATGGCTTTCCCCATCAAAAGGGGATAAGATATAGGCATAAGGAGATAGGATTTAGGCATAAGGTACCATAAAGATTACCTGATCTAACCCAGTCATTTGACTGATTCAAAAACCGAGACCTGGATGGGTCCTGTGACTTGCCCAAGGTCACACTGCTAATACAATAGCAAAGCTGGCATAACTTCACCTTAATCTTCTTCAGTTTCCTCATCTGCAAAATGGGGATAATAACAGCACCTATCTCCCAGGACTGTTGTGAGAATCAAACAAGATATGGTAATATTTGCAAGGAACTTTGCAAACTTTCCAGCATCATATAAATGCTAGCCACTATTTAAGGTCAGCTCCCCAAAATGTAGTGTTCTTCCTCTGACCCCTTACTGCTTCTCAGGACCCCTTATGGATGGCCCACTTCGTTGGCATTTATACATGGATATATACTCGCATGGTGGCAAAAGGAAAAGACACTCCCCAAATAAAGGTACTGACTGTGGGTACCCCTTGTGAGTTAACTGCAGAAACCTTTGCCTGCTGCTTTTAGGGGGGAGCAGGGAGGAAGCTTATTTTGACATCTGTAAGCACTAGGTTCTTATCATCCTTGTCCATGGGTGTGAAGGGAAGTCCCTAGTGCAAGGAGGGACAGAGAATACCAGAGGACAGTCTGAAAGATCATTTGACTTTTGGGGGAAACTGATCCTCCTGCCTCTCCTCAAGAGTTTGTGTGGTGCAGTAGGGAGAATACAGGTTTAAGAGTCAGAGAACCTGAGTTCAACTTCTGACTTTGCTATTCTCCTGTGTTACTATAGGCATCATTAACCCCTCTGGACCCCAGTTTCTTAATCTGTAAAATGAAAGGAATTGGACTAGATGCCCTCTGAAGTCCCTAAGTGTCCATCTCTTGTCATCTGATCCTCTCCCCCTTCCTTACTCCTTCCCTTCCTTTTTACCAGTCCTGTCCCTCTCTCCTCTTCACATCTGGAAACAGCTGGTTCAGACATTTCCTATAGAATTCCAGATTTTGACATTGGAAGGAATCTATATATGAATAGCTACTAGACATTATAACATACCTAAGAACTGTTCTCCAGCCTCTGCCAGGACATCTCCAAGGAGGAGAAGCCTGCCTTCTCTCAAGGCAAGACATCCCACTTTGTGAACAGTATCTTTACAAGTTGCCCCTGTACACGTCACCCCCTCCCCCCATCCCGTTTGCCCAAGTGTGTCCTCTGGGACTGAACAGAGCATGGCTGTTTCCACACTAAGTGAGAGCCACTCACCTATGAGGGTGGCCTCCCCCAGTTGATCAATGTCCTTAAACTGCCACAGAATTGAAGTCGATGTTCCAGACAGGTCTGATCAAGGATGGAGGAGTTGTTTCTTGAAAGTCCTGTCTCTCCTAAGGCAACCCAACTTCCCACTGGCTTTTCGGCCGTCCTCACATTTCTGACTCGCCTCGAGCATGCAGCCTGCTAAAGCTCCCAGACTGCTTGTCAGAAGAGCTGCCATGCAACCAAGTTGTTCTCATTCTAGACATGAGAGTTGACTTTCTGACTCTGAGTGAAAGGCTTTCCACTGATCCCTGGCGGATTTCCTCTTCAGAGATTCAGCCCATGCTCTTGCCTGTGGGTATCTTTTTGGATCCTAACTTTGCCATTCAGCGTATCAGCTCTCCCTCCCAGCTTGATGTTGTCTGCACAGATGATAAGCACACCCTCTACGTTTTTATCTAAATTATTGATAAAGCTGTTATGTAGCAATAAAACCCTGGGGTACTCCACTGGAGACTTCCTGCCAAGCTGACGCAGGACCCTTAATGATGATACTTTGAGTACGAGGGGAGGGGGATTGGCTTTCTTTAACACTTGTGACAATAACCAATGACTTTTAGCAGAGCCCCTACAGCAGCCAACGACCGTGAGCCACTGAGCAAAGCTTACTATCCCTGCTGAGGCCCCAGCTGGTGATCTGGACCCCTGCTCTGTTCCCCATGCTTAGGTGCTGAGTCTCTATCCCAGCTAAGGTACCTCATGCCCCTCCCCTAGTAGGTTCCAGGAACCCTTTGATACCTGGTGTTGATCCAGAGCAATGGCTGTCAGGGTCAGCACAGAAACGTAGATGGAGCAGTATTGGATGAAGCGACTCAGGTAGCACATCATGTAACCAAAGATCCAGGTGCTACTGATGAAACTTATCTGAAGACAAGAGTTGAGATGCCAAGTGAAGCCCAGGAGCCCTCAATGCACACATAATGACCAGATCTACCCCTGGGAGTCCTAAGAGTTGATAAATAGGAAGAGGGGGGCAGCAGAAACAAGAAGTAGGGGCCGAGTGTTGGGAATGGGGACTTGGTAAGGACAAAGAAAACCAGCACATCACAAGTTTTTTTTCATCTAATGATTTAAAGGAAATTCAGATTAATTCATAATGTATGTGAATCTGTGCAAATCAATTTGAAGGAGCAAGAATTTATGAATCCTTGAATAAAGGACTCCTATGAATCTGATTAGATAGACTTCAGAATATTAAAATATAATAAAATAAGTATATTCCACAATTTATATATATTTATAATGATATAATAAAATATATTATATATAATAAAATAAAATATAAAAATAAAACCAGTGGGTTTTATACATATTATATTTATTATTATGTATTATATATAATTATATATAAATATATTATATTTATATTATATTATAAAATATAAAAATAAAACCAATGTCAAGAGGACAGAATTTGACATATTAACTATATACCTTCCTACCTGTATGACCTTCCTCGATCAAAGCTTTTATTTCTTCTATAAAATGAGAGGGCTGACTGGATGAGCCCTATAAGGAACCCTCTAGCTCAAAAGTTGATTAAAAAAAAACAGCACATCTACTGAACATCCACTTTGTACCACCTACTGGAAGACAACAATTGGTCCCATTCTCTCAATCCCTGCTACTGATCTGTGCCTCCCAAGATGGACCAGAGGGAAAATGGCTAGGAAGACCCTGCAAAACTTCCTCAAAGCAAGAAGTGACTCAAAGAATACCATCAGTCAGCATATCTCTAGATCTTTGAGATTCAAGGAGTTTTTAACTGCTCTGTGGGGAAGTTTGCAATGAGGTTTCCTAACTTTACAGATGAGGAAACTGAGACTCTGGAAGATGAAGTGACTTGGCCAGGGTCACACAGATGTGTTTGGGTTTCTACCTGCTAAGCAGAGAGTGAATTTCCTGTGATTTGTAGCCAGAGCAATGTCAGTTGGAGGTAAAGGACATTTTTGGAGACAGTCCCAGGAGCAAAAACCCAAAGGAGACCTTAGAATTTCCTTTCCAACAGACGTTTACAAACAGGATGACTCCACGACTGCTTTCTTTTATTCTACTAAAGTTCTGGGTTTGTTTGGTACAAGCCTCTTTGGGGATGTGGAGGTAGGGGAGGTTGTTACTGAATTAAAGTTTGAAGAGAAATTAGAGAATGTTTTATCACAGGAGGGGAAGGGAAGGAGGGAGGGGGGAAGAGGAGAGGAAAGAGAAGGAGGGGAATGAAAGAAGGAAGGGAAGGGAGAAGAGAGGAGGTGGGAGAAGAGAGAATAAAGGGTATGTATGGGCTAGGTGGTGCAATAGGGCAGAGACGGCTGGAGCTGAGGTCTGGAACACCCGAGTTCAAATCCTACCTCAGATACTTCCTAGCTGCGTGACCCTGGGCAAGTCCCTTAACCCTGCTTGCCTCAGTTTCCTCAACCATAAAATGAGCTGGAGAAGGAAATGGAAAACCCCTCCAGTATCTCTGCCAACAAAATCTCAAATGGGCTCACGGAGAATGAAACGACTGAAAAGCCATGCGCAGACAAAATGGTGGCTGGAGCATGAGGAAGTGGGGGGAGGGGAGGGAGGCAAATCGAGGAATAGGAAAAACAGAGAAAAGAATGCTGAGGTAAAAAGGACAGAAAAGGGTGCCTAGTTGACCCCCTTCATTTGACAGGGGAGGAAACTGGGGAAGAGAGACAGACAGAAAGCAGAAGCGGGAAGGGCTTGAACACAGCTCCCCCAACTCGAGAACCTGCTCTCCCCGCTTTCCTGCCTGAACATCTCTCAATAAATGTTGAAAGCTGAAGGAAACGTCGGGGGTCACCCAAAGGCCCCTCCCCACCATCCAGGGCCTGAATAAAGTGGGGCGGGAAATCTCTTCAGATCTCTAAGGCCGCCATCTTCCTTGGGTCCCCCCGTGCCGTCCCGGGTTCCTAATCACCATCCCACTTATTCCCCACCACCTCCCAGGGTCAACACCCCCCCTCCAAGTCTACCCTTACCAAAGTAAAGGGTGTGTTCAGGACGGTAATCAAGAGGTTGGCCACGGCTAGGTTAACGATTAAGAACCCGGTGGCCGTGTGGACCTGCTTCCGCTTCAGAACCACACTGCAGACCACGGAGTTTCCAAAGAGGGAGATCAAAATAATGGAGAGGTAGGCGAGGATGAACAGCCCTCTCATCTTGGAACCCATCAGCTCCGTCGGGATGGCAACGTTGGAGAAATCAGGCCTGCCCAGGAACGGGTCAAACGTCGTCGAGCGAACGTCGGGCGAAGGAGGCAAGGACGAGGGCAAGGGGAGCGCCATGCCGTCCAGCAGCCCCGTGGGCCCGGGGCTCGGGGGGCTCTTAGAGAACTCCCCGAGACCGCTTGGGGTGCTGCTGAGCAGCACCGACGCCATCGCTGTTCGGAGCGCTTCTCCTCAGGAGTAAGACGGCTGAGGACTTTCTGGCGGAGTTCGCGAGCGCCGACGCCGGCGGGACTCTGGGGGGCGCCCTTCGTGACCGCGTTCTGAGCCGGCTGATTGGACAACCGAAGCCACGCCCCCAGACACGCCCCCACCCCACCCCCCGCCGACCCGGACCTGTCGGGGGCACGCCCTTCCCCCCACTCCAGACGCTTGCAGGCACGCGGCGGAGCAGCCCCGCGAGCCGAAGCACAGCCGCCTCTTTAGAGAAAGCGGGCCGGCCAGACGGGAGCCAATGGGGAAAGGGCCAGAGCCCCCCGGGCCCGCCCCTCCCCGTCCAGCCCCTCCCCGTCCAGCCCCTCCCGCAGACCGCCACCCAGGTCCCCCCAACACCCTTCCACCCAGTCCAGGGCTGCGGTACCCTGCCAACTCTCCCTCCTCCACCAGCTCGGTCTCTTTGCCCCTCTCTCACCTCCCATTCTCTCTGTCTCTCTCTCTGTGGTTCTTCATCTCTGTCTCTGTCTCTCTCCTCCCCCTCTCCATTTCTTTTTCCTCTCTCTCTGTCTCTCTCCCTATCTCTTTCTTTCCACCTCTCTCCTCTCTCTCTGTTTCCGTCTCCCTCCCTCTCCATCTCTCTCCTCTGTCTTCATCTCCTCTCTCTCCTCTCTCCATCTCTCTGCCTTCTCTCTTCATCTCTCTCCTCTCTCTGTCTCTCCCTGTCACCCTCTCTTTTTCCATCTCTCTCTTCTTCTTTCTCAGTGCCACGTACTCTCCGGCTCTTTCTCCCTTCTCTCCAACTCTTTCCCCTTTCTCTCCCTTTTCTGTTCTCGTATCTGTAACTATCCTTATCTCTAGCTCTCTGTCCCTCTCCCTCTCTTCCTTTTTCTCCCCTGTTCCTTTCTCTTCCAGTCCCCCTTCTCTTGCCCTCCTTCTCTGTTGACCCTGTCCTCTTCTCCTCCCCTCTCCTCTCTGTCTCTTCCAGTACTCAAAAAAATCTGCACTTCATACCTAGATCAGGAGGGTGGGATGTGAAGAAACAGTGATGAGGACTGGAGGAGACAGGGGAAAGTAAGGTATGAGGGAGGGGATCTATTAAACCTTTCAACCCTTCAATTGATTAGAGGAGAGGAAAGAAGGGGAGCTAATGGAGTAGAAGAGGAGGGAGGAAAGGAGAGGAAAGAAGGAGGGAAGTGGAGAAAAAGGGAGGAGGGAAGAAGAGAGAAAAAGGAAAGGAGACTCGAATTTCTCCCAATACCACATGGGGCTGTAAAGTCAGGGGTCTCTTTTTGTTGTGTAGCAAACATTCTCTAAGTTATTCAGTCCAATGGATGTTTGGCTCCTCTGAAGCCTCCCCTGAAGGGGTTCTTCAGTCCAGATTCATCCCCAGAGGCTGCTTTGCCCCCACACCACCTTTCAGAAACTTCTTTTCAGAGCCTGCCACACATCCTTTTGAACTTATTCAGTTATCACGAAGCTTCTAACTCTAACGATGTTTCAATTTGGTAAAGTCAGTCACCAAGCATTTATTAGGTGCTTCCAATGGGCAAGACCCTGTGCTAACTAAGCGTTTCAAGGGTCCTGCCCTCTGGGAATTCCCAAGTTAATGGGGTAGAAAACAAGTAACCAACTGGGTAGAAATGAGCTCCATGAAGGGTAAATTGGAAATAACCAGCTGAGGGTGGGCATCAAAAGACTGGGTCACCCCACCCCTCCGGAGAACCTGGAGTTGTAGCTGTCCTGAAGAAATTCAGGAGAGCAAAGTGAGAATGGAAGCATTTGAAGCCATGAGGGACAGCCAGGGCAAAGGCATAGAGTCAGGAGGTCAGGGGAGCTGGATCAGAGAGTACAGTCAAGTGAAAGAGGACTGGGAAGGCAGGTGGTCAGGTTGGAAAGCTCTTTAAATGCCAAACTGAGGGGTTTATATTTGATCCTGTAGATGACAGGGAGCCATGGAGTTCATGTGACATGGCCAGACCTGAGCTTTAGGAAAAGTATGGGAGAGGAGCAGGGAGATCAATGAGGATGAAGGTCTGTACTATGGTAGCAGTGAGTACATAGAACGAGACAGACATATCCAAGAGACCTTGGGAGAGGAGAAACTGCAATCTTGTAGATTTGACAACAGATTGGACAGGTAGGTTGAGCATGGGGAAAAGATCTATGTTTTGCACCTGAGTGACTGGGAAGATTTGGTGCCCTTTGCTAATAGTTGGGAGCCAGAGAAGATTCTGAGAGGAAAAGATACTGAGTTGTGTTTTGGAAATGCTGAGTTTGAGATATCTACAGGATATCCACTTAGAGTTGTGTAGAAGACACTTGGTGATATAGGGCTGAAACTCGGGAGAGAGAGATGAATATAAGGACCCAGATCTCAGGTACAGGGATGACAGTTAAGTCCATCAGAGTTGATATGGTCACCAAGGGTGATGATGTAGAGGGAGAAGACAACAGAGTCTTGGGTAAAGATCCAGCAAAAGAGAATGAGGAGTGGTAAGACGGAGAAGAACCTGGAGACAGAAATGCCACCAAAACCTAGAGAAGGGAGAGTATCCAGGAAAAGACGATCAGCAGTGTACAAAGCTACAGAGAGGTGGGGGAGGATGAGGAGGAAGAAAGGGCCATTGGAGTTGACAACTAACAGATCATCAGTAACTTTGGAGAGTTTCAGTTGAAGGACGGGGTCAGAAGCTGTATTGCAGAGGGTTCTGAAAAGGGTGAGAGCAAGAGAGTGGAGACAGTGAGTATAGATGACTTTCTCGAGCAGATTAGCCTAGAAGAGACACAGATGGGGTTAAAGTGAAGGTTTTAGTGGAGTCAGTAGATAGTACAAGGAGTGGAGAATTAGCGTTAAAGTAAGAAAGACAGAGGGAGCAATCTGTTGGAAAAATTGAGATGGGACTTGACCAGAGATGACTAGAGAGTGATTTGCCTTGCAAGAAGCAGGACCACCTTCTCATCAGACAGGTTAGAGGAGAAAGTAGTATGGGGAGATATCTGACTAATGTGAGATGAGGAAGAGGGGAATGTGAGGAGTTCTCAGTCAAAGAGGGTGATGAGAGATCAGTGCTGGGTGACAAAAAGCATGAGGCTCCAATATGGAGTGGCTTGATGGGCCCAGTTGCCAAGGAACCCAGGTATGTTCTAAGCATGATGGTATTGTGGGAATAATGCCTAGTCTCCCAGGTGAGCCAGTCAGAAGGATAATCCTCTACTAAATGTATAATTTTGATGAGGCAGGCCCAAAAAGTCACATTTCTTTATAGGAAGTATATGTATGTGTACACATATGGAGTCATAGAATCATAGATATAAAACTGGAACAATCTTTGGAGGTCATCCAGTGAAAGCCTCAATTTTTAAGGATGAGGAAACCGAGGCCCAGAGAGACTCAGATTCACCCCAGGTCACACGATGATGAGCAGAATCAGGAAAGATAACAACAGAAAACTTTACATGGTGGTCCATATACTTTATCTCCTCTGGTCCTTACAACAATTCTATGAACTTTTTATAAATGAGGAATCAAGACATTTGTATCTTTCTCCCAGCTCTGATATTAACTGACTGTGGGACCGTAGGCAAGTCATTTCCCCTTTCAGAGTCTCAGTTTTCTCCTCTGTCAAATGAAGAAATTGTGTTGGATGGTTTAGAAGGTCCCTTGGAGTCTATTATATCAGCCAAGTATTCTCTGTAGTGAAAGGGAGTGTGGCATTATGGGAAGCTCACTAGTTTCAGGGAGAACTGAATTCAAGGTCTAATTCTAATTCTCCCTAATTGTGGGACTTTGGAACAAATCAACAGCATTTAAAATCACTGCAAATGGGGATATGCTTCTACTCCTTACCTGTCAGGGTTCTTGGGAAGAAAATGCTTTGTAAAAATTACAGCACTATAGAAAAAGGAGCTATTTTATTATAGCTATTATTGGATATGATTCAGCAAATAGAGGAACAGAACAGATAGGGTCAGTTCCAGGACCTGAGACCTCAGAGCGTTCCCTTTTCTCTCCTCCCTCCCGTCACCCAGGCCTATCCCTAACATGAATATGTGCCTCCAAACCCACTGAGCCCCTATTCCTCAGACCATAGGATCCCAGATTTAGGGCTAGAAGGGACCTTCAAAGCCACCTAGTCCAAGCCTCTCATCTTAAAGGCAGTAAGGTTGCACAGTGGTTTAGAGAGACAGACTTGGAGTCGGAAGATCTGAATTCAAATCTTACCTTAGACGATTAAGTTGCTCACACTCAGTTTTGCCATCTGTAAAATGGAACCTACCTTGAAGGGTTGTTGTGAGAACCAAATGAGATAACATATGTACAGAGCTTTGCAAACCTTAAAATACTATATAAATGCTAGATATTATAATTATTTTACGATTATTATTTTACTATATAATTTATAGATATATAATCTTTATATTTATATAGATATTATATATATATATATAATTTAGAAATTATTATTTCCTCAGGAAGGGGAATTGACTTACAAAAGGTCACATAGATAGTAAGTACACACCTGGGAAGGATGTCACCCGTGTCCAAATTTCTACCTGTCCAATTAATCAGCAGAGAATTATGGAGTGCCTAGTTCTGTGGTATATGATGCAGTCCCTTGAATTCACAATATTATTGAGGATATATATATATACGTATACACACACACACATATATATACACATATACACATACATACATATGCACACACACATACATATGTGTGTGTGTATGTGTGGAGAGACAGAGAGAAGCAAAGACAGAGAGAGGCTGGTTACTTCTCAAGTCAAAAGTTGTGAGTAACTCCCCATTACGTTTTAAATGTCATTTAAGCTCCATTACCCCACAATCTGGCCCCATCTTCACACTCCTCCCCTCCATGCAACTCCCCACTCCAGCCAGATGAACTACTGTCTTCCTCCTGAGCATGCCGTAAACTTTCTCGTTTCCACACCTTTGCTGGGAATACCTTTGCTCTCCTTTGTTGATTGAATCCATATCTCATTAGCATAAGAAACTCAGCAGAATTCATCATCATCATTATCATCATAATTAGCAGCAGCAGTCCTAAGACCTGAGTCAAACCTGGATCTGCCACTTACTACCTGTGTGACCTTTCATCCATCTGTGCCTCAGTTTCCCCTTCTGTAAAATGAGGACTAGATGTTTCCTCCTAGCTTTAGACCGAGGGTTCTGAACCTGCTTTGCTTCCTGGCCTCTTTTGGAAGTCAGGCCAATCCTGTGCATTCCTCAGAATTATGATTTTAAACACATAAAATACTGAAGTTTCAAAGAAAACCAAAGGTTAGTGAAAAAAAATGCATGTTTTTTTCTCATCCAAGTCCATGATCCCCCTGAAATCTCTCCCTAGATCCATGGACTCCAAGGTGAGAATCTCTACCCTAGATCTATAATCCTATTTGCACCTTGGGCAGTGGCACATGTCTGTGCCTCAGTTTCCTCATCTGTAAAATGTAAACATTTAGGAAGTGCCTACTATGTGCCAGATGCTGTACTGAATTCAGGAGATATCAATAGAAATGAAATAGTCTCTGATCTTACATAGCTTCCAGCCTTTCAAATACTTGTCCACAGCTTTCACATCTCCATCCTGCATCTTCCTGAGTCAAATACAAGGTCAGGATAAGTGCAGCTGATAGAGTGATAGGCATGAATTCTGGAAGACCTGAGTTCAAATTCTGCCTCAAATTTTGTTGCTTGTCCTTTTTCAAAGAGGACCAGTGACATCACAGGGTGAAGTGTTGGCTCGTGCATAAATTGGATTTAAGTGAAGTAGAGCTGCACAAAGTCATCGGCCTCACTCTCTCTTCCTGAGTCACTGAAATCCAGTGGCAAGACGAAAATCAGGATGACCAGTGATGGCCAGGTTTGCAGGGGATGCCTTTGGTATCTTCGATGTCTTCAAATACATATCTACTATCTCACATAAAACACAAAATATCCAAAGAAATAATATATGTACATGGAATATGTGTTATACATTGCTTATATGTACTGATGTGCATGTATATATCACATATATGGCACAACATTGCTTTCTGGAGTCTAGATGTATCATGTAAGTCTTGTGCAGTAACCAGATGCAAAGGTCATCCATAGAAACCCAACTTCTCCATATATATCAACTCTTTGTATCAGAGCTACATTCAAAATTATGCGCACTCGATGTAGTCAGGCTCCATGTGCAAGCTCATTTTTCATTACTCTTCAAGTGTTCTAAGTCAATCAGGTCACCATGTGGGTAGTCTTGGTATTTCTAAAGTGGCAGTGCCCTTTGGTCACCTCCACCCTTTGGTGCCTTTTCATGGGATCATAGCTTGAGAGATGAAAGGGACTTAGAGGTTATTGGATCCAACACTCCTTCCCGTTTCACAGAGAAGAGACAAGATATTCATGTATTGTTCCCTGTTTCTCTATATTGACTATGGGACGAGGGTGAGGCCATGAGGCTGAAACGAGGCTCGACTCACAGTCTCAAGGGGAGGAGGAGAAGGTGGTTTTGCTGGTACCATAAGTGTCAGGGGGACGTGTTTGCTTGCTGTTCATTCATTTCCTCAATATCTCAGGGCTTTCTACTTTAAGTAAAGTGTTCTTATTCTCACTAGGATGCAAGGCCATTTGAGAAATCCTGATTGTTATAAAAGAGGGAAATTCAGTGGGAGGGAGATTATTGGCATTAATAGGAGTAATTTTGAACCCCCAGCTCCTATGATTCCTGGGGTAAGCAGTTTGGGTCTCTCTTTGAGAATCACAGGTTCCTTTTACAATATCTCAGACAAGTGAGCCTTCCAGAAACCGCTCTAGGGCATCCACTAATGAGGAAATCACTACCTGTCAGGTACTTCTTATTACTTGATCATAGAGAGGCCATGAGATTACTAGGGACTGTTAGATTGCTAGGGATTGATGATAGGAGATCTTGGATGCTTTGGACTTGAGTAGAAGAGAAAAACATAGCTGGACCTGATTGGACCCCACTCGAATGGGGCTAGAAGTGCTCCTGAGCAGAGAGGGCCCATCTGTTCTTTGAAATCATTGTATCTTAAAGTTTAAGAGCATATTGGATGCCTTCCAGTGCTCACATGGGAATGCCCTCTATGACTTACCTAGTAAGCTGTCATACAATGTCCACCGGAACATGAAACTCATTACACCTCGAGGCAATGCCCCATTCCATCTTGAGAAAGCACCGATTATTACACCATCTTTCCTTCCATCCAGCTCAGCTCTTTCTACCTGTACCTTAGCATTAGAGAACCATAGATATAAAAGCTGGCAGAGAATAAGGTCAAGTTAGGGATATCAACTCCAACCACCTCAAGTTATAAATCAGGGCACTGAAACCCAAAGGGTAAGTGACTTCCCCAAGGGCACACAGGTAGTAAATAGTGGCAGCTACATGGCACATGAGAGAGAGCTAGTCCTAGACTGAGGTAGCCCTGATTTCAAATTAAGACTCAGATACTTGCTAGCAGTGAGACATCATGCCTCAACTTCCTCATTTCTAAAATAGAGATACCATTACCATCTTCCTCCTCATTTTTAGTACTATTATTTAGCAGAGTCCAGATTCAAACCCAGGTCCTCTAGTTCAAATTCTAGGACTGCTTTATTGTGTGACCCATTGTTCCTGGCCCTGCCTTGTGGGCTCAAGCAGAAGAAATCCAAGACCTCTTCTATGGGAAAGCCTTCCACATGAGACTTCTCATTGTTCTCTTCTCCAAGAAGATGTCAAGGGGCCTCCAAGCAGTCTCCAATATGGCCTTGGATCCAGTGCCTTCCCCATGCCTCTTGATCACCTCTGGATGTACTCTCTCCCCAATGTCTTTTCTAAAGTACGGTGCACAAAATAGGACACAGTACTCTAGATAGTGACTGACTAAGGCTGAGGATGTTCAGACTGTCCCCTCCCTCACTTTGTACACTCTCTGATTCCCTCTAAACACAACCTAGTTAATTCCCGCCATCCTTCCTGACTTATTTCTCATTAAGCTTTATCTAGCTCTAGTTTCTAGGCACAAGCTGTTAATGACAAAAGCAGCAGAGGACTGAGTTGGGGAGAGGGGAGCAGAGCGGGGGAGAAGGGAGAAGGAACATAGTTTAATCCTCCAACAAGCTTCTCTAGCTCTGCACCCAGAGCTGACAAACAGCCACGAGGAAGGCGGAATTGGCAGGAACGCTGAATTCCACTGGCCCCTTTGGGTGGCTGCTCATCCTCCAAATATTTCTATAGAATGTCGGAGGGAGAGAAGGCCTGACCTGAGAAGAGAGAACTGAAAATGTCCTTAAAACACAGAATAGCAAAGCTGAGGGGATCTCAGAATATGGAATGTCAGAGCTGGGAGAAACAGTAGAGCATAGACTATTCAAGATAGGAAGAACCTTAGAACATAGAACAGGAAAGTGGAGAAGAAGCTTACAATGTAGAACTGCTGTTGTTAAGTCGTTTCAGTCATGTCCAACTCTCCATGACCCCATTTGAGGTTTTCTTGGCAAAGATACTGCACTGGTTTGCCATCTCCTTCTCCAGTTCATTTTTCAGATGAGAAACTAAAGCAAACAGTGAAGTGACATGCCCAGGGTCACACAGCTAGGAAGTTTCTAAGGCCTGATTTGAACTCAGGTCTTCCTGACTCCAGGACCAGCACTCCATCCACTGTGCTGTGTAGCCACCCTATAACAAAGAATACTAGAGCTGAAGGAACTGTAGAACATAGAACATCATAGTCAGGTAGTCCACTAAAAATGCCCTAAGATTTTTGGAACACCCTGTATACGCATGAGGTGGTAATGCTCCAAAAATTTTTACTGACAGGGCTGTACTATTGAAAAATTTGGGAGACTGTTGCCTTAGATCATAGAATATCAAAGCAACCAGGAGGAAGCGTTGAAAATAGAATGTCAGTCAGAAGTGACATTAGAGCACAGGCTACTAGAGTGAACGAGATATTTAAATACAGAGTGTTTAAGCTGAAAGAAGCCTTGGAGAAAATGGGAGGCCATTATGGTCCAATGGACAAAGTGCTGAAGTTGGAGACAGGGAAACTGGGGTCAAGTCTTGTCCCCTCACTTTCTAGGTAACCTTGGGGCTGGGTAGAATCAGACATGTGCCTAACTCACAGCGTGGCCTTGGGCCAGCTACTTCACTGGTCTAGACTCAGTTTCCTCTTCTGTACAATGAGGGGGGTTGGGCTTAAAGGCATCTGAGGCCAAGATTCTTCCTAGGAATCATGAGAAGAGTCACAAAAGAAGAATTTGACCTTTGACACCACATGCAGCATTCTTTCTACTGCCCTTGTCTAAGGGAAAGAACTCATTTCGACTGCCATTTTAATGTCTGAGAATGATCTAGAACTTTACAAAGTAGTTCATATACTATGTGTTCCTCAGTCCTCACATGACCTGCAGAAAGTTTTTCGAAATATGGAATCAAAACATTTATCCTTCTCAAATTTCTGGAATTGATTGGTTGTGGGACCCTGAGCAAGTCGCTTCTTCCTGAAGCACATTTCCTTCTCTAAAATAAGGAAGTTGGATTAGCTGGCCTCAGAGGGCCTTTCTAGAGTTATCTACATCAAGGAGTCTAAGTATGACATTGGATAAGTCACTTCTCCTTTCTGTTCTCCATCCTGAGCTGCAAATTCCTTCCCTGTAAAACAAGAAATTTGGACTGCTTGGCCTGGAAGGGCCTTCAAACTCTACCTGCATGAATGATTCTAAGTGTGGCTTTCATTAAGTCATTTCTCCTTGCTGAGCCTCAGTTTCCTTCTCTATAAAATAAAAAAAATAGGACTAGCAGACCTATTCAGGCCATTTCACCTCTATCAACATCTAGGATTCTAAGTATGACATTGGTTAAGTCAGTTCTCCTTCCTATTCTCCATCTGCAGCCTCAATTTCCTTCTCTGTAAAATATAAATTTGTACCAGGTGGCCTAGGAGGTCCTGTCCAGCTATATCTACAACTAGGATTCTAAGTGTGATGTTTGTTAAGTCATTTCTCCTACCTGTTCTCCCGCTAAAGCCTCAGTTTCCTTCTCTGCAAAATTAGAATGTTGGAACAGCAGGCCTGGAACAGTCATTCCATCTCCGTCTACATACGGGATTCCAAGTGTGACTCTCCTGTCACTTCTCCTATCTGTTCTCCCACCTGAGCCTCGGTTTCCTCCTCCGTAAAATAAGAAATTTGTACCAGTTGGCCTAGAAGGTCTTGACCAGCTATATCTACATCTAAGATTGCAAATGTGACTTTCCTGAAGTCAATTCTCCTACCTGTTCATGCCCTTGAGCCTCAGTTTCCTTCTCTGTAAATTTAGAATATTGGACCAGAAGGCTTGTAAAGGCCATTCCAGCTCTATCTACATTTAGGAATCTAAGTGTGACTTTCGTTAAGTTACTTGTTCTACCTGTTCTCCAACCTCAGCCTCAGTTTCCTTCTCTGTAAAATAAAAAAAAATGTACATTAGCCTGAGAGGTCCTGTCCAGCTGCATCCAGGATTCTAAGTGTGACTTTGGTTAAGTCACATCTCCTTTCTGTTGTCCTTCCACAACCTCAGTTTCCCTCTGTGTAAAATATAAAATTTGTACCATTTGGCCTGGGATGTCCTATCCAGTCATATCTACCTCTAGGATTATGAGTGTGACTTACCTCAACTCATTCTATTACCTATTCTGCCAGCTGAGCCTCACTTTTCTTCTCTCTAAAGTTAGAATGTTGGAAGAGCAGGCCTGTGAAGGCCATTCCATCTCTGTCTACATCTAGGACTCCAAGTGTTACTTTCTGTAACTCACTTCTCCTACCTCTTCTCCCATCTGATCCTCAGTCTCCTTGTCTATAAAGTAAGAAATTTATACCAACTGGGCTGGCATATCCTGTCTTTATCCCACCTGAGCCTCAGTTTCCTTCTCTGTAAAATCATAATGTTTGACCACCAGGCCTGTGAAGGCCATTACAGCTCTATTTACATCTGGGATTCCAAGGGGATCTTTCCTTAAGTCACTTGTCATACCTGTTCTCCCATCTGAGCCTGACATTCCTTCTCTGTAAAATTTAAATGTTGGACCAGCAGGCCTTTGAAGGCCATTGCAGCTCTATCTCCATCTAGGATAATAAGTGTGCCTTTGGTTACATCCCATCTCCTTCCTCTTGTCCTTCCACAACCTCAGTTTCCCTCTCTGTAAAATATAAAATTTGTATCAGTTGGCCTGTGATGTGCTATCCAGCCATATATACATCAGGTATCCCAAGTGTGTCTTTCTTTAAGGCACTTCTCCTACCCGAGCCGCAGTGTCCTTCAAATTTGTATCAGTCCCTCTGATAACCTATCCAGGTGTAGCTACATCTGGGATTCCAGGTGTGTCTTTCTTTAAGTCACTTCTTCTACCTGTTCTCCCACCTGAGTTTTGTTCTCTGTAAAATTAGGATGTTTGACCACCAGACTTGTAAAGGCCATCCCAGCTCTGTCTACATCTAGGATTCTAAGTGTGACTTGGATTAAGTCACAACTCCTTCCTGTTGTACTTCCACAGCCTCAGTTTCTTTCTCTGTAAAATAAAATATTTGGAGCAGTTGGCATGGGATGCCCTGTCCAGCTCCATGTACTTGGAGGATTCTAATAGGATTCTAATTGTGACTTTCTTTGAGTCACTTCTCCTACCGGTTATCCCACCTGAGCTCGTTTCTTTCTCTGTGAAATAAAAAATTTGTTCCAGTTGACCTGGGAGGTCCTGTTCACCTCTATCTACATCTAGTTTTCTAAGTGTAACTTTGGTAAGTCACTTCACCTTCCTGTTCTCCAACTGTGCCTCAGTTTCCTAATGTATAAATTGGAATTTTTAAACAGCCTGTGAAGTCCATTCCAGCTTTATTTGCATCTAGGATTCTAAGTGTGACTTTGCCTAGGTCACTTCTCCTTCCTGTTTCCTTCCACAATCTCAGTTTCCCTCTGTGTAAAATATAAAATTTGTACCATTTGGCCTGGGATGTCCTATCCAGTCATATCTACCTCTAGGATTATGAGTGTGACTTACCTCAACTCATTCTGCTACCTATTCTGCCAGCTGAGCGTCACTTTCCTTCTCTCCAAACCTAGAATGTTAGAGGTGCAGGCCTATGAAGGCCATTCCATCTCTGTCTACATCTAAAATTCCAAGTGTTATTTTCCGTAAGTCATTTCTCTTATCTCTTCTCCCACCTAATCCTCAGTTTCCTTCTCTGGAAAATAAGATATTTGTACCACTTGTGCTGGCATATCCTGTTGATATCCCACCTGAGCCTCAGTTTCCTTCTCTGTAAAATTAGAATGTTGGACCAAGAGGCCTGTGAAGGCTATTGCAGCTCTCTTTACAATTAGGATTCCAAGGGGGACTCTCCTTAAGTCACTTGTCATACCTGTTCTCCCACCTGAGCCTGACTTCCCTTCTCTGTAATATTTAAATGTTGGACCAGCAGGCCTTTGATGGCCATTCCAGCTCTAACTACATCTAGGTTTATAAGTGTGCCTTTGGTTACATCCCATCTCCTTCCTCTTGTCCTTCCACAACCTCAGTTTCCCTCTCTGTAAAATCTAAATTTTGTATCAGTTGCCCTATCCAGCCATATCTACATCTGGGATTCCAAAGGTGGCTTTCTTTAAGTCATTTCTCCTACCTGTTCTCCCACTTGATCCTCAGTTTCATTCTCTGTAAAATTAGAATGTTGGACCAGCAGACTTGTGAAGGCCATTCCAACTCCATCTGCATCTTGGATTCTAAGTGTGACTTTCATTAAGTCACTTCTCCTTCCTGTTCTCCCTCCTGATCCTCTGATTCCTTCTCTGGCATACAAGAAAGTTGGACCCCTTGACCTGGGTGGGTCTTTCCATCTCTGTCTATGTCTATGATTTTACATATTACTTTGGTTAAGTCATTTCTCCTTCCTGTTCTCCCTCCTGAGCCTCAGGTTCCTTCTCTGTGTAACAAGAATGTTGCACTAACTGATCTGGGATGGTCTTTCCATCTCTATCTCCATGTAGTATTCCAAGTGTGACTTTCATTAAGTCAATTCTTTTCTGGTCTCAACCCTGAGATTTCACATTCCTGTTTTTTCCACCTGAGGCTAAGTTTTCTCCTCTGTGAAATAAAAAATTTGTACCAGCTGGCCTGGGAGGGCCTTTCCAGCCCTATCTCCATGTAGCATTCAAAATGTACCTTTGATTTAGTCAGTTCTCCTTTCTGTTGTCCTTCCTGAGTCTCAGTTTCCCTCTCTGGAAAATAAGAAAATTAGACTAGATAGCCTGGGAGGACCTTTCCAGTTCTATCTGCATCTAGGATTCTAAGTATGACTTTGGTGACATCACCTTTTCCTGAGCCTCAGTTTCCTTCTCTGTTAAAGCAAAGGTGGGGCTGCAGTAGACAGCATGAAATTCCCCTCTTAACTCTTTCTGTGTTCTGTATTCTTCCACAGCTATCACTGTATAATTACCTTTGATTGTCTTCCTCTTGCCAGCCTCTCCCACCCTCAGTATGCTCTAGCCTGGGGCTTGGGGTGTGTGGGAGCAAGGGGCCTCAAAACCATCTCTGGCCATAGTTTTCTGAATGCCCAAGTCTCTACCTCCCTCCAGAGAGGCTGAATGAAAAGTATCATTCACCAGATGACTGACTGGGTCATATCTCTCTTGCTCAATACATAGCCAGGAGACAAGCAGTGTGATGGCATTCAGTGCAATGAATCCCTGATGTCACAGCCGAGGCTCAAGCATTGTAATTAAAGCCAGTTTGATCCCGTTTGTCTGACAAGTTTCAGGTGCTCAGTTGTTCTCCAGGTATGTCACAGGGCCGGGCAATTCAGTGGGGAAAATGGACTTAGTGATTCTCTCTGCCTCCAAGCAAAATTCTCCTGAGAATTCTGTGTACCTTCTCTTTGAGAGCATATTATTTCAAATAACTTTAAAGACATAATTCATATTCTTTGCACAAGAGGTGGGCAAACATTTTCCTGCTCATCAGCCTGAGCTAATGAATGGACATTTTAAACAACAATTCTTTTTCCTCCCTATTTGTGTTTTAAAGCAGCAATTATCAAATTTGCCAGTCTGCCAACTTCTTCTTATCATTCCTTGCCTCATTGTCTCTTGTCATCTCTCTGACTTTACCCTTATAGACCCTCTGAATCTGTCTCTCGGGGTCCATTTCACTGCAGGAACACCTGGAGACCCCTCATGCTTGCACAGTCAGTCGCCCAGACAAGGTTCCCAAAGTTCAAGGCTCTCTGTTGGTTGACATCTATTTAAACCCATACCTCAGAGACCCTCCCTGTGTTTAATCAGCCGAGGGACAGAATTAATTCCAAGCAAATACATTTTGTGAAATAACATATTTAAAAAAAAAGGTACCAGTACAATATGTCCTCCTGTACTTTTCCACATACACACAGTTTCAAGGGGAAAGAGTAGACACACGTAGGGAGAAGGTATGGAAGGCTGCCTGCATCGGGAGCATGTGTACCTTGTAGAGAATGTGGGGGTAGTTCCCACAGCTCCCGCTTACCATCTCCAACAATGTTAACATCTTCTTGACCAAGCTTGGAAAACATCTCTCTGCTGGTCTTAGCTTAATCCTCAGATGAGGTGCTTACCACTACCTCTTCATTGGAGAAATGATCTCGGCCATTTCTAGGTTTCTCAGCTACAGCTCAAGCCTGGAACACTCAGTCATTGAAATATGGAAAATATTCCCAGGCCTGCTCTCTTAAGGGCCCCTACTGTTTCTTCTAGCCTTGGCTGAATGGGATGCTTTCTCCTCCTCCAAACTCTTTGGCAGGTCACTCTCAGGCCAGTCCCATATTTTTAGGGGTATAGACTCACTGTGGATCTTGAATCTGGAGTAGCTGTCTTCTGGGGTATTCCCCCTGTGAGTCTTAGATCTCTGAGGTAGCTTGGTGTCATAGATTTGTTGTGAGGAGGCCTGGGTTATAATCCTTTCCTGGGCATAAAGAAATCATGGTCATACACTTACCACAAACTAACCAGCCTCAGTGCTTCCTCAGTAGGACTACTCTCAGCAAGATGCCAGGCCAGTCTTTTTAGGTAATAAACTACCCAAGAGCCCCACGTGGGTAAAAGGTAGTTCAAGTTTAGGGGTATTCACTCAAGTCTTCTTTGGTCTTTCACAAAATCTTTGAGACAGAAAGAAGAGCTGGGAAGGGAATCATAGAATATCTATACTAGAAAGACACTTGGAATATGGAATGCAAAGTGCTAGAGCTGGGAAGAAATATTTGAACGAATGAATGATAAAGCAAGTTTTAATGAACTAAGTGCTGGGTGGTACAAATATGAAAGTGACACACAGTCCCTACCCTCAAGAAGCTCCTATTGTAATAGGGCTTTTTCTGTGTCCTGGAGTCCTTAGACAGTCTGGCGAAACCTACAGACCCTTTCTCCCAATCATGTCTTTATACACAGGCCTACAAACAAAGCCAGTCATACTGAAATACATTTTTAAAGAGGTGTGCCCAGACCAGCCACAGTGTTGTGGCAGGTAAGGCAGCAAGGCAGGGTGGCCTCGAGAGTACAGAAATGCGCGTAAGGGAATGCTGGGAAGTCTGACAGGAAAACCATCAATGGTCCTTGAGATGCAAGATGCATGGTAAAATCATATAGTCAACTAATATTTATTAAGCACCTACTATGTGCCAGGCACTGTGCTGGGTGTTGGAGGTACAATGAAAGGCAAAAACCAGGCCCCTCCTCCCAAGGAGCTCACAGTCTAATGGATGAGCCAGCATGCAAACAATTATGTACAAACAAGTCATGTGCAGGATAAAACATAAGAAATGGAATTGTGAGCATTAATCAGAACAGGGAAAGGCTTCCTAAGGAAAGTGAGATTTGAGCTGGGATTTAAAGGAACCAAGGGAAGCAGAGACACAGAGGGAGAGAACTGAAGGCAGCTGGAAGAGTCAGAAGATGACAGAGCTGGAAACAAACAACATCAGTGTTTTAACATTAGCAAGCACTTTGCAAGTATTACCTCATTTTTATCCTCACAACTCTGGGAAATAGTTATGGTATTATCGTTTATTAATTATTATTATCTTCATTTCACCATTCAGGAAACTGAGGCAGACAGGGATTAAGTGACTTGCTGAGGATCACATAGCTAGTTAAGTGACTGAGGCTGCATTTGAACACAGGTCTTCTGGACAAATGGCACGCAGGCCTCTCAATGTCCAGGGTAGTCCACTTTCCACTGTATCATGTTGCCTTGCCATGAAGCCAAGGGGCAAGGAGCCCTTTCTGCAATCTTTTCCGAAGTCCCCAGACTACTAGAAAATCTCTACTTGCTGGTTCCATCTGCCCCTTCACTTCTGAGCACAGCTCTCACGATGATGATTATTTAGGGTTGAGACTTCATCTCTGCCTCCTTACTTCCTAGGCATTCATTTAAGAAGGTCAGAAGTCAGAGCAGGCAAGGTTGGGACATGATGAAATGTACATTTTTTTCCCCTACGAAATCCAGTTTGGATGGAGACAATGTGATCTTGTCCTGTTTTGATTACCTTTTGCAAGATCACATGTTGCCTGAATCCTCCACCTTTCATCTCAAGAACTTGATGAGCTCATCCTTGCAGCTGAGAGCCTCCCCCCGCCCCCCCCCCACTTCCAAGACTCAACTTGACATGGTCCCTTTTGGCCCTTCACCACTACCCAAGCACCCCCACCACTGGAGCAGAATGTCTGAAGCTTTGGGGGGTCATGGATTCCTCGAGTCGTCAGTCTGGTGAAGCCATTCTCAAAATGGATAAAAATACATAGGGTCACAAAAGAAACTAACTCGATTGCGACTGAGTTCCCAAGTTGAGGACCCCCAGTTAAGAAGCCTTGCTCCAGGTTTCCCCAGGATAGGACTTTTTCTGGACTTTCCTCCCAAGCCAAGCAATAGAGTGAGAGAAAGGAGACCTGGATTCTAATCCCTCTTCTGCGCCTTGCCAGTTGTGTAATCCTGGGAGAGGCAACTCCTCTCTCTGCTCTCAGTTCCCAATCAAAGATGGTGAGGGAGGAGGGGGAGGAGTACAAGAAGAGATGCTTGGAACTGACAGGAGGGTCAAAAATTCAGGAGGTGAGAGATTTAGGGACCCCAGAGGTCAAATAATCCAACCTCTTAATTTTACAGATGATAATACCATAACTACTTCCCAGAGTTGTGAGGATAAAATGAGGTAATACTTGCAAAGTGCTTGCAAATGTTAAAATGCTGATGTTGCTTGTTTCCAGCTCTGTCATCTTCTGACTTGGAATTTTCACTCTGGCTCTTCCAGCTGCCTTCAGTGCTCTCCCTCTGTGTCTCTCCTTCCCTTGGTTCCTTTACAGAGGCTTGATGGGGTGGGGAAAGGGCTCACCCAAGGTCACCATTGAATCTAGATCTAGAACCAGAAGGAATCTCAACAATCATTTAGTCCACGGGTGGGGAACCTGTGGTCTCGAGGCTACATGTGGCCCTCTAGGTCCTCAAGTATGACCCTTTGATTGAATCCAAACTTCACAGAACAAATGCTCTTAATAAAAGGCCTTGTGGCCACAGGTTCCCCACTCAATCTGGTCCAATGGTGTCAAACTCAGATAGAAACAAAGGCCACTAAACTGTACGTAAGGACCCCTCAGGGTCACATAGGGATTTGGATAACCACATATTAACATTATCTATGGTCTATTATATTTTTATTTGTTTTGTTCAATATCTCTCAATTATGTTTTACTCTGGTTCAGGCCTCATTTGGGAGTGGGTTTGGACTACATTTCTGATCTAGTCAAAACCCCTAAATTTAAAAATGAGGAAACTCAGGCCCGAGGAGGGGAAGGGACTTGTCCAAAGTCACCCAGGTAGTGAGTGAGATACTTGGGATTCAAACTTAGGTCATCTGATTATTTCCAATGTTGTACCATTAAGAGAAATAGGAGGACTTGTTGTATCTCAAAGAGATCATAAAACAGGGAAAAGTACCTATGTGTGCAAAATATTTACAGGAGCCCTTCTTGTGGTAGCAAAATATTGGAAATTGAAAGGATGCCCATCTATTGGAAAATGGCTGAACAAGTTGTGGTATATTGATGGAATGGAATACTATTGTGCAATAAGAAATGAGGAACAGGCAGATTTCAGAAAATCCTGGAAAGACTTGTACAAACTGATACAAAGTGAAATGAGCTGAGGCAAGAAAACATTGTGTGATGATCAACTATGAATGACTCAGCTCTTCTCAGCAACACAACAATCCAAGACAAGAACAAGGGGCTCATGAAGGAAAATCTACCTATAACCAAATAAAGAATGGATGGACTCTGAATGCAGATTGAAGAATATTTTTTCACTTTATTCCTTCTCATAGTTTTTTTATGTTTCTTATTTCACAATTGTGATTAATATGGAAACATTCTTTACACAGTAGTACATATATAAACTATATCAAACTATCTACTATTTTCAGAAGAGGGGAGGGGAGAAAGAGAGAAAAATTTGGAACTCAAAATCTTGTAAAAATAAATGCTAAAAATTTTCTTGACATGTAACTGGGGAAAATAAAATATTATTTATAAAAAGAAAGAAATAGATCAACCTGAACTGGTTTGGGGTTTTTAGTGTGGGAGGGTGGATAGGGCAAGACCAAAGTACCCAGTGGAGCTATCTAGCAGGAAGTTTGAAAAAGGGAAGGTAGACTAGCACTTGAAGGAGAAATAGGGATGTGAGGTAGAGATTTAGCTCCAGATATCTTGGAGATACTACTAGAAGAGGTGCTTGCCAGAGAGAAGTCAAAGGGTAGAAAGATAAGGTTCTAGAAGGAAAGAATATCTCAACATATCCCCTCCATGGAAGGAAGTTTGGAACATTATCAGTCAGAGAGATGAGAGACAACATAGTGCAATGGTTCAGGCTCTGGCCTTGGAGTCAGGAAATTGCTGTTATATAGTTCTATCAGTCACATCTGACTCTCCACTCCATTTGGGGTTTTCTTGGCAGAGATATTAGCATGGTTTGCCTTTTCTTTCTCCAGCTCATTTGACAGACAAGGAACCAGAGGCAAACAGGGTGAAGTGACATGCCCAGGGTCACCTAGCTGAGACTGGATTTGGACCCAGGAAGATGAGTCTTCCTTACTCCAGGCCCAGAGCTCTATCCACTACAGTGCCATCTAGCTGCCCACTGGGAGTCAGGAAGTCAGGTTCAAACCCTGTCTCAAACACTGTGAATTTGAGCAAATCCCTTTTCTCTCCATGGACCTCAGTTTTCCCATCTGTAAAATAAGAGAGTTAGTTTCCTTGACCTTCAGTCCTGGTCCTGACTTCCTGCCATCAAATAGTACTTCCTCTAAACCTAGTGTTGGGAAAGGATTATTACAATTTGGAACTGGAAGTTTCCTTTGAGATCCAGTCCAACTCCCTGATTTTTCAGATCAAGAAACCAAGATTTGCTTCAAGTCACAGGAAATGGAGAGAAGACTGAAACCCAAGGCAGCTGGCTCCAAATGCAGTGGCCTCTCCACCCATTGAAGATGTTGTAACCATGGACTTATACCATCTCACCCCAAAGCCCACTTTGCCTGGTTTCTTTCCCTGAAATCAAAGGATATTATATAGGCCTAGTGAAAAGATTTAATAATTATAGGACCTGGAGCAAAACCACCTCAAAATGTACTGGGGGCAAAGCAATGGAGGAGAGGGAGGACAGCTGTGGGGAGAAACCTAGACCCCCCAGGACACAAGACCCTGGAATAGGAACCCTGGTTGCTGTAGGCAAAAACCCCAGGAACTTGAGGCCTGGGCTGAGGAGGCTACACAGATAAAGGTCATGCTGAAGAGTAATAAGCAAAAAGACTGGAGAGGTAGATGGTAGAGAGTTCGATTATGGGAGACCTTGAGTGGCCGCATAAAGCTTGTGTGCTTTTGAATCCAGGCTACGATAGATTTTTGAGTGGGGGAGATGGTGACGTGGTCAGATTGTTTTTTTTTGGAATATCAATTTGGTGGCTATGTACAAGCTGTATCAGAGACTAATTGGCTCGACTAGCTGGATGCAGGGACACTAATTGGAAGCCCAGGTGAGAGGTGATGGGATCTTGAATTCCGGTAGCAGCTCATATGAGTGGAGAGAAGGAAGTGACTATGAGAAGTAATTTGGAAGTTGAATCAAGAAGGCTTGGTAATTAATTGGAGATAGGGGTGAGAAAGAGAAAAGAGTCCAGTATGACACTGAGGTGGCAGACTGATGTAAGTGACTACTAGCCTGACGTAAATACCATCGACAGATCTGAGCAAGTTTGGAGAAGGGATGGATCTGGGGAAAAGTCAATCCCCCTGGGATGTCTGTGAAGTGTCTGAATGGAGAGGGTCATGAGGAGCTGGAGAGCAAGACAGAAATGAGAATACTTTTGGACATGGAGCTGTCCAGAGTAGAGAGAAGATACCCACTCTCTGGAAACTGACAATGACCCAGCAAAGGAATAGGATTCTAGATTTGCTGCCCCACCCACTTGGCCAACCAACTTAACCATCCTCCCAACCTTTCTACCCTATCCTCAGAGGCCATTAAGTGGAGAAAGTTAGGCATTGGAAGTTCCAGAACATCACAGTGGAAGGACCCTTAGGCATCATTCCCTTTGTCTTACAGATGAGGAAACTGAGACCAGATCTCCTGCTTCTCCGTCAGGGCTATTTCTAGTACACCATAATGAGAGCACTTAAGTTTAAATTCCTGTTCAGCTGCTGACCTCATTCGTGACTAAAAGGCTGTCTTCTCCCCAGAGGTGTCAATATGCCTATTTGTTAAATGGGGTTAGGGATCCTAACTTCAAGAGTCAAGTGTAACGTCTGATTGGTTCAGTTTTTTTTTTCTTTCTATCTTCCTGCTACCTCTAACTCTAATTTTCCAGAAGAAAGTAGCAAGTGTTTAAGTGCATTGCTCAAAGACTTTAATGGAAAAGCAATTGTGTGAGTTCACTGTAATGTCATATCTTCAAAGGAAATGACCAGCGTTTTAAGTGAATCACCAGCAAAGCTACTAATAATCTGGAGGAGTAGGTTACTGAGTCAGCATGCACCAGTGACCAGCCTCAGACATAGCCAGCAGGGTATTTGTCTAGCTGCCAGCCAGAATATTCATGGAGGCATAATTCATGGAGGGTTTGAATGCCAGGCCTGGAGTCAGGAAAACCAGAGTTCAAATTCGGCCTCAGACACCGTGTGACCCTGGGCAAGTCACTTCACCCTGTTTGCCTCGGTTTCTCATCTGTAAGATGAGCTGGAGAAGGAAATGGCAAAGCACTCCAGTGTCTTTGCCAAGAAAACCCCAAATGGGGTCACAGAGAGTTGGATGACACTGAAATGACTGGATAAGAACAATGGTAGCTGAATATAACAAGGTAAGAAAGATCCCTCTGCACCCTTTTCCTTTGAGACCAAAAATGCTTGGGGAGCACTCCCCTTCCATTGTCATCTGTGGAGGCACCAGAGACCAAAAGGGGAAACTGAGATTTTGGACCTTACTTGGTGTTAGTTTGAAAAGCAATAGCTGTTTCCATGTTCACTTGAATCAAGAGTTCTGGGGGGATGAAAATTCAGGCCCCCATCCAGAAGTACTTCTGCTGGTCTGAACTACTAGGCTTGTTTTTGGATTATTGTGAAGTCTTCTTTAGGCCAACAGACTCTAATCTATATATGAGTGAGTCATGTAAAGATGTTGAGACTGGAATATCAATGAGATGGGGAGAAAGATGGTGAATACTAAGGATCACTGTCCTGGTCCTCTTAGACTAAACCAAACTTGGACTGAAACATGGAGAGAGGGAGAAGGCAGGTCCCATCCACACATGTACAGAAGGCCTGGAGCAGGAAGGGCCTATTGGGCTTTCCCAGAGAACTCCATTTTGAACAGCTCAAGTTGAGAGAACTTTTATGTCATGGACCCTGGGAATGCATCATGACCCTGTCCCCACCTCTTAGTGTCAGCGTGAAGCAGGTACTCCTGCTTTGCCTTACCCAAGGAAGACTCCCATGGAGGGCAGGCTGGCTTTGTAGCACAGGACTGAGACACGTATGCCACTCAGACAGAGGAGCTCCCAGTCATGGGTTTGAGGGCCCCCAGAGAAGCATAAATGAAGCCAAGCTGGTGCCCCCAAACAGCATGCTCTCCTCTCCCCAACTACCACCCTGACTACTTCCTAGGGCCTAGGATTGGCTCAAACACCATTCCCCTGGGGCAGTACCCTTAAGCATGGCAAGGCAAGTGTGTCCATGGCTCAGGATCCAATGAAAGCACCCATCCAAGTCCAGCCCCATCTTTAAAGCCCTGTGTATTGTTACTATTCCAACCCCATACACACACACACACACATACATGTATGCCTGGCACACAGGCCCATGGGCACACAGGGCCCTAGAACAAAATGGTCTCAAACAACCTTCTTAGATCCTACGCTCTCTGTTCTAAAGGTCCCCTAACATTTTCTGATCTAAGGCCCCTCCCAGTTCTGACATTCTCTGCTCTAAAGCCCTTCCAACCCTGAAATTCTGTTCTAAGGCCTTCGCAGCTCCACCATTCTCTGTTCTAAACCCTCTCCAGTTATGACATTCTATGTTCTATAGGTCCTACAGCTCTGCCTGACATTCTGAGATTACAAATGTCCATGTTCTGGTCTCTATGAGCCAGTGGTTAGCCCTAACACATAGCTTATCCAGGCATTACTGATGTTCCCTGCTCTGGTGGCCTCCACAGGTCCATTCTATTGCTCAGTCTGGAGGGGGGAAGTGAGCATTAGAAAACAGTGACCAGCAGTCCAGGTGGGAAGAGAGATAATAGGAACTGAGCAAAGTTATCCTTTTGGATCCTGTATGGATCTCAGTTCCTGGCCCCAGCAGGCCAGATGAGCTAACCTGGGTATGACTGGAAGCATGGGCTATCTCACAAGAGTGGCCTTTGGTTTTTCTAAAGTCAGCTTGGTTCCAAGTGGAACAAACTTTTCCACCCCCTTCCTCCTAGTCAAAGTCATAAAGATGAAGCTGAAATGGACCTAAGAGAAGGTGGCACCATCCAATATGGAGCAGCAGAGGCAGTTGGGGACCTGCATTTGTTTCGCAGTTCTTCCAATAACTTATGCAACCCTGAGAAAGTCCCTTTCCTTCTCTGGGCCCCTTGTGTAGCATGAGTGGATTGAATTGGCTTATCCCTAAGGATTCTGGCAGCTCTAATCCTGAATTCTCAGGTACCTCCCAGCTCTGATATTTTGGTCTTTGGAGACACCTTCCAACTCTGTCATTCTGTGTTCCAAAATCCACTCTCCAGCTCTTCCATTCTACATGCGAAGAAGCCCTGATCTTGTGTTCCGTGTTTTAAGGTTCTTTTAAATTCACCACTCTGCGAGCATGAAAGTCCATAGCTCATTTTTTTGAACAGCAGCCCACACTAATTAAATTGTTTGTGGTTGTCGCTAATCATGTTCTCATGACTTCTGAGGTTGGATCTCAGCAAAGCTCCTTCTAAAATTGCCTCATTAGCAGCGACTCATGAACTCCCATTAAGCCCAGTAAAGAACCCCAGGACTTACCCAGCTAACACATCTTATGGACCATGCCCTTAAGATTGCTGGCTACTGTTTATCTCATACAAGGGATGGGCTGAGAGAATCAGGCATTAGTTGGAAGGGTTTATATGTTCTGAGCATGGAGGGAGGGGTGAGTAGGAAAATATCCCAGAGGGATGCAAAAATAGGAAAAGGGTGCTGAGAGAAGCAGTGTGCCATAGCGGGTAGGGTGCTGAAAGCTGTGGGTTCAAGTCTCCCCTCAGACACTTCCTAGCTGAACAATGTCCTTCCCCTGATTCCTCCTCTGTAAAATAAGGGGACTGGATTTGGCCACTTTGGTCCCTTTTAGATCTGAGTGTATGACAGGTCACTTTACAGAGGGTCTTAAGGCTTACAGAGCCTTTGTCTCTCATCAATCATGCAGGACAACAATTTTCAAGATGAGGACATTGAGGCTCACAAAAGTAAAATGACTTGCCCAGAATCACACCGACCTAGACATAGATAAAATTGGTGCCACCTTGCTCATAGGGTGGTGAAGATCAAATGGGCTTTACAGCTGTTGGGGACTTTGTGACAGAAATGACAGTTGCTGCTGACCAAGCCTATTGTGAGTTAGAGACAGATACTTAGACCCAGATGCCAAATGAGAAGTTCCAGAGAGGGTAGAGCCTGGTCTAGTGATTTCTTTGATGTTGGGTCCTCCCAGGTCAGGTAACTTCCTCTTCTAATTCAAGGCAGCACCTTCTTTATAACCTAGAGAACTGCCCAAGGCACCTGAAGGTGAAATGACTTGTCCAAGGTCACATAGTTAGCATATATTAGAGGCAGAACTGGAACCCAGGTCTTCCCAGTGCTGAGGCCAGCTCTTTATCCACCATGGCCTGCAGTCCTTCCAGAACTACAGAGCCTGGAATAAATTAGATGAGCTGGGGGTGGGGGTGGGATAGGTTATGGCATTCTTGTACATGGTTGATGCAGACTGGAGAAAGATGTTATAGATTACAGAAAGAGGAGCGGAGGATCAGTGATTAGGTCAGGAGGTCATGATGGGACCAGCATTCTAGCCTATGTTCTAAGATTCCCCCCAGCTCTGAAATTCCATGTTGTAAGATCCCTCTAAGCTCTGAAATTCTGTGTTCTAAGATCTCTCCCAACTCTGAAATTCCATATTCTAAGATCCCTCCCAGCTTTGAAATTCCATGTTCTAAGATTCCCCCCTCAGCTGTGAAATTCCATGTTCTAAGATCCCTCTCAGCTTTGAAATTCTGTGTTCTAAGATCTCTCCCAGCTCTGAAATTCCATTTTCTAAGATCCCTCCCGGCTCTAAGATGTTATATCCTAAGATCCTTCCTAGCTTTGAAATTCCATATTCTAAGATCCCTCCCAGCTCTGAAATTCCATGTTCTAAGATTCCTCCCCAGCTATGAAATTCCATGTTGTAAGATCCCTCCCAGCTCTGAAATTCTGTGTTCTAAGATCTCTCCCAGCTCTGAAATTCCATTTTCTAAGATCCCTCCCAGCTCTAAAATGTTATATCCTAAGATCCTTCCCAGCTTTGAAATTCCATATTCTAAGATTCCCCCCAGCTCTGAAATTCCATTTTCTAAGATCTCTTCCAGCTTTGAAATTCCATGTTCTAAGATTCCTCCCAGCTCTGAAATTCCGTGTTCTAAGATCTCTTCCAGCTTTGAAATTCCATGTTCTAAGATTCCCCCCCAGCTTTGAAATTCCATGTTCTAAGATCCCTCCCTTGGTGCCAGCTTCTAGTGAGTCTGGAGAGAAATAGACCAGAGTAGAACTGGTGATATCACTACTGAATTGTCTTCCCCATGAATTTGGGTACCAACTACCAAATTATCAGCTTTAATTTGAAAACAAACAAGTCGCTTCTAAAAGGTTTTGAGAGTACCCTTTCATTCCTTGTACTGCCCTTGCGGTGCTATCTTGCTTACCTTCAGATCCCCATTTCTCTAGGAGACCACCTCACTAATGTATGGCAGCTAGGTGGTGACAAGGAGAAAGCTATGGACCTGAAATCAGCAAAGCCTGAATTCAAACTTGGCCTCAGGCACTTACTAGCTGTATGACCCTGGACAAGGCACGTCACCTATTTCTATCTCAGCTTTCACAACTGTCAAATGGGGATCCTGATAGTATCTACCTCCTAGGTTGTTGTGAGAATCAAATAGGGGTAATGTTTGTAAAGCAGTTGGCACAGTGCCCAGTACATAGTAGGTATTTAATAAATGTTTATTCTCTCCCTTTTAAGAGTGGCCAGGCACTGGAATGAAGCCAGGGCAGATCCATCTCTTCCCTCAGCTTTGTCTCCACCAAGGATCCATGTTTCTGTGGAAATGTCAATTGACTGCACCGCTGCCCATTGGGTGCCGCTTTAGGAGAGGCCACACAGGATGGACACCATGCTCTGGAGTGGAGTGCACATGCTGATGAGATTGAAGTTTCACTTGTATACAAGACTGTAATTGCCTCGAGTCCCCAGAGTGCACCAGGTTTTCATTACCCCACAAATTAAACACCAGGTCAAAAGACTCTCTTGCCACAAAATGCACTGGTTCGGTAATGCTTTAAAGGCTCCTAGGCATTTCATGGGATTATTAGCAACCTCAAATTTCAAGCATCTCTAGCCACTCTCTTAGAAAGCTGCTGAGATGAGCCTAGCTTCTTGGGTTATCTATTTGGGGTAATGGGAGTTCTTGCAGACGGAAAGATATGAAGTCATGAAACCTAGGCCAGCATTCAAGCTATGTGACCCTGCACAAGCTATGGCACCTTGCCTGCCTCAGTTTTCTCATCAGTAAAATGAAGTTAGTTAGTCTCTAGGTACCTGGAATCCAACTTTATGCACCAAAGGCAGCTCAAACTCTGTGGGTTTTATGCTCCCAGAAAGGCTAGTTGGTAACTGAACTACGATTCTCGTAATCAGGCAAGAATGCTAGCTCCCATTTCTCCAGCTAGCAGTATCTATGGTCCTGGAAAGCTGGGAGTACAAGTGATGTTAGCTCCATTTTACAGAGGAGGAAAGTGAGGCCGAGAGAGGTACAATAACTTGCTCAGGCCAGAATTCAAACCCAAGAGCAGTGATCAAGTGCAATGTGGGTGAACATGGGGAGGTTGTTGTGTGCAGTGGGGGAGGAGGGAGAAATGGAAAAAGAGGTCAGAGCTTTGGAGGAGGCCATGACTGGCATTCTCCTCAATGCCCTCTCAGGCCATCAATGCCATGTTCAGTGCCACAAGACAGAGTCCACCTGGATCCCCATTCTACCCCTTGCTTCACTGTTCCTCCTGGGGCACCAGCAGGGGTTTCATTGAGCTCACAACTTACCCAAGGAAAAACATCCTGGTTATCAATAAAGGATTGAGGGAGAGAGAGCATTGTCTAGGGACCTCCAGAATAGTGACCCTCCATTAGGCCTATCCCCTTCAATGGCCAGTGTTCTCTTTCTTGTTCAATCCCTTGGTTGGTGGGTTTTCCCCAACTCCAAACAAAGCAAGGTGCCAAGAGAGCAAGAGATAGATCTCGTAATGCCTGGCCAGAGTAGGGTGAGGTCCTCCCAAGGGTAGGCGGATGGATTAAATACCCACTGACCACGACAGATGCTATAGAAGAGATACCCCCATGGGGTGGTGGGGTGGTGGACTCCAAAAGCAGTAGGATTGGATTCATGCAACCCTCCTCCCCTCTACTTTAGTCCTGTGCTCCCAAGTTTCATCAGCTCTTTAATGTACAGTGTTTGCTAGGAATGACATTGGGACATAGCATAGGCCTGGGCCTTCCCTGTGGGCATGGACCTGTGCCCATTGGGAGGCCTACCTCGCAGAGCTGGCATTCATCTGCCTACCAACCTCCCCTGACCCAAGCCAGCCCTTTCTAAAGCAGTAAGCCCCAAGGAGAATCAAGGTCCAAGACAGAGCCTGCCTTCCTCAGCCCCAAACCTGACCTCCTTCTTGGCCCTTATAGTCCAGATGTGGCATCTCCCATCCCCCCACTGACAGGGCCTCAGGGTCTGTGATTGGCCTGTTCTCCCTTTGTCCAAGCACTACAGCACATTCTGGGGTGAAAGCAGGGTCAGGTTTCAAGAGGCTGAGTCAGGGTCTACCTTCACAGCTGGACACATCTGAGTTTTTGGAAGGGCACCAGAGGCTGCTGGGAGGTTTGGGGCTGCTGTTGCTAGTAACCCAATCTAGAGCAGAAGTTTTATGGGGGTTAGTGCCATAGAAAGAATCTTAGTGAATGAATGTTCCACCCCACCCCAGTCCAGCTTCCAAAGCCATCCAGTCTGCTCTCACTAAGAGAGTCATTCCTGATGTGGGCCCCTGGGTGTGAGTCTTATTGCTTGAGGGCCAAGAGCTTGAAACTGTCATCCAGGATGGACCGCCTGTTACGCCTCAGATTTCTCTGCCGCTGCTGGTAGCACAGGACCCCAGCCAGGGCCATCACACTGATGAGAAGGATGAGCCCCAGAGCAATGAGTACCACGGCTAATGTCTCCACATGTTCCACAGGGACTTTCATTCCCAGGATCCGGACTCTGGCCTCCATATCTTCTGTTGGAATGGTGGAAGATTGAGAAGAGGAACCCAAAGACTGAGGTGGGCGAGGCATGGCTAGCTGCTAATGGGGAGCTTGGGCAGAGGGCAGTAGGATCCCTGTTGGGCTGGAAGCCCATGGACCTGGGTTTGAGGAATGACTAGTAGTATGAACCTGGGCAAGTCACTCAACTTCTCTCAAACTATTTCTTCCTCTATGAAAGGGGGATGACACTATCTGCCTTGCCTCCCTCTTCCACTTGTTGTAAAGATCAGCTAAGAAAATATATATAAAAGCCCAGAGATGGTACACAACTTGTCTTGAGATACAACAGCTAGTAAATAGCTGATCGGAAATGAGACAGAGCACTGGGAATTAGGAAGACCTGAGTTCACTTTCTAGTTGTATGATCCTGGGCAAGTCCATTTCCTCCTCTGAAAAATTAGACTCAATTTTCTTTAAGGTGCCTTGCACATCTAAGGCTAGGGTTAGGGCCTGTGCAGATACAGAGGAGAAGGAGGATATTGAAATAATCATTGCCTGATTTCTGGTGGCCATCTGGCAGCTTCCTCATTAGGAGATGGCCCGAGCCAGCTAGGGCCACTGGCTACCCCCTCACACACACACACACACACACACACACACACACACACACACACCCTGGTCAGGGCCCCAGTTATTTTCCTCCCCCCTCAGGCAGTCCCCACTTTCATGGCACCCTCCATATATGTACCTGTTATCTCGTTGCCGGTGGTGATCATGGGCTCTGCAAAAAAAGAGGCAGCAGCTTAGGGACCCCCAAACTCAACAACTTAGGGGAAGGGATGCTGAGATAATCCTGATGGTACCAAGGGGCAATGAGTGGCAGCTAATAGGGGAGCTGACACTGGACTGGGAATCAAGGAACCTGGTTCTGCCACTAACAAAAATGCTGTGTGATCTTGGACAAGTCTAGTTCATACTCCAGGCCTTGGGCTCTCCCTGTTTTATGAGTGGGGCTAGCCTTCTAGGGCCCCTCCCAGGTCTGATAGTCTGTGTTCCAAGACCTCTCCCCCCACCCTGGGTTTTACATTCTCTATTCTGAGTTCCCTCTCAGAGCTAATGTTCAAGGTTCTAAGGTATCCCCTAGCACTAACATTCTGGGTTCTAAGGCCCCTCCTAGCTCTGACGTTTTCTATTCTAAGGTCTCTTCCAAATTTAACACTTTGTGTTCTAAGGTCCATTTTCGAGCTGACATACTATATTTTAAGGTCCCTCCCAGCTCTGCTATCCCTTGTTCTAAGGCCCCCCCCAGCCCTGACATTCCCTGTTCTAAGGGTCCTGCCAGCCCTGACCTTCTGTTCTAAGGCCCCTCCCAGCTCTGATATTCTAGGTTCTAAACCTTGGGGTTCTTTGAGCCATACCCGTTCCCTGGCCCTCCCTTAACTTTACCACCTTGGGCTAGGACAGTGAAGAGAGTCTCCATGCCAGCATGGACATGGTCAGCCACATGGCAGTGCATCAGCCATGTTCCAGGGTTGCTGGCCACCATCTCCACGGCCTCAAAGGTCCCTGGGAACAGGTCCACCACGTCAGCTCGGTAGCTCTCCCCATTCTGTCAGAGAGATGTGACCCATGAGGGGAGAGAGAAGAATTCTAGGCCTTTCTCAAACTGGTGGCCAGAAGGGGCCATGACCCTTAGGCCATGGATCAGCCATGGCTACATGCTTGGCCTCCAAAGAGGATGGCCCAATATCTGTTAGTGTTCTCAACCTGAACTGGGGGCAAAGGGCCTGGCTTGGTGTCATGCCAACACTTCCTTCTCCTTTCAGGTCTCTCCCTTGAAGCCTAGTCAGGCCTGATAGCTATGAAGAAGCATGAACAGAAAGTCAGAAAGATCTGAGTTCAAATCCTACCTCAAGCTTTTCTTACCTGTGGGACCTTAGACAAGACCCTTCACATCCCTGCACCTCAGTTTCCTCATTTACAAGATGAAAAGATCTAACTAGATTAGGGCTTCTTACACTTTGTTGTCAGAGACCTCTTGGGCCATCAGGCTGGTGAAGCCTATAGGCCTTTTCTCAGAATTATATTTTTAAGTGGAAAAAAATGAAAACCAGAGAATTACAAAGTAAACAAATTCTACTGAAATAGACTTAATACATCAAATGAAAGACTTAAGAGTCAAGGTCAAGAAGTCCTGGAAGACCTCTGGGAGCCTTTCCCATTGGCCACCAAGGCTCCTTTGTGTAACTTGGACAAATCATTGCCCTGCCCTGGATCTTGGGGGGTTGGATCTTGGAGTGTCAGACTATGGGAAAAGCCGGGGTGCAGGTGGGCCCAGGAGCCTGGCATGGCTCTCCTCTGACTAAGCTGCTCTGACCCACACCCTGCGGCATGAGTCTCTCAGAGCAAGGAAGGATCTCTGCTTACAGGAACCCTGGGGATCTTTCTGAGAATGCCTTCCTTCTCGGATGGCTTGGTGCTAGCCCTAGCCCAGCCCTAGCACCAGGGAGCCCACTCTTTAGCCTTCCTGCTGAGACACACACATGTGTACATACAGCTGCACACAGCTACAAATGGCAACACACAGATGTACATAGAAACAGAAATATACATGCAGACAGAAACACACACACATACAGAAAGACAGATAGAAAAAGAGACAAAGAGGAAAACAGGAACACACAAAAACAGACACACATATATACACAGAAACACAGACAGAAAAATAGACACGTACAGAAAAATGGAAACACACAAAAACAGGCACACATATGTACGCAGAAACACACAGACACAGAAATACAGACACAGAAAACATACATATACACATACATACAGATACACACTGACCCATGGAATCACACAGACACATAGCCAAACAGAAACAAATATATACATACATATATATATATATATATATATATATACATATATATATATATGGAAAACAGAAGAACACACAGAGAAACACAGACAAACAAAATATACAAACACAGATACATAGATATACATTCAAGACACACAAAAACACAGAGAAACACAGAAGCACACAATGACACATAGAAAAACAAACATAAACACACACAAAACAAACCTACATAGAGACACATACATACATAGACACACATAAACCCATAGAAAAATACACACAGATCCCCAAAATTCAGATACACAGATACATACATACAGAAACCCATAGAGAAATACTGACAGGAATACACATGCAATACACAAAAACAGATACATAGACACTCGGAAACCCATTGAGAAATACACACAGAAACATAGACACACATAGAAACCTAGACATAAAAACACACATACGCAGATACATATAGGCATACATTCATACAGATACATACATGGACCCAAAGAAACATACATACATATTTACACAGATACACATAAAACAGAGAAACAAAAAGTAGACACATATTCACAAAAACACACATAGACAAACACAAACATACACACACACACAGAAAAACATGACAGAGAAATTCAGGCACAATCAAGATACACAGATACAGAGACATTCAGAGACACAAAGACACAGACATAAAGAGAAATGCAGAGACATACAGACACACCTAAATATACATATTCACAGAGTCACACAGAAAAAGAAACATTCACACAGATATGCACAAAAACATGGAGAAACACAGTCATACACAAACACACATTGACACATGGAAAACACACAGAGCCACAGAAACACACTTGCAGAACAAACTTACACACAGACCCATACACAGACTCACAGAAACCCATAGGGAAATACATACAGTTATAAAATCTAGTGTACCAAGAAATACCCAGACATACACAAAGGTATATATACAGAGAGACAAAAAAAAAACATATGTCCTGATACATACAGACACACATTCACACATACATAGACTCGTAGAATCACACAGATGCACACAGAATGTACACACAGACACAAAAAGGACACATTTTCACACAGACACAAAAATAGACAAAGGAAGCAAATACATGTACAGAAAAACCTAAAGACACAGAGAAACACAAAGAACACAAAATACATAGAAACACAGAAAGACACAAAGCATACAAACAGACATAGATACACATATTCGTAGACACACACAAAGACACAGACACAGAGAAACAGTCACACAGGTATTCAAACTCACACAAAGAAACACACATACACAGGCACACAGAAACCCATAAATACACACAGACACAAAAACACATACATAGATAAAACATTCACACGCATATACACAGACCCACAGAAGAACACAGACACATATAGAACACATAGACAAAAAGCAGGTACACATTCACATAGACATACATATAGACAAACAGAAACCCAGAAAAATACACACACATATGCATACAGAAACACAAAGACACACATTCACACAGAAACACAGAAATAAACACAGATTCAGATATACAGGTACTCATACACATTTTCACACAGACACACACATAGATAAACATGTATGTACAGAAAAACAGTGACATACACAAAAAAACACAGACACACATAAAGATAGATACACGCCACACACACCTAGACACAAACACTCATAGATGCACAGAAACAAAAACATAGAGAATAAACAAAACGGCTATACATATCCATAGACACACATTCACACACAACATGGACACAAAGAAACATATACAACACATGTATTCACAAAGACATACATAGATATGCACAGAACCACACAAAGAAACACAGAGACAAACATAGATACACAGAAATATACATAGACATGCACATATTGACACAGAGACCTAGACATAAACATAGACACATGGAAACTGAGCGATTCACACTGAAACACATATTCACACATATATAGACACACAGATACACAGACATATGTGTAGACACACAGAAACATGTAGAAACATGGTCACACACACAGAAACACAAGCACAAACATATGTAGACACATCCACTCATGTTCATACACCGATATGCAGATACTCCCACACAGACACATATACACACATATTCTTGTGTGCACACACACATATACATGTTTTTCCTGACATCCTAAATATGTCTCTCCATTCTCCCTTGTTTTGCCCTCTGGGCTCATCCCCCTTACACCATCATGTGCCTCCCCTCTCCCCCAAACCCCTTCTCCTGGCTCAGTCTCCATAGATTTTCAGCCAATCCTCACACAACATGGTCTCCAGTCTTCTCATCAGCCTGGCTGCTATCCTGTTTGTTAACGTCCCCGTTTAGATGTGGACACAGCTCAGTGGTGTATAGCAGAATGATGATCTCCATCCTTATGTCTCCCTGAATGCAGCTGAAGTGACTTTTTTTTTTTAGCTGCCACATCACACTGTTCACTTCCTGAGCTGGTGGTCCACTAAGACATCTCAGATCTCCTCCCTACACAAAATGCTCTTTAACCTGTGCTTATGAAATCACTCTTTTGAATCCAAATGTGGGACTTTACATTTATCCATATATGTTTTGATCCCAGACTTACGACAGCAAGAATGGTTAAACCAGGGCCCAGGAAGTATTCTTCTCATTTGGCCATGGGACAGTTGACAGCCATGTTTCCTCATCTTCCCTTGGCCCTCCCAGCCACCAACCTCATACCCCACTCACCCGGTAGAGAATGCTCTCCGCATGGAAGTGGACGGTGTGCAAGTCGATATCCTGGCCCATGGCCAGCATGTACCAGCTTACTCTCTCTCCCTGGTACATGGTCAGCCCCCTGAGGTTGGCATACAGCTTCCCATTGATGGCTGCAAAGAAGGAAAGGCTCTGCTCATCATCTCCTTCTCTCCATTCCTGTTGCCTCCCCTACCGGCCATTCACTTGCATCTGGACCATTCTAGGCTCCCTGTGCCCTTGGCACCATCCTCCACACATGGCTGGTGGCATCTGCCTTAGATAAACACCATTGCAATATCCTGGTCCTCTTGGCCAAGGATTTTTTGTAATGGCTCATGCATCTCCAGCATGTCCCCCAAAACTATACTCGTTGCCTCCACTTCTTTTACCCTCTGTCCTCAGTCCTCCATGGTCTGACTTCAGTTGCCATCATTCAGCAAAGCTGCCACATCTAGAAGCCTCTGTTCCAGGCTCAGCCACCTCTCTGGGCATCTGTGACCCTCCTCTCTCTACTTCTCCTCCTGCCTATCTAACTGCTCTTCCTCAGTCTCCTTTGCAAGATTTTCCTGTATCATGCCCTTTCACTGTAAGTATTCCCCAAGGCTCCATCCTGGGGCCGTCTCATCTTCTTTCTCTCTCAGTGATCTCTGTATCCCTCACATATTCTACCCCAACATCTTCTAAGACCATATAGATCCAGCCCTAGTCTTGCTCCTGAGTGCTGGTCTCCCATCACCTCATGGTGACATGCGTCACAAATAAAGAAGAAACAACAACCAACTTGGCCATTTCTGAATGGATGGCCCATGGGCAAACTTATCATATCCAAACCAGAACACATTCTTGCTCCCCAAAACTTCCTGATTTTTGGTCTTCTAAAACTGGCCTTGGAGTCAGACTTGGCTCCTTCTCCTTCTCTCACACACAGCTTGTTACCCACTCTGCCTCCCCAGCATCTTTGGCATGGGCTCCCTCCCTCCACTCCCACAAGCACTACTCAGGGCCTTACCCTCCCTGTCCCTGACCTGGACTAAGGCCTCCCTGACTAAGGCCTGTCTCCCCTCCCATCCATCTTCCATGTGGTGGCCAAAGTGATAATCCCAAAGCATAGAAGCGGCCACTCCACTCACCTGCTGAGAAATCTCAATGGGGTGGGGTCAAAGGACAATGCAACGGGGGGAGTCTAATGCTGGTTCCGCTACCTACCACCTGTGAGAGCCTCTCTGACCTTCGTTTATAAAAAGAGGGGATTGGGCAAGATGCCCTCCAAGGTTCCTTCCAACTCTAGCACAATGAGGCCATGAGCTTCTCTCTATTAGACATTCCTCCCCTTCATGTACTCTATGGGTCAGCCAAAGCAGCCTTACAGTTCCTCACATGAGACATTTCATCTCCCAACTCCATGCGTTTGTCCATGCTGCATGCCATGCCTGAAGTGTACTCCCTCGTCAGCATCACCTTTTAAGAACTCTAGCATCTTCCATAGTTCAATTCCAATAACCCCTTCTACACGAAGCCTTCTCTGGTCCCCCAAATGCCAATATCCCTGCCCTGAAGCTATCTTGCATTTTCTTTGTATAGGCTGTGTGTTTTGTACACATATATATTGTGCCTCCTGATATGCTGTAAACTCCTTGAGGGCAGGCATCATTTCATTTTTATTTTGCACCCCCAATTCTGAGTACAGGGTACACAGTTGGCACCTGATAAGTGACTGCTGAGTATGAAACATCTCCATCATCTCATGCCAGCCATGGGAAATACAGTTATCCCTTCCACAGAGTGACTTTCCCCATTGTGGCTCCAATATAGCATGGGTCAGCAGAAGCTGCAGATGATAGCAGATGACCAAGAGCCTATGACCCCATACTTAACCCCAATTATACAAGAAGGTACAGTAAACATCTCATAAAAGAAAAAGGAAAAAGTTAAACTCTTTCTCTGATACAAAGGAAGGGCTGAAACATTTTAGCCAGATTTTCCAACTTGCGAGGGCACTGGGCCCATAATCCTGGTGACATGAAAGGGATATGTGTAGTAGGAAACAGGTTCCAAGAGGGGAAGGGATTGAAGGTCACAGCTAGTCAATGGCAGAGCCAGTGGAGACTCAAAGTCAGGTCTTCTTGTTCCAAATCCAATGTTCTTCCCCATATCCTGCGCCTTGCCCCCCACTACCTACTGGGCCACTGGGGAAAGGGCTAGCTCTTCATCTGGCAGCCTGCCCCGGGAGCTGGATTTCCCAGCTTTCCCTGACTAACTCTACCTCTTGAGGTAGCAGAGCATTAGATTTAGAGTCAAAATATATGGGTTCAAATCCCAACTGTCATTCCTTGCTATGTGGCCTTGCTAAGTAAGTCCCTCAATGCCTCTGAGTCTCAGTTGCCATATCTGCAAAATGAGTATCATAAATTTAGAGCTAGAAAGGTCCTTCAGAAGATAACTATTCTAACCTCCTCATTTTACATAGGAGGAGCGTTCCAGGCGCCAGGGCCATGCTGAGAAACTCAGCCCTCTCTGTTGGCTTCTCCCTTCTCTCCTTCATCACCCCCACCCTACCCCAGCCAATTAGCAGTCAATTAAATACCACTTGTCAGGTACCACATTTATTGAGGAGATTCTTGTCCTTTCAGCCATGTGCAAGTTGAACTAGAAGACCAACTCTGCCGTTCTGTGACTCCGAGGAGTCTGGGGGAGCTGCCACTGACAGCATCTCTTACATCTGTCCCCTGCTCTCCACGCACAGCCCGTGTACTTACCACCTCTTGCCTCCTAATTGGTTTTAACTGCTTCCAACCTCCTTCTTGTCTATTTCACCCTTCATGCTGCCACCAAACTGATGGGCCTATTTTTAGTTAACATACTCCCAAAGCAAGCACTGAACTGATCCCCTTGATCCACTTCCAAACGTGACTTTATCCCTGGTCAAACACTTTGATGACGATCAAACAGAAACTCTTGAATGTGGAACTGAACTCTCCACAGCTGGGCCCAGGCCTGCCTCAGAGTCCTGTCTTACATCACTCCTTTTCACATGAGTTCAGATCTGGCCAAACTAAACTACCAGGCTTTCCCTGAACTCCAAATGCATGACATTCCTCACCTCCATGAACTTCTGCACACCATGCCCCATGTCAGCAGTGCCCTCCCTCCTCTGCTCTGTCTCAGAACCCTGGGACCCCTGCAAGGCTTAACTGCCAGTCACCCCCTGTAGAGGTGGCACCTTCCCAGCCCCCGAAGGCCATGGACACCCTTCTCAGTTCTCCTTGCCTCACATTCATCTGCATGGTACACACATACCCTTCCCCGCCATGGAAGGTAAGCTGCTTGAGCACAGAGATTGTCTCCTTCATGCATTTCAATTCCCAGTGTCTTGAGTTAAGAGCCCTTCAACAGGGTGGCCCCACCCCACTTTCCAGCCTGATCTCCAATGATACCCTGACATACTTCAACCAGGGGGTCACTCTACACACAGAGGCTGGAATACCCCTTCCTTTCTCCATGTGTATCCAGACCCTGCCCCTCCATAGAACCCAGAGCACACCCTTACACAGAACAAGCACTTGATACATGGCTGCTTAATGGAGGGAAGGAAGGAAGGAAGGAAGGAAGGAAGGAAGGAAGGAAGGAAGGAAGGAAGGAAGGAAGGAAGGAAGGAAGGAAGGAAGGAAGGAAGGAAGGAAGGAAGGAGGGAAGGAAGGAGGCAAGAAGGAAGGGAGGAATGTTCTGACCAACTCTTTACCTCTTAAGGCAGCAGAGCATTAGATTTAGAGTCAAAGAGTTTGGGTTCAAATCCCAACTGTCATTCTTTGCTATGTGACCACGAGTAAGTCCCTCAATGCCTCTGAGCCTCAGTTGCCATATCTGCAAAATGGGTATCATAGATTTAGAGCTAGAAAGGCCCTTCAGAAGACATCCAGTCCAATCCCTTCATTTTACATAAGACAAAACTGAGGCCCGGAGAAAGGGTCTTATACAGGTAATAGGTGGCAGAGTCAGGATTTGAACCTAGGCCCTCTGAATCCAAATCTAGTGTTTTGTCCTCCCCACTACATTATTAGATCTTAAAGGTCTCTTCTAATCACATCAATGCTACCTTCTCCATACTTAACAATCAAACCAACACTCGAATCACTTCGGAAAGCACATGTCATCCCTGTGACCAGCCCAAAACCCCCATGACCACCCTTCTCTTTAGAAGTGCTCTCCTCTGAATAGAAAGGCAATGTTTAAGTCCTTGCTTTGGTATCTGAATCACCAGAACTTAGCATAGCGCTTCGTCCACAATGTTCCTTCATTCATTCATGTGGCCCCTCCCCTCCATCCCAATCAGACTCTAAGCTCTGAAGGCACATAACACATGACGTCCAGCATGGGCCATACAGTGTGGTATAGTGAGACACAGCCCAGGGGAAAGAAAATGGGGCTAAGAATCATGAGACCTGGGTTCTAATCTGACTTTTGTAGTTTAAGAAGCTATTTGGGCAAGTCACCTGACCTCCATGGGCCTCTGTTTCCTCCTCTGCAAGGAGAGATATTTGGACTAGCTGGCCCCTGAAGTCCTTTCCAGCCCTCAATCTGGGAGCCCAAGTGTGATCTTGGATAACTTCCTTCCCCTTTCCAGGCTTCAGTTTACTCCTCTGTCAAATGAACGAATTAGACTAGTTGACCCCAAGGACCCTTGTAGCTTGAAGGCTCTAGGACTGAGATCTTTTCCACCTGTGTCTTCCTGTGGTTCTCTGGTTAGCGTGCATGATTGGGTATGAGGCTGCTGGGCCTGAGCTAGGCCTCCAGCATGCAAGCTCTGGAGGGAAGCCAGGTCTCACCACACCAGGTGATGAATGGCCAGGGTGCACAGAAGGGTCCTCTCCTTGCCAGGCCCCACCCTCCATTGTGCACACTGGGGCTCACAAACCATGCATCTTGTTGCTTTCTAGGAAGGTCTCATCTTGTAGATTTCTGTGGCCTGAATCTTGGGAACCATAGGTTGCTACATTCTCCTCCAGGTACCAAGACTGGTTCTCATCAAAGATCAGGAACAGTAGGGCAAAATCCCGGTCCACATCCCGCCGGGTCCCTGTGACCTTGAGAGTTCCCTTCTGGCAGATAACCAAGGGTCCTACCAGGCCACTGTACATATCCTAGAAGAGAAAATAAGAGAGCTTAGGTGCCCTTCACCCCTCAGGTCTGGAGGGGAACATGAGAACTTGGGACAACTGTGGGTGCTCATAGCATTAGGATAACTGCCGCTACTCACTCTCTGTATGACCCTGGGCAAGTACCTTTCTGGGCCTCAGTTTCCTCCTCTGTAAAATGAGGAGGTTGGACTCTATGGCCTCTAAGAGCCCTACCAGCTTTAGACCTACGATCCTGTGAGTGACTTTGGGCAAGTCACTTCTCCCTGGGCCTCAGTTTCCTTTTCTGTAAAATGAGAGGGTTGGACTAAATGGCCCAAGGTACCCTGCAGCTCTAGGATCATATATGGGTAGAAGCTCCTAGAACATTGGTGTCTTTCTCAGTAAAGTGAATGAGCTGGCCTCTGAGGGCACTGCCAGCTCTAGGTCTAGGATTCTATCTACCAGGCCATGTACATGGACACTTGTAGTTCTTGGACCTCTGCTTCCCTGGCCTGATCTGCCAGGCTCTGTTCCAAGAGGGGCACAGATTTTCACCCTGGCTGAAAAGCAAGGCCAGGGGCCTTCCCAAGTCAGAGGCAGAGCTAGGAAGAGAAGTCAGGTCTTCAAATACATAGGCTCCAGCTCTTCAATGCGGAAGAAAACACCAGAGGTCCCCAGGCAGCCAAAGGCATTCCAGTCGCCCGTGATCAGGAGGACCCATGCACCCCTGCTTCCCCGTCCTCAGAGAGAGCCAAGCCAAACTTTACCTTGATGGGATCCACGTCAGAATAATAGATCCAGGGGATGCAAGTTGAATCGTTAGGCCCGGGGCCAGCTCGCTCAGGGACGTTCCATTGGTACATGATCACCTCACCTGGAGAGGGGCAGGGAGAACTCTCCAGCAAAGGTTGGCCACCCTGGGCCAAGGCTGGAACACTGACAAACATTGTCATCCTGTCCTTTCTTCTTCTGGAAGGCCTTTGACTGCTCCTCCCTCTCCAAATTGTACCCATCCTTCAAGGCCCATGGCTACCAGGAAGCCCACCCTGATTGCTCTAGGCCATAGTTCTGTCCTCCTCTCCCCAGTCTCCTAACAGGGCTTATAAATCATGCAAATATCAACTACACAGTCAATAGATATCAAAGAAAAGACTCAAAGTCCTTCCAAACTTTGAGGCCAATGCATCATCTACTCTGCTACTAGGTGCACGTGCGCATGCGTGCATGTATGTATGTGTGTGTGTGTGTGTGTGTGTGTGTGCCTACACATACACTCACACCTGTGCTTCCTTTTCCAACAGAATGTAGAGGGCCCAGACTCATTCAGTTTTGTCTTTCTGTTTTCAGAACAGCATCTCACACGTAAATCAACAAGCCAAAGATCTATGATTTTCCAGATGATGGAACTCCCAAGGTAGGAAATCTCTCCACAAGATATAGAATGCACCTCAAGCCTTAAGTGATCTTCTCAAAGCTCAAAAGGAGTAAGTAGCTTGCTCAGAGGTCACAGAAGCATAAAGTGTTTTAAGAAAGATTCAGAAGCAGATCTTGCTTTCTATCCAGGTTTGCAATGATTCTGGTGCTATGGTCTTACCTGTAATGTGTATTTAGTAAACTCCTGTGGAATTGAGTAGGACATCAGTTACTCAATCCAGAAGCACTGATGAGCTAAGCAGAGGGATCCAAGGAAAAGAAAGACAGGCCCTGTGCTTAAGGCACTTATATTCTAATGGTGGAGATAATGTGCACATATATCTATACATATGAATGTATTATGATGTCTGTGTGTGTGTATGAGAGAGACAGAGAGAGAGAGAGAATGGAAGGTGATCTACAGGGTGGGGCACTAGTGGCTGGGGACACCGCAGTCCAGCAGAACATAGAATTTTAGCTGAATCTTGAAAGAATTTAGGGATTCCAAGAGATGGGGGCAAGGAGTATATTGCCAACATGCACAAAGACCTAGAGCTGGGGGTTGGTGCACCATGTGTGAGGACCAGGCTGGAGTGGCTGGATCATGCACAGAGTAGGAACAGTGTAACAAGGCTGGAAATCTCAGAAGGGAGCAGGATGGGAGCAAGTTGCTATTGGACCCTCAAGGAGATGGGGGCCCCTGAAGTTGGCTGAGCTATTTCATTTGGGGACATCTCATGGCATGTTGGGATCTCAGAGTTGGTCAGCCTCCTGGCAGCCTTGGGCTCGATGCAGACCTTAGCAGAAAGCCCTTCTCCAATGTTTCTGACAGAAGGACTGTTTTTCCACTTGAAAACTTCCTGAGACAGGCAATCTAGAACTTCCTAAGGCAGGTCACTGTACTTGCACAGAGTTCTAACTACCAGGGAGATTTTGCTGAAACCCTCACCAGCTAAATCAGTTGTTTATCATCCTCCTCCCTGAATCCAAGCAGGGAAAAACAAATCCCTTTTTCCCCACCAGAGATCCCCCAAGGGACTATGTTCTCCCAGTCTCAGACTATAAGTACTTTAGTAATATCTTCTATCTGAAGGAACTTGGAAAGTTTATCTTAGCAACCAGTAATTGGATCCCAGATATTCAAAGTTGGAAGGCACATTTAAGGACATCAACTCCAACCCCCTCATTTTAAAGATGAGGAAATCAAGGCCCAGAGAGGTTATGCAACTTTCTGGATTTGAATACAAGTCCCTTGACTCTAACCACTAGGCTTCCTCTCTGGAACAAGATGGCTGCCAAAGGGGTTGAGATTTAGCTCGTGGCCAAGTAAATAAATGTTACTCTAAATTAAGCTATGTGGTCCATTATGGACATGAACCCACAACTCTGGCCTCATGTGTATCATGATCCAACAGACCTGAGATCCTGCAGTGAGGAACAAATTCAAGGCCCAGTCTGGACCAGTATCCCAGTCTTTGAGAACGTGGTAAGGTGCCTAAGGAAGCCAGGGCCCAAAACAAAGGTGTTGATGGTGCAGAGCCCCTGCCCCCTGCCCAGAATAAGCACACTCACCAGGCTCAGCAGGCTGCACTGAGCCTGCCCCCTGCTCCAGTACTCCATGGGCACGAAGAGAATAGGGGCGGCTGGCATTGTTCTTAAACACCACTGTTAGGATGTCACCGATCTCTCCCCGGATCAGTGGTCCTGGTGATGGGGAGAAGAAGACAGGGCTGCATTTATGGATCAGAGAGAAAAACTGAGAACCGAGGAAAGCCTGAAATGGGTACAGGCTCCTCCAGCTGCCAGGCCTTGTAGGAGGTGTGCAGAGAGGGAACATCCTATTCTCTGACTCCATATCCAAGGGCAGAAAGGGTCTAAGGCAGGGGTCAGCAAACTATGCCCTGGCCCATGGGCCAAATCCTTCTGTCCAAAGAGCTGTGAATGGTTTTTATATTTTCAAATACAATAAAATTTTATTTAAAAGTATACAAACAAAACCTAAAAAACCTAGACTATACAGAAGCAGACAAGGGAAGGATTTAGGCTGGAGTCCCGTCCCTACATTTAGCAGGAGGGTATCCACCTGCTCAGACACGGGGCAAAGAGCGAAATCCTTTGGATTCCAGTCACATCACCCAGTATTTACTGTATACACCCTAAAACAGCTATGGAGAGAAGGTCTATCTCCAAAGGGAGAGGGAACATGGATAGAAAAGGTCACAGCTTAAAAAAATTAGAGAAAATAACCTTTCATAACTGTATCAAGTGAGAATTCTCAAGTAAACAAGGCAGAAACGAGATGAGCAGCCTCACCAATAACCATTTATCAGATGTTAGCCAGGCCCTGAGCTGAGTGCAGAAAGGCCAAGGAAAGGCAAATGAGCCTTCAGGGGCTCCATGGAGAGGGAAAGCACTGGGCCTGGAGTCAGGAAAACCCAAGTTCAAATCCAGCCTCAGACACTTTCCAGCTGTGGGACCTAGGCAAATCACCTCTGCCTCAGTTTCCTCATCTGTAAAATAGGGATAATAAGAGTTGTTGTGAGGATCAAATGAGACCATATTCATTTAAAAAATGATTAGTACAGTGCTTGGCACATAGTAGGTCTTAGTACACACAGTGAGGCCGAAGGCTGCGCAGCCTGTCAGGAGTGATCACCAGAGCAAATGGTTTTTGTAACTGTTTTTCTTTGTGACAAGCTAGAGTTTATTTTGGAGTGGGGGGGTGAGGAGAGGCATTTCTGGAAATGACTGGTGTAATATCAAAAGGCCTCAATGAAATGTGTTTTTAAAAATAATAGTGAGCATATGTGCCAAATTAGAAGGTGGGTTGGGCAGCCGATGTATGGTCCAGCTCTGTGGCCTGGTCAGAGGGAGGGAGGGAGGGAGGAAGGAAGGTTCATGAAATACCTACTATGTGTCCAGTACCATGCTAAATATTTTATAATATTATCCAATTTGACCCTCACAACAACTCTAAGAGGTAAGTATTGTTATGGTCCCTATTTTACAAATGAGGAAACTGAGGCACACAGAAGTTAAGTGATTTGCCCAGGGTCACCCAGCTAATAAGTGTCTGAGGCTGGATTTGAACTCATGTGTCCCTGACTCTTGTGTTTGTCCTTCGTTGTTGAAGAAGAAAGTTAAGGCCCAAACAAGAGACATGACTTGCCTGACAATGCATGGAAGGCAAAGAACTGTATGTGTATGTATGTTCATCCTTTGTTGCCAAAGAAGACCAGGCCATCAGAGAAATGATGACATGACTTGCACTTGACTTTGTTTTGAGTGAGGGAGGGCTGTGCAGATCATCAGCCTCACTGCTCCTCCAGAGCCATCTGAATCCAGTGACCAGATATTCATCAGGATGACTGGAGATGGCCCAGGATACACTAGGAGACCTTGGGCCCTTTAGGTCAAGGTTTTTGCAGGCATTCAGTTAGGGTGAGGCAACACCCATTCATTGAATAGGCCTGTTTAAGAAGTAGCCAGGGCACGGCCCTTTAATGAGATCAAGAAAAAGAAAGACGTCAGGGTGGGAGGGAAACAGCAACAGTTACTATTGATAATCACTCTAAAGCTAGGAGAGTCCAGAGGGGCCCTTAGGCAGGGGTCCATCAAGGTCCCAGCTTCAAAGTGCAGTAAATTTTAGCTTTTGGGAGGTGTCTAGCTGCCTCTGACCAAATCTCAGACACCCTTTCTTCCTAACTAGGTGCAAGGGTTGGCACCACAGACCCCATTTGGCCTTGGATGAAGCCAGTTGCATCTTAATCCGGTTCTATCCTTCCCCCATCCCCACCCTGGGCACAGGTTCCTAGTCTCAGATCAGACTGCCAGATTCTAGGGATGAGGGAGGAGAGAGAAGGGAATGAATAAAGAGGGGAGATGAAGTTGTTATGCTTACCCAGAATTCCTAAGTGCTCTTCTGGGTCAGTCCTTGGGCGAGGAGTCCTGAAAGTGCCATCGCTATACTCCCTGTACACAACTTTCTTATATCGAGAACCCAAGAGCCCATCTTCATTGCTCAGAAAGACATGGCCATAGCTGGAAAATCCAGAGAGTAGTCATCAGTAGCTGGCCCTCTGGGCACAGTTCATCCCTTTGGGTTGGTGGGGGGGAGGGTACAAGCTCATTTTTAGATGTAAGGAAAAATCAGTCCTGTACCACAGATGAAAAAGCTGAGTCACAGAGAAGTGACCCTCCTCTTCCTACAGATACTCTGAGGATCCCTTTGCTTAGCTAGGGAAACAGAGAACAGGTTGCAGCTGCTGCCAAACCTGATCCCATCAGGGTCTCCTGCCACTTGATCTGCCAACTGCTCCCCATGCCCAGGGGAGGCAAGCCAAAATAGTGAGAAGAAACCTTAGCCTGGATGCCAGGAGAGTTGGCTCTGCCACATTTTCATTGTGTGACTTTGGGCATGTTATCTCTGCCCTTGAAGCCTCAATGTCCTCACCTGGAAAACGGAATAACACTGTATCCATCTAAAGGAAGGAAATCAGACCAAAAACTCTGAAACCTGTAATTCTAAGTAGTCAGAGTGGCAGATTAGGAGGCAGGAACTGGGTCTAATTCCTGGTTCTGTCCACTTCCTCCTCAGTGGGTGTGCCCCCTTGGGCAAGTTCGAGCCCCCAGCAAGAACAAAAACCAGAGTGACATGCAGAGAATCTGGCTTCTAGCACACCTTGAGGGCAGAAGGTATATTGTAGTGACCTACAGAGAATGGTTCTGTCAGTGTCTGGTGATTGCTACAGATACCCAAGGCCCAAAGCCTCAGGAAGCACCCATCCACTTCCCACTGGAGCTCAGAGAATTGATATGTCCTAAGCAATGGAAAGGATGGCTTCACCATCCAAACAAAATGACAAAGAGAAATGCCAACTGGTGTCAAGAAGCTAGAAGCTAGAAGAATGTCACAGGGAGGAAAAGAGGCCAAGAAGGAACATAGGCCAACTGGGGCTCTTCCCAAAGAGGGGGAATTTGGCCCCTGCTGGTCCTCCAAGAAGCTCAGAAGCTATGGGATGAGAGATCCAGTGGTAAGAGGCCAAAGAAAGATGCCAATCAATGGGCAGTCAGTGGCTCCTGCTAAGGAATACAACAAGTCATCTATTTGTTGACCTGCTCTTTGCATCCTGGACATGGTTCTGAGCCTCTCAAGATTCATCAGGCCTCACTCACACGTTGCCTAAGTCCGGCTACCCAGGAGGGGGAAACTGCTGGAAAGACTCGAATTTTGCTAAAGTCCTTGGCAAGAGACGCAAGACCTAGGGGCACACTACTATTGAGGGATTGAAGTTAAGACCATTCTGAGAAGAAAATTTAACTTTGGAAGTGAATGGCTAGTCAGGATGTCATCTGGGAGCAGGGTTTGTATTCCTGAATGAAGGAATGATGGGCTTTTGGCCAACTATAGAATGCACATAATTAATTAACTATATGCGTGTATGTGCATGTGTGTATATGTATATGTATATACACATACACATACACATGTACACACATGTGTACACACATTCATGCATATGTCTGTCTATATGCATATATACATGTATGTGCATGTGTACATATATTGTATATGTGTATATCCACATGTGTATACACACATATATGTGTACATCCACATGTGTGTTTATATATTATCTATATATACGTGTGTGCGTGTATATATTTGGCTGGAGCCACATGAATCCATTCATGAAGGCCTCAAACTGAAAGCAAGAGGAAAGAGAATAATTGCCAGAGAGTAAAGCAGCCACATGCCAACCTAGACCGAATCGTGGTACAAGCCTGTGAACTGACAGAAGACACCAGCTAAGGAGGGACTGAACAATAAACCCCAAAGTCATGGGCTCACATCGCTGGACACGAGAGACTGCCTCAGGGGGTGCTATATGTCAACATGTCCCATAGGTTTGGGAAGGCTCTAGAGAAAGACTAGGCTGGGAAGGCTCCCCACAGCCTACAATTCCACAGGAGAATTCAGCCTAGAAGGCGCGGGACACTTGTGGGAATGAGGTTCTAGAGACCTAAACAGAAACCATTCCAGTGAGACATAAAAGAGGAGCTGGGGAAAGCCTGGTGTGGAGGCTCAGGGACCTCAGCCCCTAGCCTCGATCTCTTACCAGATATTTCAAGGGAAAAGAAGTGAAAACAGGTAACTGAGGGTGAAGGCAAAAGCATGGCCCAGGCCTGCCAAAGCCTAAGCACAGCTCAGAATGAATGGAGAAACACAGCAGATGGGTCCGGTTCAAGGCTGTGGGAAGGACTGGGATCAAAGGGACAAGAGAGAGGTCCAACTCCCTCATTTTACAGAGAGGGAAACTGAAGCCAGAGGTGGGGAAAGGACTTGTCCAAGGTCATTCGTAGGCTCCTAGAGCTATAGCTGGAAGGGCCCCAGAGGTCATCTAGTCCAACTCCCTCCTTTTCCAGAGGACGAAACTGACGCCCAGGGAAGGGAATGGATTGTCACATACAGGGACGAGGGAAGTGACTTGCCCAGAGTCATGCAGCTAATAAGTATTTGTGGCAGAATTTGAACCCAAATCCTTCTGGGTCCAAGTCCAAAGCTCAATCTATCATGCCACAGTGCTTCCTGTATTTTTTTCTCCTGCCAAGGAAAATGATCTTTAGCCTGAGAAAGTCAGAACCAGATAACAAGGAGATGAAACCTTCACTAAGTCAGTAGATAATATTGGTTGGTTCTCTTTGAAAGGTGGTGGAAGGCACTGGAGGAGGAGCAATAGACAGATTTGCTAAAAGAAAAGACACAGGAGTCCCCAATGGGAGCAAGTGAACTCGGCTTTCCATTCTGACAGAATTCTAAGATGTTTCATTAAAGAGCTGCTATTTGGGCAGTTACCCAGGGAAATGTTAACACCGAATGCCAACATGACACGCTAGACTCATCTCATTTCCTTTCTGAGAGGGTCACTAGCTCGGGAGATCAGGGATATCCCGGAGACACTGCATACCTAGACTTCACCAAAGCATCTCACAGATGTTCACACTGCCCTTGGGGCCGAGATGGATGTGGGCCAAGCAATGTAGCAGTTAGGTAGATTCAGGCAGCCTGGTATGGAGTAAGGAATGCTCCCTCATGCCTGGGGACTGGGATTCATATCCCCAGTTCAGTCACTGGGAGAGCTAGGACAAGGTCCTTCCCCTCCCTGGGCCTCAGTTTCCTTCTCTGGAAAGTGAGACAGTTGGACCAAATGGCCTCTGAGGGCTCTTCCTGCCCTAACTCTAAGAGCACATAATCAGACCAAGTGAGGGTTCTAAATAATAGTCATGTGATGTATGTGTATGTATATGTACATGCACACATGTGTGCATGCATGTATATATGGGTCTCTGTGCACATGCATGTGTACGTGTGTGTATATGTATGTGTGTGTATATGTAGGGGTCTTCATTAATGGTCATGTCTGAAAGACAGGTGTCTTCAGCCTCTGTCTTTAAAGGGGAGAAGCGGGGAGACACATGGAGACACACACACATACACATACACATGGAAATGAAGAAAATGAAGAAAAAGATACTGATTGATCTTCTTAAATAAAAAGATAAGATTAAATATTCCACTTTTTTCAATTCGATTCAGAAAATCATATAATAGGTGCAATGCTATATACAACGACAAAACCAAGAGTCCATGCCCTCAAGGAGTTTCTAATCTTGAGACTGCTAGGCTCTGCAGAGCACAGCAGTCAGATTGCAGTCCTGCAGTCACTTCCTAGTTGTGCAATCCTGGCCAAGTCATTAAACAGCTTTTAGTCTCAATGTCCTTCTCTGTAAAATGGGGATAATAGCACCTATCTTAGGGGGGTGTGAGATCAAATGAGATAATATAGGTTTACAAACCTTAAAGCACTAGAGAAATGCTACATGTTGTTCTACCAAGGAAAAGGACTTGTACTCAAATAAAGGCAGAGAGTGGAGAGAAAAATCGAGAGATGATTCAAACAGTCTAGTGAGATTCACAGAGAGAGAAAAAAATTAATAACTATAAGGATCAAGGAAAGTGTCACTGAAGTGGGGGCACCTGAATTTGATGAAAGAGAATGATTCTGAAAAGTAGAGAAGAGAAGGGTGTTCCTGGCATGGGGCACAGCTTTTGCAAATGCATGGAGGAGACAAAGGAAGTATTATTCTCATTTTAGAGTAACTGCAGCCCTCTGAGACTCATTTTACAGTTAAGGAAACTGAGGTTCAGAGGTGTGCAGTCACTTGCCCAACGGCACACAACGAGCCAGTGGCCAAACCATGACTTGAATTTCCAACTCCAACTCAATAAACACATTTTTAGTACGTCTGAGAGCACAAAACTTAACACCCCTTTACTTCCCTCAAGCCCTTAGCATTCTGTTGGAGAGGGCAGTATGAACACAGAAGAGGAGGGCAAAATACATTTAGAGCTGTAAGTAACTTCACAGAACCTAGAGTTCACCTCCCTGCCCTCTTACAATAAGAACTGGGAAACTGAGGCCATCACACAGAAGAAGGATTTGAATCCAGGTCTTCCTGACTCCCACTATGGTACACTGCCCAGAGAGCTAGCCTCCAAACTTGACTGCAGAGATTTGGGAGACTGAACAGAGACCTGAAGATAAAGCAGCCCCAGATTAGAGCCTGGGGGAACACCCCACACACATACCACAGCAGTGGAAAGAAATGGATGACTCACCGTGGGAGTCACCAGACAGGTGGGAGAACCAGGAGCTAACAATGGCACACAGATCAATACATGTGGGTGGCTGACGGTACCAGGAGCTCCAGAGATTAAGGAAGATAGAGATGCTGAGAAAGCCATTAGATGGGTTGTTGGCAGGGAAATGGTGGCAACCTGAGTATGAGCTTTTCTACAAGTCTGGCAGTGAAATGGAAGAGGGAGATGGAGGTGGGGAAACAGAGGCAGGTTTGTAAACACTGAGGAAGGGGCCTGGATAGAGGGAGAGACTCAAGATGAGTGGGAGGAAGAGGCAATGGTTGGCAGAACAGCTGTGTACGGGAGCCAATGGACAACAGGAAATGATTAAACACCTACTGTGTGCCAGTCACTGAGGAGTATTCTAGGCATGGGGGAACAGTCAGTGCAAAGGCAGGAAGACTGGAGATGGCAAACAGACCAGTCTGATTGGACCATAGAATGTGTGGAGGGGAGTCACATGCAGGAAGACCAGAAAGGTGGGACAGGCTGTGAAAGGCTCTAAACAGAGGTTAGGTTTGATCTTGGGGCAGCGAGATAGCACTATAGTAGATAGAGTGCCAGGCCTGGGGTCAGCAAGTTCAAATTTGACCTCAGACATTTACTAGCTATGTGACCCTGGGCAAGTCACTTAACCTCTGCCTTGGAAGCAGCTAGGTGGTTCAAAGGATGGAATGCTAGGCCTAAAGGCAGGAGGACCTGAGTTCAAATCCAGATTCAGATACTTCCTAGCTGTGTCACCCTGGACAAGTCTGTTTGCCTCAGTTTCCTCATCTGTAAAATGAACTGGAGAAGAAAACGGCAAACCACTCCAGTATCTCTGCTGAGAAAACCCCAAATGGGGTCACAGAGACTAAGATACAACTGAAAAATGACTGAACAACAAAATATTTGTTATTCAAAGTAATAGGGAACTATCAGAGTTCACTGTGAAGGAAGGCTTCTGAATGTCACTGAGTCAGCTGTGTGCACAATATATTGGAGAGTGGAGAGACTGGAGGCAAGGAGCCCAATTAGAAGGCTACTGCAATGGATGAAGGCAGAGGTGACAAGGGTCTGACTCAAGGCAATGACTGCATAGATGAGACACACTGCGGAGGAAAGGAACAAGTCACTCCATCTCAGGATTAGCTGCTTTGCCCAATCTCCCCATCGCCCCTATGCTCCAAGGTGAAGGCACAGGGATAAGGTGGTAAAGTGGCACCTGAATCAGATTCCTCCCTTTTCCCATGGTGGCCCTCACCCCACTCTACCCTAGATCACAGTTTGGTGGCTTCCTCCAACATCTCCTACCTCTTAGATAATAGCCAACATTTATATAGTGCATACTGTGTGCCAGGAACTAGGCAAAGGACTTTTTTTTTTTTTTACAAATGTTCTCTCACTGGATCTTATAACAACCCTGGGAGGTAGGTAGTGCTGTGATCCCCATTTTACAGAGGAGAAAACTGAAGCAGACTGAGAAAAAGTGACTTGTTCAGGGTCTGAGGTTGGATTTGAACTCAGTTCTTTGTGACTCTAGGCCCAGGATTGTGGTCACTTTGGTGCCCCCTAGCTGCCCTTCCTTGAGGGGAGGGCCAGGAGATATTTCCAACCCAGAGTCCCGTACTGTGCCCTGGGCCTCGGATTCTTCCCAAATGCTTGTCTTGACTTTCTCCCTCCCTCCCTCCCTCCCTCCTTCCCAGCAGGCCTCCTCACCTCTCCTTCTCTGATTGATTATGCCAGTTGCTCTCCCAACTGCGGTCCGGGCAATAGTCCCATTCCACCTCCTCAGCCATGATGTAATAGGTGCGAACCACTTGGTAGCGTGGTCGGGCTCCAGACCTGCTGCCTTGGCACCTGGAGACATTGTACAACGCCCTCATTCCCGCCTGGAGGTGGCTGCCTTCTTGGCAGTAGATCTCAAAGGTCCCTGGGGAGAGAAGAGGCATGAAGAGAAAATCTGCCTCAGAAGGCCCTGCAAGAAATGGGTCCTGGGCAAGGATTCCTGGGAAATATAATGAGAAGAACCCTGAGGCTTGCAAAATGCTTCCTTTGCAATACTACCATGAGACAGGGAGAACACATGTTAACTGAACCCATTTTACAGATGAGGGAACTAAGGTCACGAAATGGCCTTATGGAGTACCTGCTCTATATTAACTGGGAAAGAAACAAAAGAAGAAAGAAGAAGAAAAGGAGAAAAGAAAAGAAAAGCTACTCCAGGCATGGTGAACAAAGGCATGGAGGTGGGAAATTATATTCAGGGGTAGAGTACTTTGCCCAGTTATAAAATGGCCAAACCAGCACTCAAACCCAGTGGTGCTCTCTACTATGCCACTCTGCCTTTGTCAGGTAGCCATCCCCTAACAGGGGGAATAGAGAGAGGGAGGGAGGGAAGGAAAGAGAGAGAGAGAGAGAGAGAGAGAGAGAGAGAGAGAGAGAGAGAGAGAGAGAGAGAGAGAGAGAGGAAAGAGGAAGAGGAAGAGGAAGAGGAAGAGGAAGAGAGGAGAGGAGAGGAGAGGAGAGGAGAGGAGAGGAGAGGAGAGGAGAGGAGAGGAGAGGAGAGGAGAGGAGAGGAGAGGAGAGGAGAGGAGAGGAGAGGAGAGGAGAGGAGAGGAGAGGAGAGGAGAGAGAGTGGGCAGGAAATTAGGAGCAAAATAGGGTGCAATTGGGGAAAAGGTCCTCATGGAATAGTTTCCATCAAACATTTTGGTATTGGGGGGCAGGGGGAGTGAAGGAGCACTCCATGAAGCTTCAATGCCCATCCCGTCAGCTCTGGCCTTGAGAACCTGTCTTCCTCATCTTATGTTCCAGGAGCTCCCTAACCGACCAAGTCAAGCCAGACAGCTGCACATTCCATTGTGACAGCTTGAACTTGGCCATCCGTGGAGCTCTAATGATGGAATGAGGACTAAAACTGACTTAGCCAAATGTCTCACATCACAGGTTCAAGATCAGAGGACATGGGCCGGACACTACTCAGCTCAAGAGTCTATGATGGCTCCCCACTACCTGTGCAGTGACGTCACATGGAGGGATACGGGGACCTGGCTTCCAATTCAGCTTCTGCTACTCTCTACCTGTGTGACCCTGGACAAGTCATTTCTTCTCTGGGGGCCTTGGTCTCTTCCTCTGTAAGAATGTCTCATGTCTCTGCTCACTGTGCCACGTGCCCTGATGCATCCCTTCCAGCTCTGACAAGTCAGATGGGAACGCTCCTGCCCCCCTAAGACTGCCTGCTTTGGGCATGGCCAACTTTCCAGGCACCACTGCCTGCAACCTGGGAGTTGTCCTCACACTCAGGTGAGTGCCAGTCCTTGTTTCTATGTCAGCCCCTCCTTTCTCTTGACTCTTTCAAGGGCTCCCTTTGACCAGGTTGGCAGCAGCCTCCTCACTGTTCTCCCTGCCTCAAGTCTCTCCTCATTCCAAGCCATCCTCCACAAACTGCTGAAGTGATTTCCCTAAAACATATAGCTGATGGCCCCCTTACTCAAGGACCTCCAATGGCTCCCTATTGCCTCTAAGATGGAATCTAAACTCTTCTGTTTGGCAGTGAAAAGCTTTGTCCAATCCAACCCCAGATAAGCTTTGTAAACTCTTCCAATTCCCTTTCCATACTCTCCTGGGTGGCTTGCTTTTACATACACACACAGGCGCGTAATATACATTCACATGAGTATACATGCATACACATGTGCACATGCATGTATACATGTATATACATATGCACACATGTATACATATACACATTTCACATATGCACACACATACATCCACACACCTATACACAATATATACACATTCATACACTATAGACATACACATACACACAATACACACATACACATATATACAATATACACACATTCACACACACACACACACACACACACCAGACTCCATCCCTGCCCCTGCTGCTTTCCATGCCTGGGATGTTCACGTCTTCAATTCTCTCACAGTGCTCTTGTCACCAACTTACCATGTATGAGGAGGGGGAGAATATCCTTAATTTTTTACATGTTAACCCTCTGATAGAATACTAGCTTCTTGACAACAGGAATAATTTTACTTTTGCCTTTGTGTCTCTGTAGTACCCAGCATTGTGCCTGGCACATCATAAAATGGTAGTCCATTGATTATATGTTCTAAGGGCTCTCCCAGCCCTGACATTGTATGTTCTGGGGCCCCTCTGTCTCACCTGTGACATTCTGGGTTTTGGGGGTTCTTTTTGGTTCTGACATTCTGGGTTTTGGGGTCCCTGCTAGCTGTGACATTCTGGGTTTTGGGGTCTCTGCTTGATTGACATTCTGGGTTTTGGGGTCCCTGCTAGATGTGACATTCTGGGTTTTGGGGTCTCTGCTGGATCTGGTATTCTAGGTTTTGGGGCCCCTGCTATCTGAGACATTCTGTGTTTTGGGTCTCTGCTAGCTGTGACATTCCATTTTCTGAGCCCCCCTTCCTGCTCCAATGGTCTCCATTCTCTCCTCTAGAACCATACACTTGGATAGATATAGGAAATCAGGGATGGGGGCCAGGGATTAGAGGGAGTGGGGAAGAGAATGAATATTGGGAAAGTTCTGTCATGGAAAAAAACAAAAGGAATTCTTTTTTTTTAATATAATCCCTTTGATTTTTTCCATGACAGATAAAAGCAGAGGGAACGGGGAGGCACATTCTTTCTGACCAGCTCTGCTAGGCCCTCCCTTGGCCCCTCAAGATAGCAGATAGGATCAGAAAGCAGGTCAATAATAAAGGCTAGGGGAGAATGAAGACCACCCAATCTGCAGGGTGACAGTTAAGCAGAGCTGCTCCCAGTTCAGTGTGGGCAGAGCCCCTTGGCCCAGCTGATTGCAAGGGAGTCATGGCTTGGGGCAGCCTTTGGCCCCAGTAGCACAGGACCCCCAGGGAACAAGGCTCTCAGTCCCAACTTCCTGGTTCTCTAAGCAGCACTGTGGACACCTGCTGGTTGCATGTGGAAAACCAGGACTGACTGCACAGGCCCAGGGCCTGCTGCCTGGACCTCCTGGGCCAAGCCACTGCCCCGCTCTCAGACTCACTTTCCTCCTCTGTAAAATGAGAGAGCTGGACAAGAAGATGCGCCAAGTCCTGGCCTGCCCAGGGCCCAGGCTTCTGGCTTTCTGGTTATTATTTGCCTGTATTCCCTTCTCTACCCAGAACACTGCCCTATAGTAAGAAAAAATAAAATATAGTAATAAAAAAATAAAAGAAAGAGGAAAACAGATACCCTGACAAAACTACCCAATATATCTACCAAGTCTGACAATACATGCGATGTTCCACACCAATGGCCTCCCACTTGGGCAAAGCAGGAAAGAGTGAGGGAGAGGAGGGAGGAGGCTTTAGTCTATCTCAGAGATGACTTGGGGTGATTTGGTTTTTAATGGTGCTACCTTTTTTTTTACATCACCTCCATTTCCCAATACAAGTTGCCCCCTGCCCCATTTAGACAGTCTTCCTGGTAACGACTGATAAAAAAGAGAGGGAAGGGTCATGAGACTAACCCTCTATCAACACCATCCAATGGTGTATGCAGTGCCCCCTATCTCATTCTCTCTCTCCTGTTCTTCCGATCTCTCTGTCTCTTTATACAGAGAGATACCATGAACCAATACGGAAATTCTTTCTATAGTATTCCTAATGGAAGTTTAGGGTTCATGGGGTAAAGCCCTTCACCCTAACTCTTCTAATCTTGCCAGGTATTATTACCCACAGTACATTCCATGCTCAAACCAAAATAGATTCTTCTCTGCCCCCAAATTTCAATGCCTTTGTTGGTTATGTCTCTTGGTCCAGAATAACACCTCCAACTGCTCTCTTTACCTGTCCAATGTCCAGCCAGTCTCCAAGCACCTCTGCCTACCTCCACCCCTCAACCATCACCAGCACTCAGCTTTCTCAGAGCCTCTCCTCTGCCTAGCCCTAATGGGTTAATGAGAAAGCAGGATTGCCTGGGTCTGGGTATTCCCAAGCCCTAGGGCCCAGCAGAGGTGGGCCCCGTGGCCCACTTTGGTCTGGCACAGCACGTGGGTCCCCGCACCAAGCCAGGAAGATCTGGCTGAGTTGCATTAGGATGCGGGGGTGGCTCCCAGGCCTCCTGGTGGGCCTTCTCCCCTTTTCTCTCACCACTCTCATGACAGTGATCTCATCTGCTCTCATGGATTCAATTAGCATCTCTCTGCTGTTGTACACTGATGTGTCTCAGATCTTACGTAGTCAGCCCTAACCTCTCTTCTGACCTGCAGGCTCGCATCTCCAGCTGCCTATGACACATCTCTGATTGGATGTCCCATGGACATCTGAAATTCCACATGTCCACAATATCTCATTAGCTTTTCCCCCAAACCTCCCATCTGCTCCCTCCCTCTCATCCTCATATCCAAGCTCTTGTCAAGGCCTGTCAACCTGACCTTTACAACATCTCTTACATATGTTCTAAGGGGCAGGCCCTCACACCTGGACTATGGCAATGCCTGCTGTCGGGTCTGCCTGCTGTTGGGTCTGCCTGCCTCGGTCTCCCCACTCCACTATGTCCTCCAGTCACCTGCCAAGGATCTTCCTAAATCACAGGTCTGACTATAGTACTTACTCAACAAACTCCAGTGGTTCTCTATCTGGGATCAAATAGAAATCAAATGTAATATATATTTGATTTTATATATATTTTATTATATTATTATATATTCTGTATAATATATAATATATTGTTCTATATTCTGTAAAACATAATATATTATTCTATATTCTGTATGATATATAATAATATAATAGATAATTTAAAAAATAATATATATTTGATTTGATTAACATATAGTAAATATAAAAAATCAGATATAAAATCTGGTCTGGTGCTCAAAACCCTTCATACACACATTTCCAGTCCTGTTATACCATCTGTCACTCACCCACACACACAAACACACATACCCACATATACACACACAGAAACACAAATACACACACACAAACACAAACACACACATATACACAGACTCTCTGATTCAGGGATACAGACCCTCCATCTCCTGACTCCAGGCATTCTTCTTGGCTGTGCCTCCTGCCAAGAAGACCCTCCCTCCTCATCTCCATCTCCCATCTTCTCTGGCTTGCTTCTACAGTAAGAGGCGAATGGGGAGATGGAGAGGACAATAAGTACTTCTATAGTACCTACTAAGTGTCAAGCATTTTACAAAGATGATCTCATTTGATCCTCACAACTCTGGGAGTTGTTACAGTTAAGCAAACTGAGGCAGACAGAGGTTAAATAACTTGTCCAGGGTCACCTAGCTACTAAGTGTCCAAGGTTGGATTGAAATTCAAGGCTTCCTACAGACCCCAGACCCGGCCCTCCATTTAGTGAGTCAGTTAGCCTTGAACCTGTCCCAATCTCCCTTAATTCTAGGGTCTGCCCTATTGATTGTGGCCGATGACTCCTCCTAGATCCAGTTTGAATGCAACTGTGTGCATGTTCTCTGTCCCATTACCTGGGAGCTCCCTGAGGGCAGGGACTGGTTTCTCCCATTCTCAGCATAGTGCCTGGAACATAGTAGGTCTTAATAGATGTTGACAGGGAGGACAGAGACAAGTTGAGGCCTTGCAGGCTGCCAGTGTAGTCAAGGCTAAGAAGGGTCCAGAGATTTGGGGCAGTGAGGGGGCAATAGGATAGGGTGCAAGGGGGGTGCCTCTCACCATTCTGGGGACCTCATAGTAAGCCAGAGACCTTACCTGGAGTGTCTGGATGCATGAGGGCTGTAGCAAAGGTGTGTGGGAAGAGGGAAGCTCCAGTCTTCCTCATGCCAAGCATCTGGATGGTTTGGCCCTTGAACATGGCTCCATGCATGTCAGCCTCGGTACCCAAGCTGAGCAAATGCCAGGCCACTGTGTCCCCCTGGCATACAGCTAACCCAGGTAGGTTCGAGAAGACAAAACCATTAATGGCTGAAAATGAAGAAAATAAAACAAAGACTGAAGGTTAACAGTGATGGAGAGTCCAAACACACCAAGCCCTACTGGCCCAGCCGAGCCACCACCTCTGAAAGAGGCTATGGCTGCTACCCACCACAGGCAACACAGGATTTTACAGTGAATGAACAATTAGTAGGTTTCTTTGGCTTATAATGACAATTGCTATTTTTAAGTACCTACTATGCACCAGGCACTGTGCTATCCACTTCTTACAAGTATTCTATTTGATCCTCATTGGACTAAAATACTATTGTAACCATTTTACACCTGAAAATACTGAGGTACAGAGTCATTGAATGACTTTTCTGAGGTCACATAACTACAAAGTGTCTCAAGCCAATTTTGAACTCAAGTATTTCTGCCAGGTTTAGTTCCATGTGTTCTCACCTTGCTTAGAGACTAATGCATAAAGTGGTCTTTTCAGAGTATTCTCCTACAGAATTAAAACAACAGTTGGCAACTATGTGCCACACACTGTGTTCTATTCCATTTGGCAATATCAGTGCATTTCATGCTCATGACATTCTAAGGAATTGCATGAAATACTTTTTATACCCATTTTACACCTGAGAACACTGAGGCAAGGAATAGTTGAGTAATTTCTAAGTTAAAAAGTGAATCAGGCCCAATGGAAATTCTAGCTAGCTCCCTAACACAATAAATATCCTTTTCAAAGACATCTCTTACAGAATTATTCTGACAACTAGCATTTAGTGCACACCTACTATGTGTCATGCACTGTTGTATGCCTTATTCGGTAATATATTTCATGGTCACAATACTCTGATGAGTTATGTGAAAAACTATTATACCCATTTCACATCTGAGAACACTAAGGCAAAGAGTAGTTTAGTGATGTTTATAAGGTTACTAACTTAGAAAATGTCTCAGGGCCAAGTTTTAACTCAGGCTTTCTTTATTACAGAATTAATTCTACATACGCTCACTTTGCTAATCTCGTAACAAAATAAATTTCCCTTTCACAGAATTTTCCTACAGAATTATACTGATAAATAGCATTTAGTGCTCCCCTACTATGTGCCATGCACTGTGCGAGGACATACCTAATAATATCATGATATTCTCAGGGGTTACGTGAAATATTATTATACACTATTTATACCTCAGAACACTGAGGCAAAGGCTTATACGAAATATTACTATATACATTATATACCTCACAACAGTGAGGCAAAGGGTTACATGAAAAATTATTATACCATTTCCATTCCTGAGAACACTGAGGCAAATGACTATATGAAATATTATTATACCCACTTTGCTCCTCCAACACTGAGGCAAATGGTTACATGAAATATTAATACACTCTTTTTATACCAGACAACACTGAGGCAAAGGGTTGTATGAAATATTATTATACCCATTATACACCTCCCAAGACTGAGGCAAACAGTTACATGAAATATTATTATAGAGTATTTATGCACGAGAATAATAATGCAAAGTGTTATATGAAATATTGTTATACTCATTTTACACCTCCTAACACTAAGGGAAAGAATTACATGAAACATTATTATACCCTTTTTACACTCGAGAACACTGAGGAAAAGGGTTATGTGAAATATTGTTATATACATTTTATAGTTCCCAACACTGAGGGAAAATGTTACATGGGTTAAATAATGAAATATTATTATGCCCTTTTTATACCTGAGAACACTGAGGCCTAGGGTTATATGAAATATTACTATACCCATTTTACACCTCCCAACACTAAGTAAAAGGGTCACATGAAATATAATTATACCCTTTTTATACCTAAGATCACTGATGCAAAGGGTTATTTGAAATAGTATTATACCCATTTCACACCTCCCAACACTGAGGAAAGAGTTACTTGAAATATTATTAAACCCATTTTACACCTCACAACACTGAGGCAAAGGGTCAGTTGAAATATCATCATACCCTTTTTATGCCTGAGGTGACTGAGGCAAATGGTCACAAGAAATATTTTTATACCCTTTTTATACCAGAGAACACTGAGGCCTAGGGTTTATGAAATTATATTATATCCATTTTAAACCTCCCAACACTGAGACAAAATGTTACATGAAATATTATTATTTCCTTTTTATAACTGAGAACACTGAGGCAAAAGGTTATATAAAATATTATTATACTCATTATACACCTGCAAACACTGAGGGAAAGGATTACATGAAATATGATTATAGCCTTTTTATGAATGAGAACACGGTGGCAAAAGTTTATTAGGAATACTATAAAACCCATTCTACACCACCCAAGACTGAGGCAAAGGGTTACAAGAAAGATTATTAAACCCATATTACACATCACCACACGGAAGCAAAGGGTTATTTGAAATATTATTAAACCCTTTTTATGCCTGAGGACACTGAGGCAAATGGTCATATGAAATATTATTATACACGTTTTATATCTAAGAACATTGAGGCCTAGCATTATATGAAATATTATTATACCCATTTTACACCTTCCCATAATGTGGCAAAGGATTACATGAAATATTATTATACAATTTTTAAACCTGAGAACCCTGGGGCAAAGGGTTATATAAAATACAGTTATACCCATTTTACACCTCCCAACACTGAGGCAAAGAGTTACTTGAAATAATATTATACCCTTTTTACACTTGAGAACAGTGAGGCAAAAGATTATATAAAACATTATTATACCCATTTCACACCTCCCAACACTGAGGAAAAATGTTACATGAAGTATTATTTTACCCTTTTTATGCCTGAGAACACTGAGACTTAGGGTTATATGAAATATTATTATACCCATTTTAAACCTCCCAAAACTGAGGCAAACGGTTATTTGAAATAATATTATACCATTTTTATGCAACAGAACAATGAGGCAAAGGGTTTCATGAGATATTGTTATATCCTTTTTATACCTCAGAACACTGAGGCCTAGGGATATATGAAATATTATTATACCCAATTTACACCTACCAAAACTAAGGCAAAATGTTACATGAAATATGATTATGCCCTTTTTCTAACTGGAAACCCTGAGGTAAACTGTTATGTTAAATATAATTATATCCATTTTAGGCCTTTGAACAATGAGGAAAAGAGTTACATGAAAAAGCATTGTCAAAAATATTATTAAACCCATTTTACACCTCACAATATTGAGGCAAAGGGTTACATGAAATATTATTATGCCTTTTTTCTGCATGAGAAAAATCAGACAAAGGGTTACATGAGATACTGTTATACTCTTTTTATACCTGAGAGGACTGAGGTTAAGGGTTACAGGAAATATTATTATACCCATTTTACACCTCCCAATAGTCAGCCAAAGGATTACATGAGAACACTTGGGCAAACGGTCATTAGAAATATTATTAATTTTATAACTCCCAATACTGAGGCAAAGGGTTATTTGAAAAAATATTATACCCAAAATGCCTGAGAACACTGAGGCAATTGGTCACATGAAATACAAATATACCCTTTGTATATCTGAGGACACTGAGCCCTAGGGTTATATGAAATATTATTCTACCCATTTTACGCCTCCCAACACTAAGGAAAAGTGTTACATGAACTATTTTTATACCCTTTTTATAACTGAGAACACAGAGGCCTAGGGTTATATGAAATATTATCATACCCATTTTACACCTCCCAAAACTGAGACAAAGTGTTATTTGAAATAATATTATACCATTTTTATGCCTGAGAAAACTGTGGCAAATGGCCAAATAAAATATTATTATACCCTTTTTATACCCGAGAAAACTGAGGCTAAGGGTTGTGGGAAATATGACTATACCCATTTTACACCTCCAAATACTGAGGCAGAGGGTTTCATGAAATATTATTATGCAATTTTTATACTGCAGAACTCTGAGGCAAAGGGTTAAAGGAAATATTATTATACCCATTTGACACCTTCCACTACTGAGACATAAAGTTACATGAAATATTATTATTCCCTTTTTATAACTGGAAACCCTGAAGGAAACAGTTATATGAAATATTACTATGCCAATTTTACATCTCCCAACAGTGAGTCAAACACTTACATGAAATGTTTTTATACCTGAGAACACTGATGGAAAGGGGTACTAGAAATATTATTCAACCCATTTTACACCTCCCAAAACTGAGGCAAAGGGTCACTTCAATTATTATCATACCCTTTTTACACCTGAGAACAATGAGGCAAAGGGCTATGAGAGATATTCTTATACACTTTTTATACTTGAAAGCACTGAGGCCTAGGATTATATTAAATTTTATTAAACCCACTTTACACCTTCCAACACTGAGGCAAAGAGTTACTTAAAATAATACTATACACTTTTTACACCTGAGAACACTGAGGCAAAAGGTTATGTAAAATATCATTATACCCATTTTGCACTTCCCAACACTGAGGAAAAGTGTTACATGAAGTATTATTATACCCTTTTGAAACCTAAGAACACTGCGGCCTAGGAAAATTTGAAGTATTATCAGACCCATTTCACACCTCTCAAACAGAGGCAAAGGGTCAATGAAACTATTACTATACCCTTTTTATGCCTGAGAAGACTGAGGCAAATGGGCACAAGAAATATTGTTATACCGCTTTTATACCTGAGAACACAGAGGCCTAGAGTTAAAAGAAATATTATTATGCCCAATTTATACCGCCCAAAACTGAGGCAAAAGGTTACAGGAAATATGATTATGCCCTTTTAGTAATTGCAAACTGAGATAAACTTATATTAAATACTATTATATCCATTTTAGACCTCTCAACACTGAGGAAAAGGGTTACATGACAAAGAGTTATTAAAAATATTGTGAAACCCATTTTACATGTCAAAATATTGAGGCAAATGAGTACATGCAATATTATTATACCTATTTTATGCATGAGAAAAATCAGACAAAGAATTACATGGGATATTGTTATTCCCATTTTATACCTGAGAAGATTGAGGCTAAGGATTAAAGGAAATATTATTGTACCCATTTTAAAACTCCCAATAGTGAGGCAAAGGATTATATGAAATATTTTTAAATGCTTTCTATGGCTGAGAACACTGAGGCAAACGGTTAATAGAAATATTATTAAACCCATTTTACAAGTCGCAACACTGAGGTTAAGGGTTATTTGAAAAAAATATCCTACGCAAAATGCTGGCAAACACTGAGGCAACTAGTTACATGAAATATTAGTATACCCATTTTATATCTGAGAACACTGAGGTCTAGGGTTACACGAAATATTATTATACCCATTCTATACCTACCAAGACTGAAGCAAAGAGGTACAAGAAATAGTATAGCCCTCTTTTTACATCTGAGAACCCTGAGGCAAAGGGTTACAGGAAATATTATTATTCCCACTTTACACCTCCCAATAATGAGGCAAAGGGTTACATGAAATATTACTTACAGTTTTTACAACTGAGACCACTGGAGCAAAGGGTTCTATGAAATATTATTGTACCCATTTTACACTTGCCAAGACTGAGGAAAAGGGTTGCAAGAAATATTATTATATAATTCTTAAACCTCAGAACACTGGGGCAAAGGGTTATATGAAACACAATTATACCCATTTTACACCTCCAAAGACTGAGGAAAAAGCTTACAAGGAATATTATTTTACCCTTTTTATGCCTGTGTTCACTGTGGCAAAGCCTTATTAGAAATATTATGGAACCCATTTAACACTTCCCATCACTGAGGGAAAGGGTTACATGAGATGATATTGTACCCTTTTTATACCTGAGAACAATGAGGCAAAGGGTTATAAGAAATATTATTATACCCATTTTACACCTCCCAAAACTGAGGGGAAATGGTACAAGAAATATTATAATTCCCTTTTTATAACTGAGAACCCTGAGGGAAACTTTTATAAATAATAATATATTATTTAATAATATAATAAATATTATTATACTCATTTTACACCTCCCAACACTGAGGCAAAAAGTTACTTGAAATAATATTATACCCCTTGTACACCTGAGAACACTGAGGGAAAAGGTTATATATAATATTATTATACCCATTTTACACTTCCCAAAACTGAGGAAAGGGGATACATGACAAAGCATTATTAAAAATATTATTAAACTCATTTTATACCTCACAATATTGAGGCAAACGGTGACATGAAATATTATCATACCTCTTTTATGCATGAGAAAAATCAGGCAAAGAGTTACATGGGATATTATTATACCCATTTTATACCTGAGAAGACTGAGGCTAACAGTTATAGGAAATATTATTGTACCCATTTTACAACTCCCAATAGTGAGGCAAAGGGTTACATGAAATAATTTTATACCCTTTCTATGGCTGAGAACACTGAGGCAAAGGATTGTCAGAAATATTATTAAACCCATTTTATAACTCACAACACTGAGGCAAAGGGTTACTTGAAAAAATATTATACCCAAAATGCCTGGGGACACTGAGGGAAATGGTCACATGAAATATTAATATACCCACTTTATATCTGACAACACTGAGGCCTAGGGTTACATGAAATATTATTATACCCATTTTACACCTCCCAACACTCAGGCAAGGTTTTTTTCTACCTGACAACGTTGAGGCAAAGCATTTTTTCAATATTATACCCATTTTGCACCTCCAAACACAGAGGAAAAGCAATATATAAATATTAATATACCCATTTTACGCCTCCCAAGAGTGAGCCAAACGGTTACATCAAATATTATTATACTTTTCTATACCTGACAATGCTGATGGAAAGTGGTATTAGCAATATTATTCAGCCCATTTTACACCTCCCAACACTGGGGCAAAGGTCATTTGAATTTTTAACATACCCTTTTTATGCCTGAGAACACTGAGGTAACTGGGTACATGAAATATTATTATACCCTTTTTATACCTGAGAACAATGAGGCAAAGGGTTACAAGAGATATTGTTATACCATTTTTATACTTGAGAGCACTGACATGTAGGGTTATATGAAATTTTATTATACCCATTTTACACTCCCAAAACTGAGGCAAAATGTTACAAAAAATATTATTATTCCCCTCTTATAACTGAGAACCCTGAGGGAAGTTTTAATAAATAATAAAATATTATTTAATATATTATTTAATAATATAATAAATATTATTAAACCCATTTTATACCTCCCAACACTGAGGCAAAGAGTTACTTGAAAAAATAATATACCCTTTTTATTTACACCTGAGAACACTGAGGGAAAAGGTTATATAAAATATTATTATACCCATTTTATACCTCCCAACACTAAGGAAATGGGTTACATGACAAAGCCTTCTTAAAAAGATTGTGAAACCCATTTTGCACCTCATAATATTGAGGAAAAGGGTTACATGAAATATTATTATACCTCTTTTACGCATGAGAAAAATCAGACAAAGAGTTACATGGGATATTCTTATACCCATTTTATACCTGAGAAGCCTGAGGCTAAGAGTTAAAGGAAATATTATTATACCCATTTTACAACTCCCAATAGTGAGGTAAAGGATTACATGAAATATTTTTAAACGCTTTCTATGGCTGATAACACTGAGGCAAACGGTTATTAGAAATATTATTAAACCCATTTTATAACTCACAAAACTGAGGCTAAGGGTTATTTGAAAAAACTATTATACCTCAAATTCTGGAGAACATTGAAGCAATTGGTCACAAGAAATACTAGTATACCCATTTTATATCTGAGAACACTGAGGTCTAGGGTTACATGAAATATTATTATACCCATTTTACACTTCCCAACACTGAGGATAGGGTCACATGAAATACTAGTGTACCCATTTTATATCTGAGAACACTGAGGTGTAGGGTTACATGAAATATTATTATACCCATTTTACACTCCCCAACACTGAGGATAGGGTCACATGAAATACTAGTGTACCCATTTTATATCTGAGAACACTGAGGTGTAGGGTTACATGAAATATTATTATACCCATTTTACACTTCCCAACACTGAGGATAGGGTCACATGAAATACTAGTGTACCCATTTTATATCTGAGAACACTGAGGTGTAGGGTTACATGAAATATTATTATACCCATTTTACACTTCCCAACACTGAGGATAGGGTCACATGAAATACTAGTGTACCCATTTTATATCTGAGAACACTGAGGTGTAGGGTTACATGAAATATTATTATACCCATTTTACACTTCCCAACACTGAGGATAGGGTCACATGAAATACTAGTGTACCCATTTTATATCTGAGAACACTGAGGTCTAGGGTTACATGAAATATTATTATACCCATTTTACACTTCTCAACACTGAGGATAGGGTCACATGAAATACTAGTGTACCCATTTTATATCTGAGAACACTGAGGTCTAGGGTTACATGAAATATTATTATACCCATTTTACACTTCCCAACACTGAGGATAGGGTCACATGAAATACTAGTGTACCCATTTTATATCTGAGAACACTGAGGTCTAGGGTTACATGAAATATTATTATACCCATTTTACACTTCCCAACACTGAGGATAGGGTCACATGAAATACTAGTGTACCCATTTTATATCTGAGAACACTGAGGTCTAGGGTTACATGAAATATTATTATACCCATTTTACACTTCCCAACACTGAGGATAGGGTCACATGAAATACTAGTGTACCCATTTTATATCTGAGAACACTGAGGTCTAGGGTTACATGAAATATTATTATACCCATTTTACACTTCCCAACACTGAGGATAGGGTCACATGAAATACTAGTGTACCCATTTTATATCTGAGAACACTGAGGTCTAGGGTTACATGAAATATTATTATACCCATTTTACACTTCCCAACACTGAGGATAGGGTCACATGAAATACTAGTGTACCCATTTTATATCTGAGAACACTGAGGTCTAGGGTTACATGAAATATTATTATACCCATTCTATACCTCCCAACACTGAGGCAAAGGCTTACGTGAAACATTATTATACCCATTTTATACCTACAAAGACTGAAGCAAAAAGTTACAAGAAATATTATAGCCCTCTTTTTATATCTGAGAACCCTAAAGCAAAGGGTTACAGGAAATGTTATTATGCAATTTTTACAACTGAGACCACTCAGGCAAAGGGTTGTATGAAATATTATTCAACCCATTTTACACCTCCCAAAACTGGGGCAAAGGGTCATTGGAATGATTATCATACCCTTTTTATGCCTGAGAACACTGAGGTAATTGGGTCCATGAAATATTATTATACCCTTTTTATACCTGAGAACAATGAGGCCTAGGGTTATAAGAAATATTATTAAACCCATTTTACACCTTCCAAAACTAAGGGAAAATGGTACAAGAAATATAATAATTCCCTTTTTATAACTGAGAACTCTGAGGGAAACTTTTATAAATAATAATATATTATTTAATAATATAATAAACATTATTATACCCATTTTACACCTCCCAACACTGAGGCAAAAAGTTACTTGAAATAATATTATACCCCTTGTACACCTGAGAACACTGAGGGAAAAGGTTATATATAATATTATTATACCCATTTTACACCTCGCAAAACTGAGGAAAGGGGATACATGACAAAGCGTTATTAAAAATACTATTAAAGTCATTTTACTCCTCACAATATTGAGGCAAATGGTGACATGAAATATTATTATACCTCTTTTATGCATGAGAAAAATCAGGCAAAGAGTTACATGGGATATTGTTATACCCATTTTATAGCTGAAAAGACTAAGGCCAAGGGTTATAAGAAATATTATTATACCCATTTTACAACTCCCAAAAGTGAGGCAAAGGGTTACATGAAATAATTATATACCCTTTCTATGGCTGAGAACACTGAGGCAAAGAATTGTCAGATATATTATTAAACCCATTTTATAACTCACAACACTGAGGGAAAGGGTTATGTGAAAAATTATTATACCCAAAATGCCTGAGGACACTGAGGGAAATGGTCACATGAAATATTAATACACCCATTTTATATCTGAGAACACTAAGGCCTAGGGTTACGTGAAATATTATTATACCCATTTTACACCTCCCAACACTGAGGCAAGGATCACATGAAATATCATTGTCCTCTTTTTATACCTGAGAACCCTGTGGAAAAGAGTTCTTTCAAATAGTATTATACCCCTTTTACACCTCCCAACACTGAGGGAAAGAGTCACTTGAAAAAATATTATGCCCTTTTTACACCTGAGAACACTGAGGGAAAAGGTTATATAAAATATTATTATACCCATTTTACACCTCCCAACACTGAGGAAATGGGTTACATGACAAAGCCTTATAAAAAAAATTGTGAAACCCATTTTACACCTCACAATATTGAGGAAAAGGGTTACACGAAATATTATTATACCTCCTTTATACATGAGAAAAATCAGACAAAGAGTTAAATGGGACATTGTTATACCCATTTTATACCTGAGAAGACTGAGGATACGGGTTAAAGGAAATGTTATTGTACTCATTTTACACCTCCAAATAGTGACACAAAGGGTTCCATGAAATAATTTTATACCCTTTCTGTGGCTGAGAACACTGAGGCAAAGGGTTATTAGAAATATTTTTAAACCCATTTTATAACTCACAACACTGAGGGTAAGGGTTATTTGAAAAAAATATCCTACGCAAAATGCTGGAGAACACGGAGGCAACTAGTCACATGAAATACTACTATACCCATTTTATATCTGAGAACACTGAGGTCTAGGGTTACATGAAATATTATTATACCCATTTTACACCTACCAAGACTGAAGCAAAGAGTTACAAGAAATATTATAGCCCTCTTTTTACATCTGAGAACCCTGAGGGAAAGGGTTACATGAAATGTTACTATTCAATTTTACAACTGAGACCACTTGAACAAAGGGTTATATGAAATATTATTCTACCCACTTTACACTTGCCAAGACTGAGGAAAAGGGTTCCAAGAAATATTATTATACAATTTTTAAATGTAAGAACACTGGGGAAAGGGTTATATGAAATACAATTATACCCATTTTACACCTCCAAAGACTGAGGAAAAAGCTTACAAGGAATATTATTATACCCTTTTTATGCCTGTGTTCACTGAGGCAAAGTCTTATCAGAAATATTATGGAACCCATTTAACACTTCCCATCACTGAGGGAAAGGGTTCCATGACAGGACATTTTACCCTTTCTATACCTGAGAACACTGATGGAAAGGGGTATGAGAAGTGTTATTCGACCCATTTTACACCTCCCAACACTGGGGCAAAGGGTCATTGGAATGATTATCATACCCTTTTTGTGCATGAGAACACTGAGGTAATTGGGTACATGAAATATTATTATACCCTTTTTATACCTGAGAACAATGAGGCCTAGGGTTAAAAGAAATATTATTATACCCAATTTACACCTCCCAATACTGAGGCAAAATGTTGGAAGAAATATTATAACTCCTGTTTTATAACTGAGAACCCTGAGGGAAACTTTTATAAAAAATAATATATGATTAAATAATATAAGAAATATTACTATACCCATTTTACACCTCCCCACACTGAGGCAAAAAGTTACTTGAAATAATATTATACCCCCTGTACACGTGAGAACACTGAGGGAAAAGGTTATATGTAATATTATTATACCCATTTTACACCTCTCAAAACTGAGGATAGGGTATACATGACAAACCATTATTAAAAATATTGTGAAAACCAGTTAAACCTCACAATATTAAGGAAAAGGGCTACATGAAATATTATTACTCCTCTTTTATGCATGAGAAAAGTCAAAGAGTTACCTGCAACATTGTTATACCCATTTTATACCTGAAAAGACTGAGGCTAAGGGTCAAAGGAAATATTATTGTACCCATTTTGCACCACCCAATAGTGAGGCAAAGGGTTCCATGAAATAATTTTATACCCTTTCCATGGCTGAAAACACTGAGTCAAACGGTAATGAGAAATATTATAAAACCCATT